>CM035432.1:59547828-59550328 GCA_020310875.1 Ceratopteris richardii | reverse complement strand
ATTTGAGTACAACTTTATATCCAAATTTGATGTGTATGGGAAGTAAAGACCTTGATTTGAGTACCTTTCAGGTACTTCAAAATTCTTTTGACTGTTTCAAAGTGAGGTGCTCTAGGTTTATGCATGAATTGGCTCAAAACACTTACTCCATAAGATATGTTAACCCTTGTTAATGTTGCATAGTTTAGACTTCCAACTATGCTTTGATGACCTGCAATGTCTTGAAGCAAATCACCTTCATGAGCACTCAATTTATGATTTACCTCCATAGGGGTGCTAGCTACTTTTGCATCCTCCAAGTGGAACTTCTTTAACATGTCCTACACATATTTCCTTTGAGTGATGTAGATTCCAGAGTTAGTGTATACTAACTCAAGTCCAAGAAAATATTTCAAAAACCCTAGGTCACTGATCTTAAACTCTTGCATCATTTGGTTTTTGATTTGTTTGATGCCATTGGCATCACTACTTATAAAAATAATGTCATCCACATATACATATAAATATATCATTTTTGAATTACTCCTCTTGACAAACAGAGAAGAATCTTCCTTGCTCATCATGAATCCTTGGTCTTGAAGATAGGTTGTTAACCTATGGTTCCATGCCCTAGGTGCGTGCTTCAAACCATAAAGAGATTTCTTCAATTTGCATACATGATTTACCTTGTTTGGATCTTCATAGCCAAGAGGTTGAGCCATGTAAAACTCCTTTGAAATCCACCCATTGAGAAAAGAATTTTTCACATCTAGTTGATACATATTCCAATTTCTAGATGCAGCTACACTTACCAATACTCTGATGGTTGGCATCTTAGCCACAGGTGAAAAGGTTTCTTCATAATCTACTCCTTGGGTTTGTGCAAAACCCTTAGCCATAATCATAGCTTTATACCTTTTTATGGATCCATCTGAGTTCCTTTTGATTTTGTAAATCCATGTAGAAGCAATTACCTTCATTGATGTTTTCTTGGGTACTAGCTCCCAAGTGTCATTCTCCTAGAGTGCTTCTATTTCTTCATCCATAGCCTCCTTCCATTCTGTTTTGGTACTTGCTTCTTCATATGAAGAAGGTTCTTCAAGTGATGAATCTTTAGCAAGATAAATAGAATGCTTAGTGACTAATAAAGTATCATACCCATATTTGATTGGCTTCTTGCTCTCTCTTTGTGATCTCCTTAAGGCTTGGTTGGATGACTCAAGTATGTCCTCCAGCCTCTTCATCTTGACCTTGCCTTTTGATTTCCATGATTTAAAATCTTCCATGTTGATGATGTCCTCATCATCTGATTTGATGTCTTCAATTGTGCTTGGCTCCTCCTTGGTGAGGCTTGGAAATTCTTCTTCCAAGTCATATGGCAATTTGATCTTCCTGCATTCACTTTCAAACCAAGAGTCATTCTCATCAAACACAACATCTCTACTGACCATAAATCCTTTGTTGGATGGGTTATAAAACCTGTATCCCTTTTGATTTATATCATGCCCTATGAAAATGCATTTCTCTGCCTTAGGGTCTAAATTATCTCTAATTTGAGATGGAAGATGCACATATAAGCAATACAACCAAATATTCTACAATGTTCAAGTGATGGTCTCCTACCATGCCATGCCTCATAGGGGGTCATCCCTTTAAGGGAATTAGAGGGTAACCTGTTAATAAGATAAGTGGCAGTAGAAACACTCTCTGTCCACAAGTAATTAGGTAACTTCTTTTCATTTAGCATAGATCTAGCTGCTTCCACAATCAATCTATTCCTCCTCTCTGCTAGTCCATTTTTCTCATGACTATATCTAGTAGTGGTCTCCCTTTTGATACCTCTGTCTTGCAAAAATGCATCAAACTCATTTGAGAAGTACTCATCTCCTCCATCTGACCTTATCCTTTTTAAGCTTTTTCCTATTTGATTTTCCACAAGTGCAAGATACTTCTTGAAACAACTAAACAACTCATCCTTATGTTTCATAAATTACAAGATAGTCCACCTATTGAAATGATCAATAAATGACACAAAGTACCTTGAGCCTGAAATTGAAGGGTCCTTGCTTGGTCCCCACACATCTGTGTGGAGAAGTTCCAAATAATCCTCATGCATATAGCTTTTCTTTGTAAAGGGTAACCTGTGTGATTTACCAAACTGATATGCACCACATTTATAGATAATATATTGCTTGGATATATTAGGTATCCCAAGTACACATTGATCTCTACATATTTGCTTCAATGTTCTCTCACCAATGTGTCCTAATCTTTTGTTCCATCTCTCTAACTCACACAAGGTTTGATCCTTATAATTATAAAGTGCAATGTTTCTAGTGTCCTCAAGCTCAAATGTAAACAATCTACCTGTTTTCTCTCCCTTTGCAATTCTCCTGAATCCATGTTGGGGGTCCTCCACAAAGATCCAAATTTATTGAACCTATCCTACAAACCCTTTTGCATTATCTGTCCAACACTCATCAAATTCTTTGTGATAGTAGGTACCGAAAGAACTCTGCAC
>CM035432.1:59435328-59535328 GCA_020310875.1 Ceratopteris richardii | reverse complement strand
TGAACTCAGGATTACTTCCTAATCCTCTCTCTTAGGGTGTAGTTCAACCATCTCCTATCTCTCAACTGTGGCTCAACCATTTCCTACCTATCACTTTATTACAATGGACATGGAGGGAAAAGTTAATTAAGCTCCCTTCTCTTTATTTCGCTTGACGGGGTGGTTGAAGGTAGGATCATCCTCTCTCTAGCCTTCTCTTACTATATCAAATGTAAGTCATGAGAGTTCCTTATTTTCTCACGCCGGAGGGGTTGAGCTCTACGTGAGTTTCCTCATCGCTGCAAAACTACCATGGCGGGGTGCAGCTCCTTGCACCACATCTCTGTGCGAAGTGTGCCACACCTGAAGGGGTTGAGCTTTTGGGCTCCCTGTTCGATGCTTCTGGTGGGTATGGAGTTGAATATTTTGGCCACCCCTTCCAAGCTATGCCGGAGTGGAGCTTTTCCATTGTCTTCTCTTTGCCATAGAGCGGGGTATGTGATTCTTGATGCTCACATGAGCAACATAGTCGCTGTGCGCAAGGGAACTATAAGCATGGTAGGCTCTTGCCTTTTCTAAAAAAGATATGGGGTGGTCAAGCTAAAGGTACCTGCACTAATTTTGCTCTGTTTGTTGCTTTTTCTCTCATCACACACCTTGCTCCGCATGCTTTACTAATGGAGGTGTTTGCCTGGGGTTTCCATGATTCGAGGACAAGCTCGATTCCCTGATTTGCTCCCTTTATGTGTCTCGATCTAGGAAAAATTTTCTTGTTAGTCACGGTTCATTTATTGTATCACCCAGTTGTGCTCAAAACAACATACGATCTCTGTGCTACTCTATCTATGCACAACCGAATCCTTGGGGGTTTGGAGGAGCTTATTTACATTTAGATATGACTTACATATTCTATGATTTGAGTTATGTGCATTTCTCCGAGTTTGATGTTGAGGGATGCTTATGTAGAATCTACAAACTTCTTAATCGGGTTCACAATTTTTATAACTCGTGATTGGTCCTCAGAATGGAGGAACTTATCAGGAAATGATTGCTATACTGCTCAACATTCAATTGCATCTTGGACCACTCAATCGTATTCAAGTAAAGTTATTTGATATTATTGCATACACGTTGTGAAGTTTTCAGGTACATCAGGGAGTAAGGGTTGGATTCCCTATGAATGATATCTTTCTGATCATGCTCCCCCTTTTCTCTCCCATAACGTCAGAATATTGAACAGATGGTATCGTTAATCTTAATGTTCCAAGTGATGCATGATTGCACACGTCCTTTCAATCTCTCCTCCCGACTAAACCACCATGCTCCGTCCTCACCATGATGCATGTATGCTGCTCAGTTGACACCAACAATTATGCTTGTCCCAACATCTATCCATGCGTTCTTGCATTCCAATAGGTGGCTTGTTGATTGGTCACTCTTCATGTTGACCACAGTTAGCATCCAAAATGGGGTGTTGTATTCTTGATGTCTATATGCTCATTTCTTGTAGGTTGGGAGAATTATAATATCTAGGCCCCAATGAGAATATTTTCTCCCTTCACTTACATCTAATAGAGCAGTGAATACTCTGAGTGAAAATGATGTTCTTTGTGCCATGTGTATGCATTTGTGTGTTTTGGAAATACATGTTTCAGTGAATGTAAAGGAGGGATGTATATTGATGATCTATGGTATGAATCCTCACTATCAATTATGCTTGAGGCTTTACTTTCATATTCAGTAGATTAATAGGTGGCATGGAACTTGAAACACATTGCTGAGCTCTTTGATCTCAGAGGGAAACTTGGAATGCATTGATGCACATTCAGGTGGTCGATAGGAATCTTCTCTGAATTAGCTATTGCCCATGGAAGGATATGTACTAGGAAGCCACAAACAACTTATGAATGATGTTCTATGTGATTACTTCCAATTGTTTGCTGAATGGTTGTGACTACCCATGTACATAGGAGTGGTAATGAATGCTCACTTTTCAGATTATGTAACTTTACATTTTTCCTCACCATGTTTCAAGGTTCTCTACACGTTTTGGGCCCCTCTTGACTGTTATCCTTTCATGAAGGTAGAATGAACTAGTCTCCATACTCTCTCATGTTCCTATTAAAACATGATATATCTCTTGCATTTTTTGCTGACATAATAAGTACTTCTTTAAGGAACCATGATGATCACAGTGACGTGATGTCTAACCTATGTAGTATTGCGACCAAATTTGCATAATGGTTGGTAACCTTTGTGGATTCTTGCTTTCTAAACCTTGACTACTACAGGCTTGAAGGGAGAGATGATGGTGGCTCCTGATCTTTGAAGCTAGTTATTGACCAATACCATAATTCAAGAGGCTCTAAAGTTTTGATGTACGTTGAGATACGATGACTACACCAATTCCTTGACCAAGAGATAATTATTTTAATTGTGCTTCATGATATGTCTGATGACTTTGAATAATGCATAAGCATTGTAATAGTTGTTTTCTTGAAGGATGAATATGAGCTTTGTAGGGTTATACACTGATTAAAGACAGAATGCTCCATGATTGTGGCATTCATTTCCTTCTTGATGAATAAGGAGTTCATGAGCTTTATGATCATAAATATATGTGCTTTCTTTTGCTAATATGAACTTGTCTAGGATGGCTTATGACTGTCCCACACTTTTCAGGTGATCTCTATAGCTGTGACAACGGTCCATTTATAAGATACTACTTCCCTAATCGTTTATATTGTACTCCATAGCTGTATGCATTCATTTTGGTTTTTGATGTGAACTTGGTTAAGACTCAGGTTTGTAACTGCCTCCATTGGGTTTGGTGGTCAATACTATCTGGTGAAGGTTTTTCACGTTGATGGTTGGAGTACCCACTTTGCATTAACCACCTATGTTGACTCCGTCCCTAGATTTTATAATGACGCATTTGAATGCTCATGAATTTTTCCTTCTGTTGCGATGCATTTATGAGCTTAGCTCCAATGACATTGACCACACTAGAATTCAATATGTCACACTTGCACTTATGTAACAACACCTCTAGTAATGATTATGTGAGCATATTATGGTGACACTATAAGAAATGTAGGTTCTTGCTTTCAATCAACTCTTTGCTTTGTGAAGCCTTAATTCGTGGATGATAGGAACAGGACAGATCTTCATAAGAACTTCTCTCAAGAAGAGAGTCTTGTAAGAATGGTTGTCCCTCCTCCTGAACTCTATCGTCCCCGATAGGCTTTTTGTGGTGAGGTGAGTATGTATGGATGACTTGCTGTTCTCGTTGATTCAACAGATTGGCATGACATAACATGAACTTCCATTGGTTGGATTCAACCCCTTCTTCTGGTGCCTCTCTATGATCTGCAAACAGAAACTCAATTCATAGGCCACCATCCTGGCATTAAGATTCGAAGACATTTTTACAAAAATTTCGGAGTCTACTTCAAAGAATCCGATAAAAAACGCTTCTTCAAATGTCTGCATGTAAGTACTTGGCAAAAAAATTAGTCTTGAGTATATAGCCATAAGCGTTAATTGGCTCGGTATAGTTGAGAGATAAAAAATGAGGGCATCTGACCCCTGATTAATGCCGATGAAGTTCAAAAAGGTATATTGGGAATGCTGGAACACTTTGATGACTGTAAGTAACATGCTCAAAATCTTATTAGTCATCTTGACTACTAAATCTGGTACAGTTGCATATCGAGCGATCCAAAATTCGATGGTCTTGATCATGTATTCTTCTGTCGGTAGATAATCACGAGGTGGACTTGGTAGTAGTGGATAGTTGAGCCACTGAATATTGATGCTTCCTTGGCATTGACCTTCCCAAATTTGCATCCAGGAGCGTCTATGAGGTATTGGGCAAAAAGATGGATTGACTTGGAGTATGTATGGTGCTGCTTCCTAGTGCACCCGTAGCGTAGGGTTCTTCTCCAAAAATTTCCTCCTTCATATAGGATCAACTTTGTCAAATTCCTCTTGTGTGTAGGAGAATGTGTGCATGCTAAACTGGAGGTTGCTATCTGGCTCTTTATTTGTTGTGTCCTTTATATATTGTCGTGTTTGTTCTTTAAGTAAACCATATGGTACATTGAATGGTCTCATTACCTGTTCTAGATTTTTGCTTTCGATCTTCGCTTCCTTCATGACCTTTACCACTTGATTTTCAAAATCTTCGGTAAGTTGGGACACCAGTTGTGCCCGCTCGTGTCCGCTTAATTCTGCAATATCCCAATGATGTCGTTCAAAGTGGATCTCCGTTTCCTCCCTTATCAGTGAATGATGTAAGGGGGGAGAGAGAGGACGTACCTCAATCTCCTTAGTAGCCACTGTGGAGTGTGGAACTATTGGTGTCCCCTCTGTTATCTTCTGTGCTAGTTGATCCTTTAATTGCTTGATCAATTCATCTTTGTCTTTAATCTCCTCCGAGGCCTTCAAAATTGTTTCTTTGTTTTTTAAAAGTTCTTCTCCTATGACAACGAGTTGATCAATATCTTCTTTACATTGTACTATAGATCTATTTTCGGCTGTCTTCCACTTCTTCTGTAGTTCTGCGGTATCATCCATATACTTTTTCTCCCATTCTACGATGATAGCTTGCTCTTGCTTGAGCTTATCTTCATACCTTACTATCTTTTCTTCCAATGCTTTTGTGTCCGTTTCTGGCACTTCAAGAGCTTCTATCAGTTGATTACATAGAAGTGCAGTCATCAGCTCCTTGTTCGTGTTACGTAGGTTATCTGCTTCGTCCATGTATACTTTGATTTGCACTTCAAGGGTTTCACTTCTAGCATTCATTCATGTTTTCTCGGCCTCGCTAGCCTCATATTTCCTTTGTAATTCTTGCAATTGGTCTTTTAGTTTCTGATTTTCTGTCTCGAGTGAGTTGCATTTTTGTTTGGCCTCTTGGACTACCTTCTCTTTCTCGACTATGTTCTTTTGTTCTTGGATCAATTGGGCAGAGAGATTCTCACCGATCTCTTGGAATTGGCATTTTTCCCACATTGCCCTGCCATATTCAGCGTCAGCTTCAAGCATTAACTGTTGAGTGTCCATGGTAGTTTTGATCATGTGTTGCACCACTGGCATGAGCTGAGCGACATCCACATTTAACCAAGTTTTTGGGATGCTTGGAGCTTCCACTGTTTGTACATCCTTCCCATACTCCACATGTATGGTTTCGTTATGTGATTGCCTGATCTGCAGCTGTACTTCATGTTCTTTGCTTTCTTCTTCCTTGTTAACAATCTTCATGGCACTCCCTTGAAATGTGACATCTATAGGGGAGGTTGGGCCACTACCCTTATTGGTGTAAATGGTTCTAATTCTTCCACTGTATTATCCTCTGGTTCTTCCTTGGGAGTTTTGAATAAGACCTCTCCCGCGAGCAGCGTCTTTTGGATTTGAATGTTAGAAGCTTCATTCAATTTGATGACATGTACTCGTTCTTGGGAGACCTCCTTCCTTGTCGTGTCTTGGCTGGAGTTTATGGGCATTTGATCTTCCTTCATTTTTTCCACTTCTACATTCTTGTTCACTTCATTTAATTCCTCCCATTGGCCATCATCCTTGGAATCACTTCGAATGTCCACAATCAATATGGAGGTGTCTGGTTCTTCTTGCACCTCTGATGATTAGCTTGAATTTACTAAACCCGATTCCATGTATCTATGCACATTGGTCAACCTTTTCCTTTGTTTCGCTATCTTGATGGGTTTGCTGGTAATGGTGCCCTTGGACAAATAGATTGACTTGGCCTTCGGTGTATTGATGTGTTGCTTCCAATGCTTGAGCCAATTCTTCTTCTGTAATAGGTTGATTGTCTTCAAGTCTCGTTTTAGGAGGCATGTGTGCCCTTTTGGTAGCTGGAGCTTCTGCTTCTGCTTGCATCATTTCCCTTAGTCTTTTGGTACACCTCATTCTAGGTTGGGAGCTTGTTTCTGCTTCCTCGACGATTTTTGCTCCTTTCTTTTTCCAAGGTACTATAGCAATTTTTGCATATTTGGCCATGGCTTCCGATGATGGCATCTCTCTCAAATGTTCTCTAATGCCCAAGGCATGATATGTCAATATGGTCAAAGCAATACTGCCATTCAAAAACGTCTTAAGATTCCATTGCTTCTTGGCCTCAAATAGCCGTTCTTGAATATACGGAGTCATATTGACTTGATTCCCAATTTGCTTAATAGCATGTGACAACATTTGTACTACGATCTTCTGTGGAGCAGCGTACCTGTGCATGTTAGGAAAACAGAAGTTTTGATGGATGAGTCTCACTTCCTCTTCAATGTCGATGTGATTTATGTGAATGTTCGGGTCTTTGGGAGGGTTTCTCTCCTAATAGACTAATTATTTCTTTGTGACCTATTTTGGTGGAGATGTATCCTTGAGCTAGGTGGATGCTCAACTCATTCTCAATGATCTAGTCTTGTCCTAGGATCAAGTTCTCTATTAATTCTCATCTCTGCACACTAGAACTCGTTGTTCCATAGTTGAATTTCCTAGGTGGAGGGATACTGTGGCTTCTCCAATGCATTCTATAACTTGACCTCCCACACCTATCATGTGTGCTTTCGTAGGTGTTATAATCGTTTGAAGATCCGTGATGACTGTACTTCGTATGCAACTGAGTGCAGCTCCTGAATCTATCAAGGCATCTATTAGCCGGTACTCAGTCTTTCCAATTCCTAGGTTTAAGTGTGGCTAGGACATGCAGATATTGATTGTGTCGAACTTATGAACCTGATACTTAGCCATGGGAATGGGCTCTTCTCCTTGTAGATACTGTTCATCTCTTTGTCTTACCCACTCTTTCCATTCCTTGATATGCTCTAGGGCTTCTTGCCGAGCTTCCTCTCTGATCCGCTCTTCCTATCTCTTCCTATTTCGTGCACCTACAAGGCGTGCTAACATTTGGTCTATCAATGGCTCCATATAACGTTTTACTCGACAACCACTAATGTAATTAGGAAGGACATCTCCATCTAGAGTGGCTAGATTAACCGCTCCACTAGTGGAAATCCTATTGATGATTAGTGGTCCGGAAGATTTGAGGCATGTACATTGGGTCGTCCACGGGTCGATAATTTGATGTCCTATGGGCCATAACTGCCTTTTGTTATCCTCTTTCTTAGCTTTTTTACACATCCACAATTAGGCATCCTCATGCATCTAGGATTGATTGCTTGATCCTGCACTATGGATAGACAAATCGTCCTCTTCCTTATGTATGGGGTTCCATTGTAGTGGGGGTACATCTCGATACGCAAAGGTATGCAAATTTATCTTAGTGGTGTTTCCTTGAAGTTGAAGGTATAATGAGTCTCGTCCCCAATCTTGTACTACCCTAAGTTGTCTCATGAAAGGTCATCCTAATATCATCTCATAGTTATTTGCTTTTCCAAATTGACAGATGGCTAAAGTGTGCTGAAAGTTCAACTCCATAGGTGGTTAGTTTGATATTTTCCAATATTCCCAAAGGTTTCTCAACATGGCCATGTTCTAATTGAAGCTTCAAACGAGTGGGTCGTAAGGCAGGCTTTCCCCATTTCTCCCAAATCTCTTTAGTAGCAATACCTACTCCTGCTCCTATGTCTAGTATAGCCTTAGTCATGTACCCATTGTATGTGACCGGTAGACATGTGTTACCCTCATCTGCTTCACTAAATTCTCCTGCCTTATCCACTGGGATTTGCACGTGAGATGGGTTTTCATTTCCCTTGTTTTCCTTCTCATTCTTCCCTTGTTTTAACTCTAATTGTCCCGCTAGTTGTTTAACACGAAGTAATTCTTCCACAATCAATTGGCATTGTACTTTGGTCTTTTTAAGTTCTGTCAGATTGTGTGAGTTCTCATCTGAGATTCCCTTTTCTTTTCCTCGTATTGTGGGCACTCGGAAGATTATGGATTCCTTTTCGTATTCTCTCGTGTAGTTTGGAAGGGTTGAAATGCTCTGAGCTTCCTCCCTATTTCGATCTAGTCTAGAGACTTCTTCCTATACTTCTTCCATGTTTGGTGTTGGTTGAATATCTTCCACATCTAATTCTTCAAAAGGAGGTTTTGCAACTCCAGTCCTTTTCCATTGATCTTCTCGAATTCTATTCCACAATTCTTTTGGCCAGTCAACCTCTTAATCCGGGACTGTAGACATAGGTTTGTCCTGCGTTTTCAATAGCTCTCATTTATCGTCCTTCTCTTTTGGTTTCTTGTCTTTGGTTTTAACACAATCGTTGTATTGATCCTCCGATATCCTTGTCTTGGGTAGGGTTGGGATAGTCTTCTCTAGGGTTGTCTGAGCTACCTCTATGAGTTTTCTACATATCGCTAGTCTCTCCCTTTCTAACTCTCGTTGTGGGTAAAGTTTTTCATGCTGCTCCACATTTGGTCCATTCTTGATTCTAGCTTGGTAAGCTTTCAGCCACATGTCTAAATCATCCAATTTTGGGTCGGCTAGAATTGATCCTGGGTTCTCTGGCTCTCGTGTAGGCGGTGTAATGGAAATTTCTTCCTAATCATCAAGTCTTTTAGATTTCTTATTGCTATGTGTATGCTTCTTGTCTTCCTTGTTTTTGTTTTTCATCCATTTTTCTTTGATTTTTCCTCTCCTTCCCTTCCACTTTTGGCTTTTTGTTGCTTGGGTACTCTCGCATGGGTCTTCTGAATCTTCCACTATTTGAGTTCTGAGATCTAAGGTTTTACTGTTTTCTTGTTCAAGGTCCGTTCGTTTTCCTTCTTGTTCCTTCATTCGTGCTCATGTAATGGTTTTTAATGGTATGGTGTATTCCTTGTCACTTCTCGATGCTTCTATCACTTCGATCACATTAATAGGTGCTGTGTCTTGGACCTTATTGGGATGTTTTGGGCAATCCCTAAAGAGATGTCCCTTTCCACAACCACTACAACATCCTTCCCAAGTCCTAGGAGGTGGTTGGTTGTATTGCCAAGTGCATTCTCTGATAAAGAGGTCTTCTCCGCATCTATAACACGGTCCTCTTGGCATAGGTGGTTTGATGGGTGGTCTTACGGGTACCTATGCTTTAGGTGCAGTGTACATTAATGTCGCCACCTCCGGTCCATAGATATTGTCATAACCTTTGTATCCATAGTATTGCGGGTCATAAGCTTGCTCATAATCATAGGAATAGTACTCTCTTGGCTCATTATACTAGCATCATAGGAATAGTACTCTGCTGGGGATTGCTCGTATCTTGGGTTTGTTGATTCTACACTGGCTATCGGTGATGCTCACACTATGGCTCTTTCTAAGTTTTCCTCTGGTTGGGCATACTTGACAGGTACCACATGTGGGGGAAGTGATAGTTGTGGTCCTAATACTGGTTGAGTATTTCCAATTTGTACTTGCTCATATGGTCTAGGTGCTCCTAGTGGTCCGCGATAAGGATTATACCTTGGAATCTTCCTGCCTGGCTCTCTAGGTGGGTATCCATATGGCTGATACTGTGGTGGGTTTAAAGGTTGGTTGTGCCTATTGAATGGGCAATTCTCCGTGATGTGGTTGGTGTATTTTTGTTCTATGTGGAAATACAAAGCGGTTTCTTGATGGGGCTGCCTATTGTAAGGGCAAGCCTAAGGTACACCTGTTCCTCCTCATACACACATGTGAGTGGGGTGATCACCTCCACATAGGCTACATCTTCACAACATGGGTACTCTTAGAGATGGATGCTGGTAGTTCCTTTGTCCATGAACTCCTAACTTCTTCGCTACCAGTTCTACTAATTCTTCTACGTTACTAGAGTTGGATGTAACCGTACTCGGAGTGTCCTCTGATTTAGTAGGACTTATTGTACCCATGAGATCATCTGCTAGGTTGTCCTCTAGATCAATACACTCTTGAAGACATTCCCTCAAAATCTGTAGTCTCTTTACATAGACCAAAGTTCTTAAAGTCTCGTTCGTTAGTCCGTCCAAGAATAATGATATCATTTTTTGCTGCGTAGGTCTTTCTGCTACTAGGCATCTATGCACATACTGATTGAATCTTCATGCAGCTGTTTTCACAGTTTCATTTGGGTTCTATTGGGCACAAATTGGTGGAGGTCACCATTCGGGCAATTGATCTATTTAAACCATCCAGTTAGATGGGAATCTCCTGGCCATTAGTAGACACATATTGCAAAGAGGTGCGGTACTCCCCTTCTACAGTAGACATGAAGTTTCTTCCTGGAATAGGACCTTGCATGTCTTCTGAAGCCATGGGTATCTCCTCCTCCGAATCACTAGAGGTTTTAGAATAGGGAGAGCAGTGACTGACCTCAGCTGTACTTCCTACCAATGATACAACACTTCTCCAGCTACTTAGAACCCTTCCTGACCTCAAGTTCATCCACCCTCCTAGGGCTTTCTTGGACTTTACTTCTCTTCCTAATTGGCTCCTCAAATGCCCCAAATTTACCCTTAAAAATTCTCAAAGTGTTCTGGATGATACCACTTTGGCGATACTACACTAGGCGATAGCAGTTTGTCAATGATACGATACCACTACAGGTGACGATATGATACTTGGGAAATCGACGATACGATACCAGGGAACTGTGTGATATGATACTACTTTTTACATGATACGATACCACTGCTCGACACAATACGATACTATGTGCTCAGGCGATATGATACCATCTAAAAGCATGATATGATACTGCTTCAAGACACGATACGATACTCGGAATCCTAACAATACGATACCAGTGCAAGTCACGATACGATACCGCAAACCCACACGATATGATACTAAGACTATATGGTACGATACCAAGAATACTCATGATAGGATACTGGTGCACGGTCGTGATACGATACCCCAACCATGCACGATACCATACCTGAGTTCTGCGTGATACGATACTCCCGTTACACACGCTACGATACCTCGAGAGGCAACGATACGGTAGTGGATTTGTACGCGATACGATACCGTGACCGAGGCGATACGATACCAAGTGGACCGTGATACGATACCATTGGCAAATCGCGATCGCGATACCAACTTGATGATACGATACCAAAAATGGTATCGTGATACCTCAAGTGGTATGCAACGATACGATACTTCGACCAGTATCGCGATACTAGGGAATTTTGGTATCGCGATACCAAAACTCAACCGATCCTGATACTACAACCAAAATAGCTCCAAATACAAAAAATTTTTCACCCTTTGGTTTCTCTCTCACTCCTCTTCACTCCTCACCCTCTGTCTTACTCAAGAAAACTCTAAAAACTCTCTGTCCCACCCCCCGATACCGGATGTGCCTTTAGTCACGTGTTATTGCACTTCTACAGTGTTTTTGATATTAAAGTCTTGAAGTAGCTTACCTTGGAGATATGTTGCTTAGAACTAGAGCTCACTAGGATGCTTTGAGGGCTTGTTTTGCACGATACTACACCGGCAATACTAGTCGTTGTCTACAAGCGATACCACTCTCTGAGCAAGTGTCAAATGAACTACTTATTTTGGTTTTTATAGTTTCTCATGACTGAGGCCTATCCTACACTAACTTGGCACTTTTTGGGATTTTTTTCTTGGTACTTTTCAACTTAATCCTACTTCACTTCTCTTCTTGACCTAACCCTAACTCTTCCTTCTCTCCCTCTCTCCTAACCCTAAACCTAAAAACTCATTACACACACCTCCGAGATGTGAAGTAACAAGTTCTGAAGTGTCTAACTACTTGCCACTAAACGAATTCACTTCTACAAGTACGATTTCTTCACTCTAGAGCTATAACCATCACAAAGGCACCTTGGTTGGGCATGTTCCCCAGCAACGGTGCCAAAAACATGTGTACCTAAGTCACTAGATCTTAGGGACTTGTGCCAAAGAGACTAAATCTTGTTTGTCACACAAGTGCATATAGTGGTGGATTGACACACTCTTAATTATCAATCCGAAGAACCGACCTAACCAAGTATATGAGGATGTGTGCACACATGATGTATAATGAAATGGTTCAGCTAAAATGCATGAGAAAAGACTAAACTACCTCTCCAACTCACTTAATCTCTGGAAGTATCTGCCACGATACCACTTACAGTAGTAATTTCAAATTCGAATGTTTCTCCCAGCTTCAAACTCCGAATATGGCCAATAGCAAGTTCATTTTGAAGCTCTTGACAAGATGCATCTATTGGTGTATTTTCACTCAAATCTGACAAGTGCTCTTCAAGTTATGACCAAAATGTTGAATGGTAGGAAACACACACACTCACTTCACAACTCGTATTTGCTCACACACACACACTATAGTAGCTCAAAAGTGATGGGGAGGGGTAGACAACAGTATTATCCACACATTCCAAGCTTCACACACACATAAAAGATCATAGAGAAGATGAAAATTTGCAGGAAAGAAGCAAATTCGAAATTTTGAAGCTCTCCTTCTTCACAATGGCAAAAAGTCCTTACAAAGAGTCACAAAGTGACTTATATACATGTGGCCTAAAAATGGCCCTTTCACACAAGTGACTGGCACTTTATTGGCTAATCTCTAATTCCTACTATTTTACAAGAAATATATTACAACGATTTGGGATTATGCATCTAGTGGACTCCTCTAGTGCATTTACATAGCTTTGAGGGAATTTCCTAGGATTTTGAAGAAGAAAAATATGCCCATTAATTTGAAAATTTTGGGCTCCCCTTTTGTGCCTCTTTGCTCTCCAACACTCTCCCCCTCTTTGTCTCTGTCGTCCCTTGACAGGCTTTTGCTTCTTGTTTGTAGCTTCTCTAAGGCTTCTGAATACACGCACCCAATGGTCGAAGAAGCGATAAGGACTGTCAAAAAATTTGTTACTTTATGTGAGGTATGTCCTTTAGTTTTGTTTGCCCCTTGGTATTCCTTATATCACAAATCTGGGTTGCTATATTGAGTGGGGCTGCCACGCATGCCTTAATTTGCTAACCTCTACTCTCTTTTAAAAGAGCATTACGTTTCAAAGGCCCTATTTCTGAATCTTCTTTGTCATCCTCTAGGACATATTCCATTTCTTCCCACCACACGTGTCAAATGGACGAGGAGGCAACTAGGACCTTCAGACAATTGGTTATCTTATCCGATGAAGAGTCCTTCGTGTGTTGTCTCTCTCCTCGACTTGTTTCGCTTCATCGCTTGCTCCTGGTGGATAAGGAAGCTGTGTGCAACCTCCCATGAAATGTCCTCGTTGTTATCTTTCTTTAATTCCACTCCTCAGGACCTGGATCTTTGGTGTTGTTGCCTGATGCGTGCCCTTGCGGGGCTTTGGGCAGAGAGTTGTTCTTTTTCTTTATAATCTTCATTCCTTATTGAGTAGTTTTATTCTTTGATTTTCTTCTTCTTCTCTTTTTCCTTGATTCCCCTTCCACAGAAGCCATTTCTTGCTTTACAAAGGATTGCACAGTGGGATGTATGCTAGGCTCAGTGCCCCCATGGGGATTGTGTTGCCCAGCTCTGAAGACTGAATAATTGCAGATTGAAGTAAAGACGAAGACTTGCAGCTTGGAAGATTCTTAGTGCTACAAATTTGAAGATAGTTGAAGACCTGGAGGCTTGTAGCTTGAAGACCTGTAGCCTGAAGCTTTGCAGACTAAAGAATTGCAGATCTGAAGATTTCAACTTGGATAAGTTCAGCTATGTATGATCCTCTTATCTTAGCTTTGTCGAGGATGACAAAGACTAGGAGGGGGAGAGTGTTGGGTTGTAGGGTATTCACACATCCTCAATTGTGCATGGGAACCCTCCCTAGACCATGAGAATAACCCTCCTTGTATATACTTGAGTGTCACATGTGAACACTCTCCTAAAAGCACTTTTTAATATTTCCTCATACCATAGTGCAGGAGACTTGAGAATCTCTCACTTTTTTTGCTCTTTTAGAAACTCCCCACGTAAAAATCCATGCATGCCCTTCATTCGGATTTGTTTGTTACAAACTTGATCTTGGAATATCCTAGAGATATGTTAGTTATAGAGAGATTCACTTTTTTACTTTTCAAAAGAACACATGGGGAATAGAGCTTAGCCTATATATAGAAGCTCATTTTTGTAAAGGGGGAGCTTTTGGTCGACGTGCTCTCACGTAATATCTCTTATGAATGGAAGAACGCTCTCTTTTACTCCAAGACTATTTACATTTATGTATTGTGTCTTTGTGAGTGTGTGAGAGTGGTGCGTGTGTGCCTATGCATGTCTCTCCTTTGTGTGAGTAGAGTAGTTGCATTGCTTGTATTTTCCTCATGGACAAGGATCCTTGATTGCCTATTCTCCTTGTTTTCAAGCATGTGGCATAGCATGCGTCTAATGCCAATGGCTTGAACATGTTGGAGGTATGGGTGGATGAGAGGAGAGTCACTCTTGAGCTTTCCTTCTTGCTTCCATGCAAGGTGGTGAGGGTTTTGGTCTTCTCTTGCTACAACCTCAACACAATTTGGCACCGTTGCTGAGGATGATCAGCCTTTCATCACTTGGAGAGATCAAAAAACATGTGGTAAAGTACTGTGTGGCATTAACTACCTCCTTTCTCTCTCTCTTTAAATCATTGATGTATATCGTGCAAGATACCTTACGTGCTAGATGTCCGTTATGATTTATGAGGAGAGTTGGGAATTAATGCCCACCTACCATGCTAAGGAGTTATGGATAACTAATGCGTGAGCATTCATGCCCTTCATTCACGGTGTGAGTTCTTATCGAGGGACCTTTCTTGTGGCTCCACCTCTAGGCCTCTGTGCTACCAAGATTGGGTGGAGTCTTTGTGCTCCCAGAGTGGCATATCCTTCTAGCTTTTTTATGTACAAGTGTTCACCTAAATCACGATACAGAAAGGTTTTTTAACATCCATTTGGAATAAATCCAATCCAAGGTAGCTATGAGAGAAAATAACACATGTAATGTGGCCATGTTAACCATCAAAGAGAACCCTTCTTGGAAATGAATGCCCTCTTTCTAGGCATATCCCTTAGCAAACAACATTGCCTTATACTTGTGTTCACTATCAATAGTTTCGATTTTGTGTACCCAATTGTTGGGAATGGCCTTCCTACCTAAGGACAACTCAACCAAGTCTGAAGTATCATTTGCATACAAGGCCTTTATCTCTTCTTGCATGGCTAAACCCACTTTTTCTTTTGCTCACATAGCTTTGTCTCTTTGTAGGTAAGAGGATAACCCTCATCTGATAACATAATGTAATGTACAGAGGGGTCATATCTATGCACACGCCTCCTAAAACGTGTAGATATTCTTACCCAATGATCCACAATCTCTAGCAATGGATCTACATTGAGGTACATCAAGTTCCTCGTTGTTAATGGGCTATAGTACATCATTTTATAGTGCTATTTTCAACATGAATAGGTGGTTACATATGCCCTTTAGGGTGTTCATTTTGTTGTCCAACATCATCTGGCTCAATAAGAACTAGCTCATTCTCATTTCCAGCCATTTATGGTGCATCCCAAGGGTTTATATCAAATTTAAGAGGTGGTTGTACATGCAAAAATTTATCTCTTTTATGGTCATTTTTAGAGGCACAATTCTTTTTAACTAGCCTAGCCTCATTAAATACAACATTCTGGCTGCGTATCACCTTCTTGAGTAAAGGTAGCCAAATCTAGCAATCCGTTTCAACTTCATCTCCATAACCCATGAAGATTCTTGTCATGGACTTTGCATCTAGCTCGCTCCTCAACTCAGACATTTTATGTACAAAAGCATCGCAACCAAAGATGTGTAGGTAGTCATATGAAGCTGATTTGCCATGCCAAATTTCTTTTGGAATGCCACCTTTTAAGGATGTGTGAGGGGATTGATTGCAAACATGAAATGCAATTTTCAAAGCCCCTCCCCGAAATCCATGAGGGATGTTGGCTTTGGACAGCATGCATATCCCAAGTGGAAAATTCTATTGATGAGGATGAGTAGATTATGCCTATCCCAAGTGGAAAACTCTTATTAGTATGGTGTCTCACATGGACATAATGTTCTTGATCTTGTACATTCTTATGTGTCTAACATGTCTACAAGTCCATGGTGGATGTTCCTTATTTTATTTCTTTAGTTCATGATCATTCCAAACAAATATGGGTCTATTCATCCATGCACATTAGGCTGGTTGGTTGGGCGTTTCGCCTCTTGAGGCAAGGGTGAGGGTTCAACCCCTCCCTACGATAGGACAATTGTGGGCCCTAGGCCAATGTATTGACTCTAGGCAGATTTAAACTAGTTAAAATCAGTTGCCTTCAGGCACTCCTTTCCACATGTTGCCTTTGGGAAGTCTAATACCTGCTTTGTGGGATATGGGGGGTCCCATGGGCGCTATGGTTGTTCACTTGTATGGTTTTTCTTTCAATCAATTCAAGGAAGTGGAGATTAGGCTTCATCAAAACTTCCTCTTAAAAAAAATATGTTTCTATTTGTTAAAAGTTAAGATGAACAAATAAGGGATTAATTTCCAAGCTCAACAAGGGAAACACTTCAAGTGATGCAAAAGATGCATGAATCATGCATCAATGGATCTTTTTTTTATCATAACGGTTATAGGAAACTATCCATTCAAATCAAGTAATTGTCCTTCTTTTCTTAAATTTTTATATGAAAAAGTGGGATACATTGAATATGCCCAAGCCTGTAACATCGAATAGGGAGTATTCAAATGCAATCGAAGGATGGACATGGCTATGATGGAGGTAAAAATTAATTTTAATTTTTCCATTGATACTTTGTTTTTCCATGCTAAAGTGGTGAATAAAAGAATGCATTTTAAATGAAGTAGATATTCCATATGTACATAGAAAGGTGCATGTGTTTACTAATCTAAATGCATTTAATCCATAGATCAATAGAAAAGGTTTTTTCATTGGCATAGAATGGATTCACATCATAAAGATGACTAGAGATTGAACACAGAAGGTGCAACATAGCATGACATAATCAAACATGAAAATTATGAGCACATATTGGATACAGATTCATGTATTAAATGGAGTTCCAAGTGTGAATTCCATGCATGCTTTAAAGAGGGGTTCAGTTCTTGAACCTTATGCATGCTAAGCATCTTGAAGTAAAGATGTGTATGTTTTTGGCACACATTAAGCATGCATACTATTGATACATTTCAATAGTGATGTGTATAAATACAATTAGGACCTCTAGGGTAATTTTTCCTCTCTTCAGGAGGTTTTTTTCCCTTGGTTTGTATATGTGCCTACAACCCTAACATGTCACTTATCTTTGTTAATTCACTTGGTAGTACATTCTGTATTGTCTTGTTCTCTAAGCTTCTTCCTCTTCATTGTGCTATTCAAGTTCTCCACAGACCTCGAGGTCCAACAATTGGTATCAAAGCTAGCCATCACTTCCTCTAGGACATCATGGCCACTCCCATCAAAGTCTTAGAATCACATGAAATTGGTGAGCATACTCAAGGCCATTAGAAGTCCAAAACCGCTTCACTCTCCGGCATTCAAATTTTTATTTGATCTCGTTTTTAGCCTCTAAATGTGCTCTCAAAGTGACTATGCATGCAATTATTTTCTTTTATGCCAAACATATATAGGTTTTGATTTCCAAATACAAGTGCTTGGAAGTCTTCTACATGTCTAATAGAGATTGTTAGGTAATTTTGTTCAACATTTTGAGATACAATCAATTTTCTACATCATGCTATTCAATCATTGCCATGGTTGAAAGTAATGATGTATTTTGTATGTTGGTTGTTGAAGATAAGTTGGATGGTACTGATTAGCTATTGTGGACACACATGATGCCTCTTGTATTTTGGTACCAAAAGAGTTGTGGAATATTGTTTAGGGTGTGAAAAAATTTCTTACTACAGCTACAAATAGAGTGATTGAAGGTGATGTAGATGGTGTTGAACATGATTATCTTCAATTTCCTAGTCATACCGTGGTTCCTACTGTACCTATCATAAAGAAACTTTGTGGGATGGGAGAGATGCACATGCACATGAGTCGATAGTGTTTTCTTTCAAACATGCCATTATCCCTCATATTCACTCTTTCAAGAGACATTATACCAGAAAAGATACTCTTAAAACATTATACCAGAAAAGAAATGAAATTTATGTTTCTTACCTTGAAAAATAGTTGGAGAGTGAGCATATCAATGAAGGAGATTCAACGGAGAGTTTTTTTCACGGATCAAATACTTGGAAGAGTAGTTGATTTTTGTTGATGAAGTCTTGCTAGATAGTGCACTTGTGGAGAGTGTTCTTATTGATCTTCTAGATTCATATAAGAGTTTTTCTTCTACTCCTCAATTGATGATGAAAGGAAATCCCAATGCCTTAAAGTTTAAGGAGTTAGTCTTTATTTTGCTGCAAGAAGATCAATCTAGGTAGAACAAGTCAATTATGAATATTGCAGATCAAAATTTCGTAGCTAGGCAGAATGAAAAAGGTAAATGGAGCTTATCTACTAGTAATAAAAAATTTGTTAATGTTGTGCAATAAAAGAGCTAAGACAAAGATGAGAAGATAAATAGAAAAGTAGAAATAGTTTTGCAAATATTGTAAGGTTGATCATGTCATTAAACAAAAATCCTAAAATCGTTGCAAAGGAGGAAAAGAAGAACAAGGATAGAATGGTTTTTGCACAAGACTCTACACCTAAAATAGAGTTTGAAATCTTATTTGGAATGAAGAGTAGGCATTTCCTATTGTTTTCAATTGTAACCCATCTTCACATGAGTAGTGTATGTGTGCAATAGACTCGGATGTTTGGTACTTTGATTGTGGTGCAATCAAACATATTACCTCATAGTGCAGCTTTTCTTCACTTCACTTGAGCCCTACCCGTACAAGGAATACTGTCACATGCGCTAATAAAACCTCTTATTATGTGATCAGAGTTGGAAATATCATTATGATTGCTCTTGATGGCAGTTCTTTCACATTTTTAGATGCCTTATATGTGTCAAGGACCAAGAAAATTTTGTTATTAGTTTTAACATTAGACAAGATTGGGTTGGCTATCAAATTTTCTGATAAAAAATGTATAGTTATGATCTCTAGAATGGTGACGTTATAATTGATTCTAGCATTTTATATCATGGGTTGTATAAGCTCATAGACTATGTGAAATCTATGATTGATTCAGCATGTGTAGTACATGATTCTTAGGTTGTCTTAGATGCAAAGATTTGGCATGCATGCTTTGTTCATCTAAATTTTGCTAGTTTGATTCACCTACAAAAATATGAAATGGTGTCCTCTTTGCCCAAACTTGAGGCACCTTCTTTGTGAAGTTTGTGTTTTGGACAAAATTTAGTGTTTCACCTCTCAAAAGATGGTTCCATTAGAGCTTCAAATAAATTAAACGTTGTTCACAGTGATGTCTGTGATTTTATGCATATACCTTCATTTGGGAATTACCTATACTTCTTGAATTTCATTGACAAATTCTTCAATAATGCATGGGTGTATCTGTTGAAAGCAAAGTCTTGATTGTTTATGTGCTTGAAACAATTCCTAGTTATGGCTGAAATTTTTTCAACATGTAAAATGGTATCCTTCATTTTGATTTTGTGAGAGACTATATTTCTTTTGAATTTAATGCATTTTTGGCTGAGCATGGAATAAAACATCATTCTAGAGTGTCATATACTCGTCCAAAAAATGGCATTGATGAAAGGAAGAATAGGTGTCTCATGGAAATGGCAAGCTGTAGGGTCAAACATCAAGTTTTACCGCATAGCTTCTCAAGACGGTGTTATGTGTGTAGTATATGTACTCAACAAGTTTCCCACCAAAGCATTATAGTCTATCACTCCATATGAGGCTTGGCATGATCACAAGCCATCTTTTTCTCATCTACATGTCTTTGGTTTTCTAGCATTGGTGACTGAACAACAACACAAAAAACTAGATGATAAAGAAGTGAAATGTATTTTTGTTAGATACAGTTATGAAAGAAAAGGCTATCATATGTATCATCCATTTGCCAAACGCATTTTGGTTAGCCCTGATGTTGTTTCCATAGAACATGCAATTCAACCTTCACTTTCATGTACCAAGGAGACATTGGTTTGCTCCAAAGATGTGTATGCCACTTTGCTCCCTCTTTTTACAGGTGGATAGTTAAGTGTTGGTCCAAAAGAGACAATTTCTTAGCCTTTATAGGTTTCAAATGATGAGGAAGAACATTCTATTTGTGATGTATATTGACACAA
This sequence comes from Ceratopteris richardii, assembly GCA_020310875.1. Taxonomy (NCBI): domain Eukaryota; kingdom Viridiplantae; phylum Streptophyta; class Polypodiopsida; order Polypodiales; family Pteridaceae; genus Ceratopteris; species Ceratopteris richardii. The sequence continues at coordinate 59,515,154 of CM035432.1, read as the reverse complement.
TGCGCTTGTTGATGAGAGGGCTGAGATAGAAGAGGCAAAAGGCAAGCCTAAATGGCTAGTACAAAATTTGAGAGATAGAAAACTAGATGCACCTTTGTCATATCATACTCATGTAGGCTCTCATAGTGCTTATTTTGCATTAGATTTTTATGCAATGGTTGGGTCTATTCTTTGTGATGAGAAGGGCTTATTTCTTTCTATGAAACACAAAATTCAGAAAATTGGCATCAACTATGATGCCATTATGGAGAATGCTACTTGATCTTTATGCAATTTGCATTTAGAAAAAAACTCTAATGCCCACATTTTCCACATCTAAAACAAACGATAGGCATTCTTGGCCCATTTCTAAAGTTATCCCAGGGTCATGGGTTATAATTGTTACCTTCACTTGGTCTTGCTACCATCACATTGGTTGATAGTTGAGCTTCTCCTTGTCCCCAATAAGTTTGTGCAGGCATCCCTCTTGAATGACATTCCTGAGCCTCATGACCACTTTTCCTGCATAATTGGCAAGTCACTCTTAAAAGAGGGCACTCACTTACCACATGAACCTCTTTGCTACACATGGTGCACCATAATCCATTTTTGATGGCACCTCCTCGGAGCTCCTATAGCTCCTGTCGAAGTTGTGCCAACTCCTCTGCTTGGGCTTCCTCTTCTTTTTGTAGCTTTAAGGCCTCAATTTCTCACCTCAAATGCATTACCACACTTTCCTCCTCTTTGTGGGGTTTGTTCCTTTTCAAGCTCTCAAGTTCCTTCCTTTATTGAATTACTGGGTCCTCAGATTCTACAAGATGTGATAGACTAGAAGAGCTTGTCCCATTTTAATGCCTAATCTACTCCAATCTTGTGGCTCTATTAATGAACTCTTCAATTTTTGTTGTAGGTATCTCTAACTCTTTAATTTTACACTATGTTGAGATTAGAAGTGGTTTATCTAGCCACTTCTAGATGAAGAATTCATGGGGAGGGTGTAGTAATTTAGCCATCAATGCCTTGGCTCTAGTGAAAAATTTTGGAAATGTCTTCCCAAGACCTAGTTGGAGATTTTCTAACTCTTCAATAATATTCTCGATTGTGCTCCCTTGTTGCAATTGTGTCTTAAAAGCTTCATTCATTAAGCCCATGTAGTGAGATGATTATCGGCAAATTGACTAAACCATTTATCTACTAAACCTTCTAAAGTTGTTGGAAAAAGAATAAAAAAGGCATTTTTCCTTCCCATTAGACCCTTAACACTGAGTCACAACAAAGGAGAACAAAGACATGTTCTCTATTCCTTTTTACCTAAAGACCATTATATCAAGCAATAAAGTGGGCATTTTACAATATCTAGAAAGCATCACTTGTTCTTGCTTGTAAATATTGTCACTAGAAGCTTGATCTCATATCCCAAGTAGTCAAGATAGATATAATAAAATTCTTGTTGCCATGAAAACTAGTTGTTCAGCATGATCAAGAATCCCACATCATGATCTTTGACAATAGATTAGAGTTGAAGGTACAAGTAAGAGTTCGGGAAGCTCCTTCATTACATCTATAACCTCATCAAGCACAGATTATAGCTGATTAAAAGTTACTCGAAAATTAGAGTACATGTGTTGCAAAAATCGGAACATTTTAACAAGCCAATTAAGATCATCCCCTTTGTATGGTTAAGATCCTCATTGAATGCCTGGCCATATTCACAGAATATGAAATACATTTCACAAAAGCATTCCCAAGAGAAGATAATAATCAACAAAATTATACTAAGAAACATTCACACATGATCAGAGAAATGCTCAAGATAAATCAAGCTGAACACAAAGTGGAAGCAGAACTCGACATTATATTTCTATTAAAATGATTTTTTACATTTCATGTGTTCTACAAGAGTAATATGAATCTACAATAGAAGCTGATCATAGCTTTCCTCAGGCTCAAGGATACTCGGATCCTCTGGAACATTAGAACACATATCCTGCCTCGCTTGCTCCAAGATTGGCTCTTCAAGGTCAGCCATGTCCCCCGGTTCATCTGCAAGTGGGGGAACAGGCTCCCTTGAAGCCGGTTGGAATCTCTCCGTGTCTGCAATGTGCTTCCTTCCAACCTCTTTGTCTTCATCTGGGCATTCATTCAGCCCATTGATTCTCATTCTAATGAAGCTCACTTGAGCATCATCCTTCTCCACAGCTATGTAGTGCCTGAACATCTTTAAGGAGCAAGCCAGAGTCGTTCCTGAAACAGTAGAAAAGCACTTAGAGGCTTCAATCAACCATGACTAATTAAAATTGTGAAAATTGAAATTACCTGTGCCCGAAAAAAGGTCTAGGACCCAGTCATCATCATTGGAGAATAGCTGAAGCAATCTCATTATGAGTTTTTGTGGCTTCTGATAGGGGTTAACCAATGTCATGTCCCCAGCTACATGACGAATTTTCTTGGTAATGGCTGGGAACATGAGCACATTTGAGATCCCATTCTCATTGCAATGCTCCCTGACTCTCCTTTTGCTTACTTCATCATAATAGCCAACTATAATGCATTCAGTGGAGCTCACAAACCTATGCAAAGGAGTGTGATTTACGTTTGTCTTCACCCTGCAAACAAGAACTATGAGTCACAGAGAGCATCATTAAAGCCATGGAGATAGAAAGAAGATTACTTACCACGCGAGGCACTCCACAGCATGACATCTTGCCTTCAGAGCAGTTGAAACAGAGAAAGACTGGTCTCTACTATGGAAAATTACTATCCTCCAAAGAGGAGACATAGTCAACTCTGCAAAATCAGTGACCATCTTCCGAATCTAAGGATGTTTGAAGGGTTCATCATCATTAACGGATCCCAACATCCTAAATCCATAGGGTATGTCTGCTATGAGAAGGGAGAAATGTTTTCTAGGCACAACATAACAAATATTATTTACATCACTACATAATACATTGTAATATACAGGCCTAAGGGGGTCTAGGGGATTGGAGAAACATTTCAGATCAGGTTCATCATCAAAATCCATCTCCTTGGCTTTTAGTCTAGATTTCTCATGCCTTGCTCTTTGAATGTGAGCCAGGAATGTAGGGGGGCAATCATCTAGTAGCTCTGCAGACTTACTTTTCTTTGGTTTCTGCAGAAAAAAGTGGAAAGACAATTAAATGAGCTCTTCAATACAGCAAACAAAACATAAGGAACCGATGCATGGCATCGATTTCGTGTGGGGGTAGATGCCAGGCATCAACTTTCTACTGAAAGTCGATGCCTGGCATCGACTTTGGGACACAAGTCGATGCCTGGCATCGACTTATGCCACGAGGTCAATGCCAAGCATCGAGTTATGCTGCAGGTCGATGCCAGGCATCGAGTTATGCTGCAGGTTGATGCCAGGCATTGACTTATGCCCCCAAGTCGATGCCAGGCATCAACTTTTGGCTGCAGCTCGATGCCAGGCATCGAATAAAGTCGTAAGTCGATGCCAGGCATCGAATTCATACTAAAAGCCTGCCATCAAATTGGTTAGGTGAATCAAGGCATCTAACCTAATGGCAAACCAGGCACAACCTCAAAAAGAGAACCTACCCAATCACGAAATAGGATGAAATATTTTGATAAAGCTTTGTAGGATGATGTGGTTGGATAGTCTGCTTGGACCTCTGTCCAAGAAAAGCAACCCAGCCTCTTCATCATCACCTCCTGAATCTTCATGTATACTTTATGACTACAGTCACAGAAATAAAAAAGAGACTAGGTTAGACCAGAAACATGGGAGGAGGGAAAAAGGATCTGAGAATAACATACATACTTATTGAGCTTAGTCAGCATCTCCTCCAGGCTTAACTCCTTGGAGATTACCCTTGACAAAGTTGATATAATCAATGTATCATCCTTGATTCCTTGAAGGGCCCTCCATGGTGTCAGCTTCATGTCCTCAGGAGCCTCTTCAATTGAGAGGTCAACTTTCCTTCCCTTTCCCTTCAGATCAACCTGTGGGTCTGGCCTCGACTTTCGTTGCTTCTGGCCCTTGACCTCCTTGTTCTCCCACATTGTGAAAATTTTATCCTGTAGATCCCATATCTCACCTGATCTGAATGCCAGTTGAAACCATGGATCATATTTCCTCAAAGCATCAGACTTTCTATTCTCATCCAGTGCAATTCCAACCTCAATAAGGCATTGCTTTTGTAGATTGGGATGTATTCTTCCAGCTTCCTTCACAAGACAATCTTCATATTCATGGTGGAAGAACCGAATTCTCTCTATGGAGGACATTTTTTGCCTGTAGTCATTGTCATTGTTGTGATCCCAAGCAAGAAGCTTGGCTTCCTCGGTAGTAAGATCAGCATATATTTTACACTCTGCATACCTAAAGAAAAATGTGGTAGGGTGCTCCTTCACTAGCTGTCTACGGGCCTCTGCAGAGTGTGAACCTCCAATCACATAATAAGTATAATCCTCAAACAAACCCTCATTGAACTCGTCCACAGAGCTACACTCATTCGGATCTACCATGACAAGGAATGGCACAACAGTAGCATGAGGATTTATTTTCATTTTCTTCTTAAGATTCTGCACGTGCAAATTGTGTGGCTCCTTGATCTCAAGGGGCCTCCTCCCTGTGACTGGATCTATTGGTGGCCTGTGGATGATATTGATTGGCAGGTGGAACAACTGCCCCTTCTTAACTACCTTTCTTCTAGCTATGTCCTCCTTCATCTTGTTTTGCTCAGTACCAAGAACACCCGAGGCAAGCTCTCCACCAGGTGCAACAATTATATCCTCAGAGCTAGAGCTTGAGTCAGAAAACTCCTCTTCTGAAATTCTCTTCTTTTTCTTTTGGAACTTTTTTTGCACGCTCTGCTTACCCCTTGCCTTTACAGGGGTTGTCATCTTCTGTTGTGTTGGCATGATGTTGCCCTGGATCCATGGCATCAAGTCCTTGATAAAATTGACTGAGTCCCTGCATATCTCAGCTAGCCCATCTGGAACACAGCACTCTGGGCACAAGAAATCCATCTTGCATATAACATTTCTTAAACCTTTCGATGTCTCTACCAATAAAAGGAGGTTGTCAGAATCCTCATCTTCATAATCGAGTTTGTACACAAGGCCATACTGAAAACCTTGTGTTGTCGTGATCTTTCCTCTCCCATATGCCCCTGCAAACACAAGAAGGACTGCATTCTTTTCTTCAACATACTGAAGGCACCACTCCAGATTTGTCATGTCCCGCAGTGGACGATCTGTCCTTAAGACCTCAGCGTCCCTGGACCTATCCTTCATAGTTGTATCATCCTCAGGAATTTTGATGCTACTCTGTCCACCAGAGGATATTCCTAGCGGGTTGCTGGCCTTCTCAGAGGATAAGGATGCGATAATTTTCTTTGGTTTTGCTTGGTGACCAATGCCTTTGTCACGTTGCTGATCACCAGAGCCCATGGTGACTCTCAGCTTCTTGAAGGGCCTCTCACTCTTGGACTCCGCATCCCTGAAGGCGCTTGGAAATATCAGCTCATACGTAAATGTGGTTTTCAAAGGCCCAAGTGGATGCTAGGCATCAACTTTTAGGTTCAAGTCGATGCCAGGCATCGACTTTTAAGTGCAAGTCGATGCCAGGCATCGACTTTGTGTGCAAGTCGATGCCCGACATTGACTTGAGGGTGCAAGTCGATGCCAGGCGTCCATGTTGGGACCAAAGGATCTGTTGGACGTCATGCAATGAATTGGATGATGAACTATTTTAGCTTGCATTGTGAGGTTATGCCTACAACTGGAAGGTTGCACTTGTCAGATAACTTTACTCGTCGAGAGGTATTTCAAATATATAGAGAAGACATGGAAAATAGAAATGAGAAGTATGTGTTGTATCGTCACTTTACTCGATTATGGAAGGAAGAGTTTAACAATGTTTCTATTCCTCGTAAAGTTAGAATGGGTGAATGTTCAGTTTGCGCCACTTTGAAAAACATGGCAAAAGGGGCTACAACACCACAGGAAAAGAATAATTTTAAAAACCTTCTTAACAACCATCGTGAGAGTCAAGCTTTAGAGAGAAAGAAAGCAATTCATCATCGAAGTAAAGCACTCAGAAATCCGAAGCGTTATATGTGTTTGTTGATCGATGGTATGGATAAAAAAAAAACTTGTTTGCCACATTTTTATCGCATCCCTAAGGACATTGGAGATGAAGTCCTTGTGCAAATGCATTTGGTTGGTGCTTTGGTATACAATGGAACTGTAATGTCCAAGGTTTTCTTCACATATCCGAATGTGCATAATGATCCAAACCTTACAGTTAGTGTCATTCATCGTGTTTTGCAATCATGGAAGGGTCTTTTGCCACCAACTCTATATTTGCAACTAGATAATACTGCAAGAGAGAATAAAAATTCTACAGTCTTTGGATATTTAAGCATGCTTGTTGAAAAACAGGTATTTCAGAAGGTTAAGGTAAATTTCCTTCTGGTTGGCCACACTCATGATCACATTGATCAAATGTTCAGTACTTTCTCTAAGAAGTTGGCACGTAACAATGCTTTTACTCTTCCGATTTTATCTGAGCTGATTTCAGAAGCATATACTCCAAAACCAGAAGTTCAACACCTCACACAGATTTATGACTTTAAGCACTTTTGCTCAATGGGCCTTGATAATAGTGCTAAGGTTTTGGCTCCATTGCACAATATTAGTTTCAACCATGTATTCTTGATGAGGATGGTTGATGAAATACCCCTTTTATTTGCAAAGCAGTATTCATCTTCTCTTGGGTGGGAGCCTAAAGAGGGATGCAGATTCTTATTGCAAGTGCCTAATTTGTCTACTGTAACAGTGTATGGTGCAGAACAATCACCATATGAAGATAAAAACAATACAGAAAGATGTGGAAATGTGGTTGATCAAAGTAAAAGCTGGATGCATGCACTCATTGAAAAGAAGAGACATATTGAGCGTGCAAAAAAATATGCTGGAGATCAAGATGTATCTTGATGGGAGGACTTTTTCAATCATCAAGACGAGATTATACAGTATACAATTGCAGGTCACTGGCCAGTTGATGTTCCATTCACATGGGATTTTTGTACACAAAGATCCGTGAATGTGGCCCAAGCATGTAATGCAGATGCACTTCAAAGTTTTATACATCCACCAGAAAGAAATATTTATGTAGGCCCAAGGATGACAAAACAGGCAGAAGCAAGATGGCAAGGAAATTTAATAGAGATAAATGTTGGAACACTTATTGCAGTTCTTGCTGATGGTGATGAGGCTACCAGACCATTTTGGATTGCAAAGGTTTTAGAGATAACTAAAGATATTGATCAGAGAAGAATAGAGGCTTTGATGGTGCATTGGTATTACACTAAAAGTAGTAATGCATTCACAGGTAAATATAACTTAGAAATGGTGTGTGATACTAAACGAACAGGTTCAAAAAAGAAAAAGAATATTCGAAGCACATCCACTCTTAAAATGGATGATGTAGATATTCTTGTTTATGATTTTTCCTTGACAAAAACAGGTCACTTGAGGAAAGCAACCATCAACATGATAAAACAAAAGCTTCCAGATGTATGTGGTACAGGAAATCATAGGCAAACAAGAAGAGTTATGCATGATCCTGCAGAATTTGGTATGTACGAGGATGAAGATAGAGCTCTTGTGGATATAGAAGAAGAAGAAGAGAGCTCTCAATAGTATGAGACTAAATCAAGTGCATCAGATGATGAGGGTGTAGACATAGATCGACAAAGTTGTGAGTTGCATTGAAGCTCTCAGACATTTTTGGTGCTTATGTAAATGCCTCGAAGTAGTTTGGTTAATGAGACCATGTTTTGTAGCAATTTTGAATAACAATCAGATATCCACCCATTAAAAATATGTCTAAAATGTTATTTTTGTATAAGAACTATTCAGTTCTACATTCTTTATATAGATTTTAGACATGTCAATGTCTTATCATATAGATTTTGGACATGTCAATGTCTTATCATATACATTTTGGGACATGTCAATGCCTTATATAGTGAAATTTTGACTACATTTTGAGCTCTTTTTTTATGAGAAAATGACAAAAAATGTCAAAAATCACATGTTTTCACCTCGTTTTTGTAATATATGTATACTGGTATAAAGGAACCTCAAACATAAGCTGCCATTTGCTTGATTTTTGACGAGAGTGTTCTCTTTTTACGACATAGTTCTCGTTTGTTACGACTCGCTGTTCCTTTGTCTTGCATAACTTCAAAACTCTTCTAATATGTTCATCTATGTCTTCTTGTGCTAATCCCTTGAAAGATGGCAATTTGATATTTAACATGGAGAGTAGAGTCTTTAAGTCTACCAGATCCACCATATTTGTTACTAATGATGTTGATGATAGAGGGTTGGTTGACCTTCAAATAGCTGTTTTTCTTGTTGCTTTGCAAGGGACCCTCAAGCTTTGAGACTGCATTGCGGTCATGGCTACTCATTCTCCTCCTAAGCTAATAGAATACCAATTAGAAGAAAGATTATCTCTAAGACCAGCACTATCAGTATCCTTGCACTTCTACACTTGGAAAATATTGGTTCTCCTATGCTCAAGCCTTCTTGTGGTCCCACTCTACATGGAAACTTTTGTTGGGGGATTCTTTTGCAGAAAGGGACTTGAGTATTTGTAGGAGAAGGGGCAAGAAGAGGAGGTGGAACACAGACACCGGAAGCTTGTGTAGGTTGATTACCAATAGGAAAATACAATGATGATGTATAAAAGAAGACCAAAAGTTCTCTGTGTGGAGTGCTTACTCCCAAAAATACACACACACACACAAGGTTACAAGATACCCAAAATTCCTTATGCCACAAACCTTCTCTGCAACAGACCTTGACCTTCTCGAGGAGCTTGCTCTTGTGCATACCTTGCACTCAAGCTTCCAATAGGCTAAGAGGGAGGGGCACCTTCTATCGATGCACACACCTCTTCAATGGTACTTTGTGCCACATGGATTGCCTTGCTTACTGGTTCTCTGCACTCCTTCTGTGCAGACACTAGATCACCCTTATTGCACACTTTGTCTCACACTTGCTTCTCTCCATTGCACTCTAATTGAATGTCTCTTGCTCTTCTCACCTAGTGTAGAATATGCTCTCTTGCTTAGTTGAACTCCAAGAATAATGCTCTTGCCTTGTGTTGATTCACTTACCTACGCCACTCCTAGATGATAGAGTATCTTGGTGCTCACTTTGATGTCCCAAGAATTTCTCAAAATGTGTACAGCCAATGACTCCCTATTTTGTCTTGTAGTGACTTTATGAGAAAAACAAAATTTTAAATGGGGGCAGACATACACTTTTGCATACCACTTCCTCTTCACATGCCTTCACTTTTACCTTAATTTCTTCAATATGTGTACCTAAGGGAGGGTTCACTTGAACCTTCCAAACACTTTAGGACCCTTGAAAAACCGTACAAAAAGATAATATGCGACCTGCATTCAACTTTTTGCGAAACCATAACCATTCTGAATAATTTGATTGTGCACTACGTGCACCTTGACCGAGTTGACTTCGACCAAATTAATTATGATCACTTTGTCTTTGAACACTTTGAATGTTAACCACTTTGACTTTTACCAGCTTGACTTTGACCACTTTGACTTTGATTGGCTCAACATTTTTATTTTGTCTCAGCATATTAGCAACTCCATGATAGGACATATTCAAGATTTGGATACATCAAAGAAGGTGTGGGAGTGCTTCGAGAGATTGTACTCAACCTCCACACCTTAGATGATGATAATCTTGTAGTCCACACCCTAAATGGACCTAGGGATCATGAAAAATGGAGGGCCTTCAAAACTTGAGTGTATGTAAGGCTCTTTCTTTCTAATTTTTATCAACTAATCACTCGTGGTGATAGAGGAGATGAAACTTGGTGTTGATAATGCCAAGGATAACCAAGGGCAATTGTTCTATGCAGGTAGAGCATGTGAAAGACACAATTGAGGTGCTACAAGAGGAAGAGGAAGATATCGAAGCAACCAAGGAAATGCAGGTCAAAGGGGAGGAAGAGCAAAAAATAGAGGAAGAGGTGGAAGATTTGGTGGAAGAGGACAACCCACTTCAAATGGATGCTTTGTATGTGGTAAGCCCCATCATTTTGCAAATGAATGTTACCATAGAGCTCAAAGACCAGAGAATCAAAGCAACAACAACAAATAAAAATTATAGAGGCCAAGGTAACTATTCAAACACATCATCCAACCAAGGGTATGAATATTTACTTTCCATGAGGTATGATGAAGATACACCTCAAGCTAATGAAGATGTATGCTATGTAGATAGTGGATGTAGCAAGCATATGTCATGTCAGAAGGCTTTTTTTAGTAATTTATAGGTCCCAAAGCATCAAAGACATGTGGAAATAGATAATAACTTAGAGCATCCCATTCAACGTGTGGGAGATATCCGTTTGGAAGGAAATCAAAGGGCAAAGTGCTTATCAGAGGTATTATATGTTCGTGCTATTACCAAAAAATTGATTTCAGTAGGCCAAATGATAGAGAAAGGCTATCAATTTAGGTTCAAGGAAAGAGGATATTTTGTTGAGTAGCAAAAGGAAAAAACAATGGAGAATGTTCACAATGGACATAAATCAACCACACCATTCAATGTATGTCACATATGGAGACAAGAGGATAGCAAAGTTGGACCTATGGCATAAACGAATAGGTCACATCAACCTACAAAAGCTCAAGGACATGCAAGGGAGGATCTTGGTAAGAGGCCTACCAAATTTTACTTATGTGAGTGCAAATGTATTAGAACTCATTCACATGGATGTTTGGGGTACAATAAGAGAAGCATCCCTTGTTGGAAATAGGTATTTTGTAACCCCACACCCCCAGTAGATGTTCTTTGCATATTTTGCAGAAATTTCACTTTTACATACTCTATCTCTCCAGATGATCTTGGCAGATCCCCTGATCTTGTAATTGTTGTTTCTCCTTCATCTTGAATCCACTTGCAATTTTTTCTATCGTCTTGGAAATCTTATAAGTTATACTTTGAGTCATATAAGTCGTTGGATCAGTGCATACACAAGTATAGAGCAATATCTAGAATAGTGTCTATGTATTTAGCCAATACTCTGTGAAGAGATCAAGTTATATGTTTTGTTTAGTTGGTTGAGGTATCATCCAATATCCAAATGGAATGATTTTACTCTCATTTTAAATGTCTCTAAATCTATTTTTATCTTGCAAAGTTCAATTTCCATTCCTTACATGTAATTAGAGAAATTTAGAAAACATGTCAGAAAAAATTTAGGATCATAGTTGCTTTCATTGTGCACATAGGAGTGTTTATCCTACAACAAATGTGAGTATAGAATTTGGTGTCCCATACCACCATACTTTATATTGAACATATATTGGTGGGTGATATATATCCTAAAGTCCAAACACATGTCTATAGAGTATGTTCTTACTGAAATCCTTTAAAAGATTTTCAAGTCAATGACTTACCTCTATTTCAATCTTTACTAGGTGTTGGCAGCAGTCAGGGAACCGAAGGAGCCACAAGACGAAGAGAGTCAGAGCGAAGGGACAGCACAAGCAGACATGGCAGTCAAAGAAGATCTGGCAAGTAGGCCAATAATTTTCTTCATGAAGAAGCAAGTACGAGCATTCACGCAGATCTAGCACTAAGGCAACCTTTAATTTTTCAAAACCTTTACACCAATTAAAAGTGATTCTCATCACTAACAACCCCTGTAAATACCATGTTCACCTTTTTGTAGCTCCATTTTGTGCAAGCCCAGGAGTCCTTGAGCTTGAGGAGCTTTAGAAGTATCTACCTGCCAATTTTCATATTTTTTAGATCTCATTTGAGCCCTCTAATAAGCCCTGGAACCTAATTTTTAACTAGGCCGGACACTAGGTCTGAACAGGGCCAAAGCTAGTCAAAAACTATAAAAGGAGCTAGAGAGCTCATTTTTGGGGAGAGATTGTAATTGAAATGAACTTGTGAGAGCTTTTTGAAAGTAAACTAAACAACTCCATTGCTTCTCACTCTTTGTCTTGTCGTGTGTGCGCGTGTGTGTGTATGTGTGTGCATGTTTGTGTGCTTCTCACTCACGCACTTGTCCCTCCACTTGCTCGAGGTCTTCATACCATCCTCACGTCTTCCCGGATTGACATTAAAGGAGGTGCTACTCATCACTGAGCTACACCAAATTTTGGCGCCGTTGCCGGGGATCGAGCTTTGAGGACGAGCGTGTGATGGTAAGACGTAGATTGGAGACGTTGGAGTTGTAGGTAATTTCTCTAATTTTCCTATTTTTCTCTTTCTTACTTCACCACCATCATCACCATCATCATCATCACCATCTCCCACCTCCATCTCCATCATCGCGAAAATTTCAGTTTTTGATCATATCACCTTCTCCACCTCATTTCCCTCATTTCACTTGTGAGAGAGAGCGAGAGAGCGAAATTGTGTGTGCTGTTTTTGCATGTTTCTTGAGCTGTCTTGCAGGTACAAGTCACATCATCGTCCCCTGCACTATGCGCAGGTATGGAATTCGCCATAACTGTCTGTGTGTCGGCGACCTCTGTCAATCGCGACCGACAGAAAAAATGCTCAAATTGCCAAAGAAAGTGCAAAACCATGATCTACAGGCCTAGAGCTTCCCAAAAATGTGTTTAGTTTTTTGAAATTCATCAGATTTCTGTCAATCGCGATCGCTCTGTCAATCGCGATCGACAAACCACGACGGACAAACCTATCAATCGCGACCGACAGCCCACGACGGCTCTGTCAATCGCGACCGACAGAGTCAACGACCGATTGACCACGACGGACAGACCCTCGCGACCGACCTGTCAATCGCGATTGACTCATCGATCGCGACTGACAGAGTCAACGACCGATTGACCACGACCGACGGACCATACGCGTGACACGTGTCAATCGCGATCGAGCCATCAATCGCGATCGACTCATCAATCGCGACCGACGCAGTCAACGATTGTTTGACCACGACGGACAGACCACGATGGCTCTGTCAATCACGACCGACACAGTCAACGACTGTTTGACCAGGACGGACAGACCCTCGCGACCGACCTGTCAATCGCGATCGACACGTCAATCGCGACTGACAGAGTCAACGACCCTTTGACCACGACTGATTGACTTTTTCGGAAAACCAGTCAATCGCGACCGACCAGTCAATCGCGATTGACAGCCACGACGGACCTGTCAATCGCGATCGACACGTCGATCGCGACCGACCTGTCAATCGCGATCGACAGACTTTGCGAACACGTTAGAAGGGCAAATGGGGTCAAATTTTTAAGGCAAAAATAATGGTCTAAAATTTTGGCCAAGTGTGGGACAAACACTAGGGTGTAGCATTGCATTACGAGGGCATGACCCAAGTAACTCGAGAATTCCTGTTTGCCTGTTAACCTAGTTTAATCCTGTTTTAGCCCCAAAACCCTGAACTGGCATAACTTTCTCATACGAAATCCGTTTGCCGTGATTTTTGTTTTGCCGTGATCAGGAATATTAGCTAGGGTATTTTGAAGTTGACCATACCCAGGGGGAACAAAGTTCAGGGATCTCTAGAGTTGTGTCCAAAAAAATCATAGTGCAAATTGGTGAAGTGTTACATGAATGAAAGTGCTTGGTTCTGTCTTTTGAATTTAAGTCTTGAGCTAACAGTGGGCCTTTTACAGGTCCTTTGAGAGCAGCGAAGGGTATGCAAGGCAAGAGTAAGTGCAGGCTTGGGAACACGCGTCCTGGGCACACCAGGGCAACAACACAAGGAAAGGAACTCAAGGTTGGAAAACCCGCAACACCCTCTGTCAATTCTTAGTTTAGGCTAAGTGCGGGTAGTGTTAGAAGTAATTCCAGGCAACAATAGGCACGAGATAAATCAAAGACTATCTAAGAAATCAAGTGCAAGTCAAGAGATAACCTGTGTGTGTGTGAACGACAACCTTAAAGGAAAAGAACCTAACGTGAAACGACCAAACTAAAGTGCGAAATTAAACTCAAGTATTCCTAACGACGTGATATCAGACAAGAGTATAAACACGATAATCAGCATAAAAAGAACTAAGTAACTGATACAAAAGGACTCAGAAACGTGGTTGTACCTCGGAAAAATTGGGTTAATCAGTTAGGCATATGAACCTTAGATCAGGACGACACCTAGTAAGAGAGAGACAAAGCCTTAGGTCTTCAGAGGCTAGTGTCAATCATACTGCAAGGTCTTGGGCCCAGCAGTTGAGTCACCACTCGCATTACCCTAGCTCTGACACCAGTGAATCAGAGATGTCTCAAGGCATGGACAGACCTACGGGAAGTTCAGGTGTGCCATACTTGCACAGGGTAGAAGGCCCTTACAAAACATAGTTGGAATACCTTAGGACCAACCGATTAGGTGCTAGCATCTATGAGGACGGCCTAGGAAGATCCGTGGTCCAGATTAAAAACCCTGACCAATCCATAGGACTAGAGCACCCAGCTGTCAAGTTTGAAAGCGGAGCATACATGGACAAAGAAGGAACCATATACGTAGTCACCAGTCACCCAGATAGGATAGATGAATTTGGGAATGTAATCTCAGAAGCGGACTTAGGTGACTTGGAACAAGGAAACATGGGTGTAGAACCTAGAACCCCCCGAGGCAAATCTGTTCTCATTAGGATTATCACACCTGAGTGGGTTCCCCAAGACAACAAGAGCATAGATCTGCTTCTGAACCGAGAGACTGACGAAGCCTTTTGGAGGTATAAATTTGATCGGCCAATGGATATAGGAACTATCATGATCTATGAGTTTAAGGATCCTGACAGCCCAGGTGACCTACTTAGATCACGCTTCGGAGAGGATCTTTGTGGTGACAGAAAATGATAGGCATGCTTACACTTGGAAAGGTGAATTCGTTTTTCCCCAACCAAGATCGAATGTATCCTATGGTCACCCTGGAGCTGGAACAGCCCAAGCTCATGGAATGCAAAGAGACAGAAGTAGAGATAGACCAGAAGTAAGCTTTGCCAACCCAGGAGGCAGAGAAAGAGCGAGGACGGAAACAAATAGAGTAGAACCTGAGGTACTTAGAGCTCACAGAAATCAAAGAAATACGGATGAGTTCCCTCTACCACGACCTAGAGAGCACACAAGGACTTTGAGACCAACTCAGCTAGTTAAGTCCATGAAGAACTATTTCGATGGCACTGGAGATCCATACGATCATGTGGCCGAGTTCAGGCAAGTCTTGAGAGCTGAACAAGTGGAGGATCTATTCACGCAGTACAATGCCTTCGGTCTGATCCTTAGGAACACTGCCCTGACGTGGTTTCAGCCACTAAATGAGAGGCAGTTCAAGAGCATAGACCAACTCCTAGAAGCTTTCATTATTGAATTCTCTAAGAGTGGCATAAGGCATAATACCTCCTCGCTGATTCACAGCTTCAAGCAAACCCCGCAAGAGACCGTGAGACTTGCAGGAAGGAGATTTAGGCAATATCTTGAAAGATGCCCTGTTTCGAAGTTACCCACACCAGCCAAGCAAGTGGCTTTATTCTTGGATGGATTGCTAAGTACCAAATTGAGATCTTATGTGTACTTGAAGGACCCTAGGACCATAGAAGAGTGTGTACGCATGTGCATTGACATCGAGGATAACCTAGGGGAGGAGTTAGAGCTTTCCAAGATATACAAAGATTCAGATAGTGCCTCTAACATCTCTTCCACGCAATCCACATCAATCGAGGAACTTGCGGAAAAAGTAGCTCAAAAATTAGGCGTCCCTAGTAAACAAATTCCTAGATTTGCCCCAGTGAAAAGATGTTATACTTGTGGTGGCGACCACATGGCGAATGTTTGTCCCATTATGGCTCAACCCCAATAATCCTAGTAGCCAGTACTGCGCCATAGAACGGAGATACACAAATCACACAGCACAAGACTGCCCCTACAATAAGCAGGCTATTAGGCAACCCTACCCTCAGCCATACCCTCAGCAGGGAAGATACCAGAACCCGTACCCTCCACAACCATATGGCAGGCCACAACAACCTTATCAGCAACCATACCAAAACCAACAAAGGCCTCAGCCTGTGTTAGCTCAACAACCCCCTGCCCCAGCTAATGCGATCCCATTAAAATATGCAGCAGCAGAAGAAAACCTGAATAGAGCTATAGTCCCTGTAACACCACTGCTTTCTGAAAGTGACCCCAGTGACCATAGCTTTGATTCTACACATGTCGATAGTCCCCATGCTTACTACATGCAATCTCCTGAGCATGGTGAGTCCTACTATAGTGAAGAGCCAAATGAACCTAGTTGGGAGTCAGATTACACAAACGTCATGTACGCAAACCCCAATCCTAGACCTCAACTTAGGCAGGTAAGACCCCCATTTCCTAGAGGACCGTGCTACAGATGCCAAGGAGATCACCTCATTCGTGATTGTCCCTTACCTCCACCTACACAACCCCAGTCAGTAACAATTCAGGGCTTTTGCCAAGAATGTGGAAAGGAGCATCTCTTACGAGATTGCCCTAAAAATCCTAATAATATGCCAAAAATCACTCCTATTAATGTTATTGGGTTGGTGGTAGACTCCACAGGAAGTGTGACGACCACTGCACCAGTACAGGTAGTGACTAGAGCTCAGGCATTGCAGCAGAACCAAGGGGTAAACCAGGATAAGAACCCAGAGGCTAGTGAAACCGAGAGCATAACAAAGAAAAGGACTAGAGCGTGGAAAGATAGTTGGGAAAGAATGAAAAGACAATGGGCTAAAAAGATGAGTGAACTTGAGGAAAGCATAAGAGAAACCAAAGCCAGGATAACTGAACTCACAACTCAAACTCCCTCTCACACTATCCCACCACCACCATTCCCATCGCCATCCGATCTGCCACCTTCCAACCCACCTCATACGATTCCACCACCCCCAAGAGTAGGATCAGTATTAGCTGATCCCACTCCTGAAGACATAGACATGATGCTTAAAGCATATCAGGCCAGAATCTAAGAAGGGCCAAATGTCACGGATCATGACAAGTGTTACCCTAGAGCTGACCTAGAGATAGAAAGAACCAAGCTTTGCGCGAAAATGGTCGCATTGGCTCAGACTATGTTTGAAGCCAGTCGCCTTTTCAATTACTCGGGCTCAGCCAAGACGCAATTACACTTGGATGGACTTCTAGAGAAGTTAGAGGGCATAATTGCAAGATCTGCCAAGGAAGAAGAAAATCAAGAAAGAGATAACTCAAGCAAAAATAGGACCCATCCCCCACCGAAAGCTTATGTGCCAAATTCCACTGAACCAGACAACCCCCCTCCCTAGAAAGAATAAAGAATCTAATGGCACAATCACAAGAGGAACCAGCCTCTCAACACAAGGATAAGGCAAGTGAAGGAGTAAGCATTCCTGCTCAAGAAGCCTATGTGCCTAACTCTACGGAGCCGGACACATCATCTTCTATGAATCGGTTCACACCAGAATTCCTACGCGAGATTCAAGAAGACAAATGGGCTAAGGAAAGTGAAGTCCCTCCTCCCATTGAACTTGTGGATGAGGCACATGATCAATTCCCACAAGACATCCCATCCATTTATGGAGAGCAGGAGAGTACCCAATCTCAAGAAAGATTAGACTTCGAGTCTAATTCTTTACAAGAACTACCCCATTTCACAGGCCCATGGGAAGCAAGGTCCACCTGTATGAGAGCACCTACAGTCATGGTAAGAAACGAAGATTCAGTCTTACCTAGGAACACAGAGGTAGTGAAAAACACTAAAGTGCAGTGCAATCTCAAGTTAGAAGAGCTGCTTAAGGTTAGACCTGAATTATGGAAACATGTAGCCAAACAAGTACTAGAGATAGCAAAACCTCGTTCCCAGGTAGGATCACATAGGACAGTGCCAGAAATACCCTTGGATAAGATAAGAGATATGTGTGAAGGTGAAGAAGGGAACACCTATCTTCCCATTACCTACCAGGAGTACACCACCAAGGCAATTTTGGACTCAGGTGCAGGAGTTGCAATTGCCACTACTTCCCTATGGAAGCGTTGGGGCAAGCCAGCACTCAGACCAACGAGAATGAAATTGCAGATGGCCGATGGTCATATTGAGAGACCCTTAGGATTGCTAGAAGGAATAACTCTCACCACTTGTGGTGTCGAGTTTGAGCATACATTTGCTATATGTGACTTCAGCAAAAATCATGCCTATGAGATGATATTGGGAAGACCATTTATGCGACAGTTGCAAGTGGTACAGGATTGGGGAACCAACTCCTTGTATCTGCAGCACTTAGGTGTTACGACCAAAGTCAATCTTAAGGATTACTCTCATAGAGATGTACCTCCTATCCAATGGAATCCCATCCATAGAGCCAAAGATGATACGGAATCGGTGCATTCCATGGGGTCAGGATCCTCTTGGATGCATGAAGACACCCACTTATGGATGTGCAAAGTAGCAGTAGACGAAGAGAAGAGAGAAAAAGCCAGAGAGGTAGGTGCAAAAGAAACCCATAGATCAATCCAAGACCTAGCCTATGCACCTGTAGTTTTTCCAGACGAAGAATTCGAACCTCACGGCTGGGCAGAAATTTTAGCAACCATGGATGTAGCCATCAATGAGGAACAATGGACACCTCACTGTGATGAGGATGGCTATGACATTTCAGTCTTCTCCATTGAGCCAATCATGGGAGAGGCAGTTCTAGAAGAATGCGAACCTAGCCCTGATGCAATTGAGGATGCAAGTGACTCCGATCTAGAGTCAATCATTATGGACCCACCGTTTGCATCAGATGAAGAATACTTCCATGAAGTAGAATTTCAACCCCAGAGGTATGGAGAGCTTACAAATGATGTAAGATTAGCGACACATGTGACCCCGAAGGAAGAAGGGAAGAAACGAAAGAAGAGAGAAGTCTCACCAGAAGAGGAAGAATCTTTGTTTGAGGTCCCAGAAAATTTTAAGAAGTATGAGATAGATGACAGGAGAGTCATGATCAGAATGCCGAAACGAGAGGCACAATCAGGAGAGGCCTATGATAACAAAGAAACCACCAAGAAAATAGTAGTGGCCCTAGAAGAAGGAGAGGAGAGATGCACGTACATAGGCCATGACCTAACAGAGGAAGAAGAGCATGCGTTGATAGACTTGCTAAGAGAATACAGAGATGTATTCGCTTGGAGTTACAAGGATTTGAAAGGTGTTGACCCTGATATATGCTCACACACTATCCCCATGACCTCAGATGCTAAACCCTCTAAGCAAAAGCCCTATACATATAACGATAATTACGCTGCTAAGATCAAAGAAGAGATAGATAGACTGGTTGAAGCTGGATTTATCTATGAAATTGAGCACACTGAATGGGTATCCCCCATCGTAGTAGTGCCCAAGAAAAATGGAAAGCTGCGCGTATGCATTAACTTGAAAAAGGTTAATGCAGCCACTATTCGAGATAACTATCCGCTTCCCATCACAGAACATCTCTTAGAAAGAGTGGCAGGCAAGGAAGTGTACAGCTTTCTTGATGGATTCTCGGGCTACAATCAAGTAGCCATAGCTCCAGAAGACCAGCATAAGACAGCTTTTGCCACAGAGTGGGGTATATTTGCCTTTCGTGTAATGCCATTTGGGCTTACCAATGCACCAGCCACCTTCCAGAGACTAATGTGCCATGTATTTAAAGAGTTCCTGAGGAAGAATTTGGAAGTCTATGTTGATGATCTTTGTGCTCATTCCAACATTAGACAAACCCATATTCCGGAACTCAGACAAATCTTTGACAAATGTAGAGAATATCAAGTGTGCCTAAACCCAGAAAAATGTGTTTTCATGGTCAGGCAAGGCAAGATTCTAGGACACATAGTGTCAAAGAATGGCATATCCACTGATGAAGAGAAAGTGAGAGCCATAGCAGAGCTACCTAGGCCAAGGAATGTCAAGGAAGTACAAGCCTTCATGGGGCATTGTGGTTACTACCGCCGGTTCATTCACATGTATGCTGTCATTGCAAAGCCAATGTACGGACTTCTGACTAACTTTGAGTGGACGGATGACTATGAGAATTCCTTCCAGGAGCTTAAACGAAGATTATGTTCAGCACCAATCTTGACCACACCAGATTGGAATAAGCCATTCCATGTTCACGTGGATGCATCCAATTATGCCATCGGATGTGTGCTTGCACAACCTACTGGTGAAGGTAATATGGATCTTCCAATTGCCTATGCCAGTAGACAATTGAATGCAGCTGAACGGAATTACACCACTACAGAGAGAGAAGGCTTAGGCATGGTATATGTAGTCAAAAAATTTAGACACTATTTGCTTGCAAATAAGTTTAAATCTTTTACTAATCATCAGGCTTTGCTATACCTCGTAAACAAGCCATGCAATACAGGAAGATTAGTGAGATGGTTTCTCTTACTAATGGAATATGATTTTGAGGTTGTGGTAAGGAAAGGTAGGACTCATTTGAGAGCAGATCATCTCTCTAGGCTCACATCGGGAGAAGCCCCACAAGGAGTATCAGATGATCTTCCTGATGCTTACTTGTTTAATTTGGAAGTTGTACCGCAGTGGGCTAAGCCATTGGTACCAGTATTGACATACGGGCCTAATCATCCAGTGGTAAACACACGGAATAGAGAGGTTGTGAGAGCCCAAAAATACCACATCATGGCAGGAAGCATGTACAAGCACACAGATCAAGGGATCCTGGCCTGTTGTGTGGAAGAGGAGGAGTGCGCTAAATGGTTGCAATTAGCACATGTAGGTGCATTAGAGCAACACTACTCAAAGCAACGAACCTTACAGACGCTAAGGAGACTCGGAGTACACTGGCCAACTATGGAAGCTGATGTCCAAAAGTTGTGCAAGGAATGCCCAATCTGCTGCACTAAACCACTTGTGGAACACGCCACTCTTTATCAAGTATCCATAGTGCCAGATTGGAGTGAACCACTAGTATCCTTCCTGAGGACGAAAACATTCCCTCCAGACATGACTCTGGCTAGGAAAAGGAGTTTAGAACAAGAAGCCCTGGATTACTCACTCATTGGTGATAATCTATATAAGCGTGGTAAAGATGGTTACCTGAGGCTATGTGTCCATGAAAGTGAATATCTTAAGATCTTGGAAACTGCTCACCAAGGTGTAGCAGGAGGACACTTTGGACCAGATCGGGTGATCAAGGCAATACTATTTGCGGGCTTTTGGTGGCCTACCCTTCACATGGACGCACATACCTATGTGAAACGATGTGATGTCTGTCAGAGAACTCAGTATCCTATACGTAAAGATGAGATGCCACTGAAACCTATGATGGGTGGACGTGCATTCTCTAAGTGGGGAATAGACTTCATAGGTCCTATTAATCCCCCAGCTAAGGGTTCCCATGCGGAATATATCATTGTTGCAACAGACTATCTAACTAAGTGGGTAGAGGTAAAAGCCACGACGAAGAACGATGCTCAAACAACTGCCAAATTCTTGTTTGAGAATGTATTCACAAGATATGGGCTACCTATAGAGCTTGTAAGTGATAGAGGCACTCACTTCTTGAACGAAGTGATTGAGAATCTACTCCAAGAATTCTTGGTAATACATAAGAAGTCTGCCCCCTATCACCCTCAAGCAAATGGCCAGGCTGAGAGCACCAACAAGATCTTATGCAATGTATTGACGAAATTAGTGAACAATAAACGCTCTGATTGGGACAAATAGCTACACCATGTTGTTTGGGCATACCGAGTTGCCTACAAAACGGTACTCCAATCCACTCCCTTCCAAATGGTGTTTGGTCAAAATGCTGTGCTACCTTTAGACTTTTTGATACCTACATTGAAAGTGGCACAAGAGCATGAATGGACGGGTCATGAACTCTCCTCTAGGCTTTTTGACCTTGAACGATTAGGAGAAACAAGACTGAGAGCAGCTGCAGGGATATATGCAGCTAAGAAACGACAGAAGGCATACTTTGATGCCCACGTTAAGGATAAAGGTTTAAAGGCAGGCGACTTAGTTTTAGTCTACACATTGAAGCAACATGCAAGGAAGCTAGAAAAGAGAGGCTACGGACCTATGATCATCAATAGGATCTCCACAAGTGGAGCAGTACAACTAGCCACTTTAGAGGGTGACGTTCTCCCAAACTATATTAGCAGATGTAGAGTCAAGTTGTATCAAGAACCCCTCACGGAGGAAATGCTAAGTCGACTCAACACTGCTAAGAAACGCAAAGAGGAAGAAAAGCGAATTCGAGAAGAAGCTCAAGCAGAAGCCCTAGAGCGCATACGGAGAATGAAATTAAGAAGACAAGGTAGAGAACACCCTAGGCAAGATGCATATGCAGATCAAAGATATGACATGGCTATGTGTGAAGTTTTAGGTGTTAGCTCACATAAGATAACCGATCGACGTCCTTTCATAACCTTAGATATAGGACAAGGAAAGAGTGCAAGGACTGTAAGAGCCTTGATTGACTCAGGTGCAGCCACTAGTGCTGTTAAATTGTCTTACTGTCAAGAGTTGCAATTAACTGTCAATCCTGTGGAAGCATATCTCATAGGATTGGGAGGCGTGGAAACCCCTTGCATGGGCGAGGTGGAACTTCCCCTCTATATTCATGATCAGGCAATGACAGTTAAAGTACTAGTATGTCAAGATGAGGACCTCACGGAACCCCTTGTCTTGGGTCAAGACTGGATCTATGACCAAGCAGTCAACTTAAACCTAAGAAGTGGACTTCTAATTACAATTGAGTTAAATAATGGAGCACTCAAGGAACTAGAAAAGACACGGACTCCTGGTCCCTCCAGGGGTACACATGAAGTTGACTATGCTGTTCTTGTCCAAGGCTATGTGATGCAGAAGAATGAAGATCTCAAAAAAGGAGTCAGAACCACAATGGAACTCCCTTCTTTTCCAAAGGCCAGAAGGAGGCAGCAACTAAAGGCAGATCAATCACTGAAGACTCTCCGGGCGAGAGATCAAAAGAACGCGCGAAGCAGAACAACTCGGCCGATGAGGCAAATGTGGGTGCGGAAAGACGAGCTGCCAACCGTAACTAAGTTGCAACAACGTTCTCAACTTCCTATTAGTAATCAACGACTTGATGCTAATAAAAGGACTCCTAAAACCTCAGTTGAGAAAATAAAATCTATTTGGGTACCCAAGAAGTCGATGAAGGCTGACCCACAATCAAGACAAATTTGGGTGCCTAAGGCTTGCTTGCGGGCTCAATTAACCCCGCACAATTCACATCATACACGACAGGGTTCACTCGGTCAAGCAGTCACCACCCACTCTTGTCTGATACACTCGAACACACTACCACCTAGAAGCATGCACAGACTCACTCGTACATGGGTCCCAGTGACACAACTACTCCCAGCAGAACTACTCATGCAACCCTCTCGAATCTCCACGAAACCAATACCAAAAGCCTTACCAAAAGCCATTCATGGTGTTTGGCAACCTAAGACTTGTAATAAACCCCCCGACCCCAATCTGTGAATTCATCTCCACTTACTAACTGCATTAGTTAGACAGCGCACCTTTCCATCTAGCTCCTAGGACTAACCAGGCATTAACTACACACACTGTCATCGTGCACTTACTAACCACTGACTCATCATCTACCTCATGTCAATATTGTAACGGGGACAACTACGGGTTTATTTTGTCCATTACAATGTTAACACCTGGTTCTATATTCTCACAGAACCAACAAGCAAGCAGGGCCATGGCAGAAGCTGGAGGTGCCAGTTCTCAAGCCGGATCCAGTGCACAGATTGTGGACATAGAAACACTCCTCCTCGAACCCCATCTCACCGAAAGGCCGCAAGAACTTCAAGCTGTGCATGTGCTCCCAATTCAGGATCCTCCCCAGGGGCACACCTCTCAAGTGGGCAAACACGCTCATTGGTTCAGTGATGTTGCTGGACCATTGGGTGATGGAACCTATTTTTGGGAAGCTGAATTGGAGTTTAATGGTAAATGGGGACGTTACCACTTTTTCACGCGCGAGTTTGAGAGCTATCAAAACGCCGAAGTCATGCGTTCAGTATGGACCAAAGCCGGCTTGGACAGTTATTTCAGGGCCCACTTACCAAAACCGGATTTCTTACGTTGTTCATATCTTATCAGTACCATCATGCCAAGCAGGGCCAAGGGAGGCGACAGCACCTTTGTGTTACCCTCACTGCTGCCGGGTCATGAGCTTAAAAGATTCAAGCTGACCCTCAATCTGGTACGAGAAGCATTGGGCATGTATGGCATGCACATCCCCACGGAAAAGGAAACAATGGTTCCAGGCAGAATGAAACATAAAGATCTCAATAAGCTGAAGGATATGGTAGCCATGACACCAACCATCGCCCTGCACCTACGGACTGTCATGCAGCATTTTGCTTTCCCTGCCCAGGAAAGATTCACCATGCCCCCAAAGAAAATATGGTTTAGCTTGTATCTGGCAGAGATAGAAAGCCTCCCCATCAATGTACCACACTGGATCATAGATCAGATTCACCTAGCCCATCAAAGGTGGAACAAGAAGCAGAAGAATGTGCTTCACGGATGTTGTGCTCTAACCAAGATAATCTACCGATGTCTTGCCTATGACGTGCCTATTCAGCGGGCACTCATATGGCCCCGGGCCCAGGAATTCCAGAGAAGGCTATCAGCGGCAGGTCCCCCATCAAAGAAGATGAGAGGGGGAGTGCAATTACCCTGCGCTCAACCAAGGGGAGCCACCACTACACCAGAAATTACCCCTCCCCAGACACGACGCATTAGGCCATTCACCATTTGGCTACCAAGACCAAGTACAGAGGGACCCAATCTGGTATTTCCACCCGTCCCCTCAGATTTGGAATTTCCACAGGGCTTTAATCTCAATGATCTCACGGATGAAGAAGTGGCTAGACTAATCTATGACTCTAATCTCGAAACGGAAATAGAGCGAGCTCAGGAACCACAACCCCATACAACAACAGTAGCCCCCACCCGACCAGAAGTGGTAGAAGTCGACGTCGAGGAACAAGAGACCGAACAAGAGGAAGAAGCCTACGAGGAACAAGAGTATGACGAACTTTCAGAGTTGGCAAGTGCCCCTGCATATTCAGCACAAATAAAAAGACTATATCGAACCATGCAACTAGTTCAAGAACAGCATAAAATGTCACTGGAAGCGGGCAAGAAACTCATGAACCAGTTGCTAGCGGAGGAAGGCGTGGACGATATGTTCATTGAGTCCATAAACCTACATGCCGATGCAGTAGGATTGGATGAGGCCATTCATGAGGCAATGGCCTACATTCACAGATTTGAGAAAAGGGTTCCCGCTCGTCCCATGAGGTCCGGGAAACAAATTCATATCAATGTGTCAGCACCGGGAGATACAACGCAAGCAGACGAACATCAGGAAGCACCACTGTCACCACCATCCCCACCTCTCACTACACAACTCACTCCACCACATGACACTAGCACCACCACGTCCACTACCACCACAATCGTCATGGGAATTCCACTCTCTCCGGGAATCCAATTCGGGGGAGTCACCATGCCCACTTTCACCACTCTCTTCACTAACGTCACATCCACCCCACCCACGATCCCCATCTACACGGTCACTCAAACAGTTGACACTATGGAAACATCTCCTGCCACTGCACCGCTCCCTCCCCCCATGCCACCTCCATCTCCCATACCCCCTCCACCCACATCTCCACTCGCATCCACATCATTCACAACTCCCTTTCCCGCCCCCATTCCCCCTGCATCTTCACCCCTCCCAGCATCATTTAATGTAAATAGCATATTTCTAGCATTAAATCAATGTGTATATCAGCTTCAGAATGAGTACAGAGCTCTGGACGGCCGGTATCAACAACTGACAACACATCACCAGAACTTACAAAGGCAATTTAAAATTCTAGAAGAGGAAAATGCAGAAGTGAATCAACGTTATACAACGCTTGAGCAGGCTCACCAAACACTATTGGAGGCACCCCAACCATCGACAGAATCAGGCGTCAAACAACTAGAAGCCTTGCTCGAAGTATACCAGGCCGATAACCTACGAGTCAGACGTAACTTGGCGCTACTCAGGAAACATATGGCCACAGCACTGGAAGAGAACAAAAGACTGCAAAAACAAAATGAAGAGAATCTGGAAGCGGCAATGGAAGGCTCTCCCCACGAGATAGATCCAAAGCAGTTCAAAGCAGTTCCCACGGAGACGATGAAAACCATTTTGGAAAGCTATGCAGATCTCCTGGAAGCCCATGATGACTTGGAAAGAGAACGTGACACACTACAGAGCATACTTAAGGAACAGGAAGAACAACCGAAGAGTGTCCCATCAACCTCTACCTCCGACGAAGTAAAAGCCTTAACTGAGCAGGTAGCAGAATTACAAAAGAGGTTACTGACATACGAGAGGCAGCCCTCTCCGGTGGTAGAACCAGAGCCAGAAGAGTTGGTCCCTATTGAGGTAGATGATTCGTACGAAGAACCATATGTTCCTATGCCAATGCCAGGCGAGCGACGAACCTCAGAGGGACTAGACACCTTGGAAGTGGAAGCACCCGAGTGGCTTCAGACACTGGAAAGGACAGCGAACACCCACGAAGAACGGGTGGCCATTCAGATCCAATCACTAGCAAACCTAGAAGAAACTGTCATAAAGTCAGAATATTTCAGAAGCATGTCTCATCATAGATGGATCGGCACCAATAATGACCAATATGTGCCATACTGCATACTTCTGGCCGATTACAACGCCGAGATTCAACGACAATGCGGCAAGCCTCCCACATTTGCTACACAATTTGGTCCAAATGATATACCGGAAAGTGCTCAGCGTGGGTCCATCCATCAACCCACCTGGAGAATCAAGCTTTTGGAAATGTATCCTGAAATGGTCCGAACCTGGAATAATATGCCGTTGTTTATTAAATATAACCCTTGTTACATTCCAGTTCTTCGAAGACGCACCTGGCCTGAATTCACTATTGCCGTCAGAGACATCAAAGCCTGCGCAAAATGGTTAAATTACGTTTATCTAGCACCTCCACGAGGACCCCCCACGGTGAACTACATGATTTCTACAATCCGTCACTGGAGTATTCGGCTACGCAATAATCCCAATGTGATGGCCCAGATGTGTATGAAAATATTTGAATTAATGCTGATCACTTTCAGGACGTTCAAGAACATTAAGGACCCCCACTTCTCAGGAGCAGGCTTTGTGACAGGAAACCAGGATCTAGTGTACGATATGAGTACCACCCCATCAATTGAAGTAATATATGCTTGGCACGCCAGAATCAAGTACCTCCCAGCCTGCTTTAAACAGACATTTGAGGAGATGTTCATCACAGGATTCTGGGAATACCACTCCGAAATCTTTATACCCAGGCCATCACATCTCCTCCAATTATTTGCTGTGGAGAGAACTATTTACTCAGAACAATTGAGGGTGCCTCATCCAGATGTTCCCGGACCTGTGAATTGGGATGATTTGCTCACAGATCTAGCACGCGGCTTACGACTCGAAGAACACCACCTAGCCTCCGATGTCGTCCAATATTATGTTCAAAAATCCTCTAGACAAGGGTCTGTCAGGGGCGACAGACGCGAGAGTGGGGGGGGGTGTTGGCAGCAGTCTGGGAACCGAAGGAGCCACAAGACGAAGAGAGTCAGAGCGAAGGGACAGCACAAGCAGACATGGCAGTCAAAGAAGATCTGGCAAGTAGGCCAATAATTTTCTTCATGAAGAAGCAAGTACGAGCATTCACACAGATCTAGCACTAAGGCAACCTTTAATTTTTCAAAACCTTTACACCAATTAAAAGTGATTCTCATCACTAACAACCCCTGTAAATACCATGTTCACCTTTTTGTAGCTCCATTTTGTGCAAGCCAAGGAGTCCTTGAGCTTGAGGAGCTTTAGAAGTATCTACCTGCCAATTTTCATATTTTTTAGATCTCGTTTGAGCCCTCTAATAAGCCCTGGAACCTAATTTTTAACTAGGCCGGACACTAGGTCTGAACAGGGCCAAAGCTAGTCAAAAACTATAAAAGGAGCTAGAGAGCTCATTTTTGGGGAGAGATTGTAATTGAAATGAACTTGTGAGAGCTTTTTGAAAGTAAACTAAACAACTCCATTGCTTCTCACTCTTTGTCTTGCCGTGTGTGCACGTGTGTGTGTATGTGTGTGCATGTTTGTGTGCTTCTCACTCACGCACTTGTGCCTCCACTTGCTTGAGGTCTTCATACCATCCTCACGTCTTCCCGGATTGACATTAAAGGAGGTGCTACTCATCACTGAGCTACACTAGGCTTCAAATTCTTGGATCACAAGATCATTTCATGTTCTTATGCTCGCAAGTGCTTTGTGGTGGAAATTGAAAACCATTTGACATAATCAATGTCCATCCTTCTTTCCTAAGGTGTTAAAAAGAAAAGCAATATTAGTTCAAGTTACTTGAATTTCTCATATTCATGATCTACTCATTCTTACTCAACCAATTTGTAGTGGGAAGAGTTTTATTACATCTTTTCTTAGGATTCCTTTTATTAATGAATATTTAAAATGGCTATCCATGTGATTTGCACGAATCTATCGCTCATGGGTTTCATCTTTAAGGAATCCCTTTAAGGATAGGTAAACATATGTTTTACCTTCCATTAATTTACTATAACCATAATTGTAGAATACATACTTGGAATCACAAATATTTTTTACTTTCACACTTTCTTTAGATAAGTGAAAACTTTGGCATGCTTTATCTAACTTTGTGGTTTGCAACCATTCTTAGGGATCCCGAATTTGTCATAACCATAGCATGCCATAAAGCTGCTTTCTAAGCAATTTTACCACTTTTTGAAACATCTATTTCTAAGAAGATGTTTGTTTTCTTCTTTCTAGCCCAACAATTTGATTCATTTTGATGGGTATGTCTTTTTTTCAAAAAGATATACTTAAAAGAAGATCTAAACTGACATTATATGATAACTTCTATCTTTAACTAGATATCTTTCATGAGGACATCTTCATTCACTTACGATAGCATTTATGAGATTCTACTTATGTCTTTTTGTAAAGCTTGTGGATCAATTCCAATACATGAAATTCCTTATGTTACCAAATGATAGGTTCATCCTTGCACTACAAGGGAATGGGGGCCACATCAACACTTCTTTATGGGATGCTCCCTATACATAGCATCCCATAAACGGCACCCAATAAAAAAGGACTTTAAGTTGCAAGCATTTCTTAATGTTGCTTATGTGATACTTAAAGAGCATTGCAAACTAATGATGACATTAAGGCAATATTAAAGGAAACTTCAATTTCTCTTCTCACTATTGTGTAGGGAGCGCATTGGAGCCAAGAATTCACATGTATACATGTAAGAGTGAGCGAGAGAGAGAGAGAGGAAGAAGAGAGAGTGAGAAGAGAGAGAGATAGAGAGAGAGAGAGCACATGCATGCATACATGCACACATACATATACACATGCATATACACATGCATACACACATATCACATGCACATGCACACATACATACACACATGCATGAAGGAGATTGTTCACTTGCGCAGACTGTTTTTAATGATCTTCCAAATTCATATCAAAGTTTTGCTTTTACTCTTATGTTGATGAAAGGAAATCCAAATGCCTTAAAATTTGAGGAGCTAGTCTCTATTTTGTTATAGGAAGACTAGTCTAGGTAGCACATGTCCATTATGCATGTTGCAGATCAAGCTTTCTTAGCTAGTCAAAAGGGCAAAGGTAAATGGAGCTAATCTACTAGTAGACAAAAATTTGTTGATTCTGCATAGTTGAAAAAGGCAGTCAAAGATTAGAAGGAAAAAAAAGCAAAAAATGTTATGCAAATATTTTAAATGAAATTATCATGTCATAAAGAGTTGTCCAAAACTAACTACAAAAGAGGCAAAGAAAAAAGAGGATGGAATGGTTGTTGCAGAGGCCTCTACACCTAAAATAGAGTCTACTAATCTTATGCAGAATGAAGAATGGTCATTTACTACTATTTGTAGTTATGACCCATCTTCTCATGAATAGTGTATGTCTATAGTAGATTGAGATGTTTGGTACTTAGACAGTGAGGCAACCAAACATATTACCTCACAATGCAATTTCTTCAGTTCACTTGAGCCTTCCCCTATAGAGAATATTGTCACATGATCTAACAACTCCTCTTATCCTATAATGGGAGTTGGTAAGATCATTCTGACTACTGCTGATGGTAGTACTTTCACATTGTTAGATGCTTTGTTTGTGTCAAGGATCAAAGAAAATATGTTATCAATTTTAGCATTAGCCAAGATCAGCTTGGTGGTGAAATTTGTTGATGACAAATGTACAAATTCATGATCTGTAAAATGGTGTTGTTATTATTGATTTTGGCATTTTACGTTTTCCATTGTATAAACTCATAGATTATGCAAAATCTATGAAAGATTCAGCATGTTTAGTTCAAGATTCTCAGGCTATGTCAGATGCAAAGCTTTTCATACACGCTTTGGTCATCTAAATTATGCTAGTTTACTATGCCTGTAGAAATTTGAAATGGTGTCCTCTCTAGCCAAACTTGAGGCACCTTGTAAAAATGTTCGTGAAGGTCGTATTTTGGGCAAAACGCAACATTCCTCCTTCCCAAAAGATGGTTCCTTTTGAGCTACTCAAAAATTGCAGCTTGTTCATAGTGATGCTTGTGGTGGAGACACCCTCTTTGGGCACTACCTTTACTTTGTGACTTTCATTGGTGATGTTTTTATGCATGCATGGATGTATCCACTAAACACAAAGTCCAACGTGTTTATGTGCTTCAAATAGTTTCTAGTTCAGGCTCAAAATCTATCAACATGTAAAATGGGCATCCTCTATTTTGATCGAGAATAAAGTTGTTGAAGGGAAGAACAGTCACTCATGGAGATGGAGATGTGTATGGTAAAAAATCATGCTTTACCACATAGCCTTTGGCTTGATGCTGTTATGTGTGCAGCATATGTACTTAACAGGTGCCCCACCAAAGCCTTGAAGTCTATCACTCCATATGAGGCTTGGCTCACAGGCCATTTGTTGCTCATCTGCATGTCGTTGTTTCTCTCACATATGCATTAGTGGCTGAACAAAAATGCATAAAATTGGATGGTAAAGTAGTAAAATGTATTTTTGTTGGGTACAATTATGAAAGCAAAGGATATCATCTATATCATCCATAAAATAATAATAAATGTATTTTGGTTGGCCATGATGTTGTATTTGTGGAAGATGCAATTCAACCATTACTTTCATGTACTAAGGAGACATCAATTAGCTCCAAAGATGTGTATGGCACTTTGTTGCCTCTTTTTATAGGGGGATAGTCAAGTGCTAGTCCAAATGAGGCAATTTCCTAGCCTTTACAAGGTTCACATAATGATGCACATCAATCCATTTCTGATGCAAATTTACATGATGCACTTGTTGATGAGAGTGCTGATAGAGGAGGCAAAAGCTTTGCCTAAATGGTTGGTGTCGACTTTATAAAATAGCAAATTAGATGCACCTCTATCATACATATTGTATGTGTTCAAGCTCTCATAATGCTTCTTTTGCATCAGATGGCTATGCTATGTCTACTTCTAGTCTTTGTGATGAGAATGAGTCTATTTCTTTTGATGAAGCACAAAATTTAGAAAATTGGATGCACTACAACAGATCGATGGTATACCGAGGTTTTTACCGAGGAAAATGAACGCGGCTTTATTTGCCGCGACGCCGGTCTAAAGGTCAGTCTCCGCGTCGGTACCAAAGAGTCGGTATGGGCGTCGGTCTAGACGTCGGTAAAAGCATCGGTATATGCGTCGGTATATGCATCCGTATAAACGTCGATATACGTGTCGATAATTGGTTTCTGCTGCATCACCTCTTGGGTGTACCGACGGTTATTCCGATGACACTACTAGGAGTACCGTCGCTTATACCGATCACCATACCTATAAATTTTTTTTTGGGCAGAATGTTTTGTCTTTTGCTACAGCAACATTACCATGATGTTGCTGAACAAAAGACAATACACTCTGCCCAAAAAAAACCGAGTACATGTGATGTGTACTCTAATGACAACCGAAATATGATTTCATGAAACAGAGTATTATTGTACACAAAAGAGATCGATAATCAGAATGAACAATGAACCATGTACAAAAGAAGTTATATATTTCAATAATGAAGCATGTACAAGAGTGTGGCAAACCACTGTCATATATGACGCTTTTACAAAATGTGGCAAAACAATGTATTGCCATATGGAAATCAAATACAAAATATTGGTCTTCCACTGCTATACACATGCAAAGAACGTTCCATATCAATAGTCCTGCAACAAAGAACAATAATGGAATGAGATAAATTCACATGAAAATTACAAACAAGTAAAAACCAAGTTTATAAATTAATTACCTCATCGCAAACGCTCCCATGAAACTACCGCACCGCGTCCCTCCAAGTCCTGCAATAGTGGAGTCAACCCAT
Organism: Ceratopteris richardii; assembly: GCA_020310875.1. NCBI lineage: Eukaryota > Viridiplantae > Streptophyta > Polypodiopsida > Polypodiales > Pteridaceae > Ceratopteris > Ceratopteris richardii. The sequence goes on along the minus strand of CM035432.1, from coordinate 59,482,584 downwards.
GACTATATCCATAAGATTCCTCCGATCGTGTTGGAGGATGACCCATTGCCAGCTCCTGAAACAAATATAAAAAGATTAGAGAAATATATATGAGAAATTTAACACAAATAAATTCTATAAATGAAATGGTACTTACAAACTCATGACGCATCGTGTCATATCCGCCGCTGCCCAAATGTGACGGTCCAATCGTGTCTAGACGTGTCGCTGCAGCATTTCACTGCTGGTGATATCGATCAGGAGTCTGCTGCTGCTCATCACGAATCATGTCCCACTCCTTAGCATCTAACCACACAGGCTTTGGTAAGCCTTCTCTGAATGCATCACGAGCCTCGAATCGTCGATGCGACATGACCTCACGTGCGGTATGCAGAATCCACTCTGAACTGACAATCGATTGTTCATCGGCTGGTTGGAACTCCTGGTAAATCGTCTGTGTGATATAATTCTTCCGATCTTTATCCTGTTCACTCCATTTCCGTATAATGGAGTGTCCAAACGGGATGGAGCAAAGCTTTCGTATGCGTGCACGCATTGCTTTGCCAGCCGCATCCATCACTGGAGCTCCATCTCGGATACTATACACCTTGGAGTCATCATGGTCATGAGCACCCCAAGGTGTACGTGGTGTACTGCGTGGTGTACTGCGTGGTGTACTGCGTGGTGTACTGCGTGGCATACCTACATCTGAGGTACTCGTCCTAGGAGTAGAAGCGGGCAACACAATGTCCGTCGCACTGCCTCCACAACAACCGCCTCCTCCGCCTCCAGACCTACCTGTAGATCCACTCCTAGAACCTCCTGCTCCAGAGCGTGACCTCGATCTACGAGATGGGCCAGACCCTGTATCACGCTAAGGTGTCGAATGCACATGTCTACTAGTAGATCCAGTAGGAGATGGCTGCAAAGATGGTCGTGGTGGAGTCACAAAGCTAGGAGACATACCACCTACGGGAGTAGCACCACCCTCAGGAGTGACACCGACAGGAGTGACATCGGCTGGAGTGACACCGACGGGAGTGAGGCCAGCGGGAGTGAGGCCGGCAGGAGTAAGGCTGCCAGGAGTGAGGCCGGGAGGAGTGCTACCACGAGCGATCCAATACTGTGATGCAGCGGCCATATACGCAGGAGGAACCTAAGAGATGAACTCCAAAAACTGCTCCTCTGTCATGGACTGTGGAGTGACCGGAGGACTATCTCCCATCGTGCTCTGTAATAAAAGAACTCAAATAATTAGCATGCGATAAGAAAAATAATATAGGGAATAAACAAAAAAAAACCAAAAATTAGTACGTACAAGTCTTTTATTCAAAAGTCCTCTATTCTAGCATCCTCTTGAAGATCCGATGCACCGAGAATATCTATCTCTAAATTGATGGCTTCTAAATCGCTTGCTATGCTGGTTTCCTCCTGATCATCATCTATTGCTTCATCTTCTCGAACAATGACCTCTTCTTCAATGACCTCTTCTTTTGGAACAATGATCTCTTCCTCCTCAACTATCGAATGAATCTCTGAGTCCACTAGAGATGGACTTTCTTCTACATCTGCATTTTCAAAAATATGTCTACTACGTGGAGCGACTTGTAAAACAAATAGCCACTCTGGGTCTTTTGAATCTGGTATAAAAATAACTTGCTCACAGTGTTCGGGAAGTACAAATGTATCCCTTTCATCTGTCCATAATCTTGTGGAGTCGACTTGAAGCAAACCGCTCTTATCTCGTCTCACTGTTGCGTTTCTTCTAGAGGTGACTACTTTGAACCATTCACGTCAAAAACAAAGTAATCAAACTTTCTGAAAGATAGTTTCAAGATGTCTTGAATCACACCACAATAATCTAACTCGCCTTCTAGAGCATTATCATCTCTTGCACTCGCTCTACTTTTTTGCAAAAAATTCACCATCAGTCCACTATCAAAAGTAGACCGGTTTTGATCGATTTGTGCGATTCAAAAGTGTCGTCCATGAGACCATAGTGCACCGTATTTGATATACTCCCAATCACATCCTTTTGCGAGTTCTTCTTCTTCTTCAGAGATATCTTCACCCGCTGCCTTTGCTTGTGAAACCGTTGCATCTAGCCATCTGCTCGTTGGAAAAGGTGGAAGAGGTCGAAGATTTTCTGGAAGAGGCAAAAATCGAGTAGAACGATTTCTTCAAAACTGAGCTCTTTCCTTTGCGTTAGTTTCCTTGGCAAGTTCATACCTTTCCAAAGCATCTCTCCCACATTCTTGAAAATATGCATCGGGTCTACCACATGATTGATCACCAATTCACTCCAATAAGGGAGTTCATGAAAAATGGACAACCGTTTCATGCCAGCAACTGGATTTTCTGAATCCCACAGTTGTTTCCAATCGCTAGCTTTCATTTGGTGTTGTGCTTGTCGACCAATTTGTCCTTCACGTAAAACATGCCCATCAGGCAAATATCTATGATGTCCTTCATAGACAGTTTTACGTATTGCTTTGGAATAGCGTGCTTCGAGTATTGATCCGCATAAAGGACAAGCATGGTAACCCGAAATCGATAAACCTGAACATTCACCATAACCTGGCCAATCATGCATTGTCCACATAAGTATGCCTTGCACTTGCACGTCTCGTCTTCTTATAGGTTGAGACATGTCACGCACAGTGATCCCATCCCATAAAATGCGCAGTTCTTCTACAAGTGGTGCAAGATATACATCCATGTTTTTTACCTTATACTTATCTGGTACAATAAGAGCTAATAATAAATGACCTTTCTTTGTGGCCAACCATGGTGGGATATTATAATTGACCAAACATACAGGCCATGTGATCCATGAAGAACTGCGTAATCCAAATGGTTTCACTCCATCCATAGCTAGGCCTAGACGTATGGACCGAGGCTCACTAGCAAACTCTGGCCACTTACTATCTATGTGCTTCCAAGCATCAGAGTCAGCTGGTACTCGCATTACATTATCTGTAGACCTGCTCTTTGTATGCCATGACATTAACTCAGCTATAGATTTGCATCTAAACATGTTCTTAATTCGTGGAATGATAGGAAAGTGGCGAAGAACCTTTGCGGGGATTGCTTCGCCTATAACTTCTTCTCTAAATCTATTTGCTCCACACTTTGGACATACGTGAAGATGCTCATACTCATTTCGAAAGAGAATGCAATCATTCGGACAAGCATGAATTTTCGTATAATCCATTCCAATGGACTGTAAAAGTTTTTTCGCATCTCCACGTGTTGGAGGCATGTCATTGCCCTCTGGCAAAATTTGATCTTTAAGAAGCCTGCAATAAGCAATTAAAATGATATTAGTAAATGAAGTTATTGTGATACAACAATGAAAGCCAATTCGTTCTCCACTTACCTGAACAATTCAGTGACACTACTATCTGACCATCCATAAATGGATTGCAGATTGAGCATCGTGAGTGAAGCATGTAGTACAAATATCTTTGCTCCATTGTAAAGTGGTAAACGAGCTAATCTTCGCATGTTTTCATATTCTTCATCAACTTCTGATCGTGGAATTTCTGTTGTGTCCATGAAACTCTCGTCGACACCTTCTTCACCATCATGATCTTCGTCCAATTCATAAAATGCTTCAAGCATCTCTTCCATATGTTCATTCTGTGTAATATTATTAGTGCTTGCTTCTACATCTAAGTGCTTTTTTGCTCTCTTTTGTCCACGAGATGTTATCGGTGCAATGTCGTTTGGATCCATCTGCTCACCTGGGGGACCATGCGAATGATAGCGTAGGTTTTCCAGTCAACTCCTATCAAAGGATCCATACTCTCTAACATGTGCGATACAAATCCGTCGTTTTCGATAAATTTGATACTTGCACTGTGTGCAAGGACATGCCATTCTCTGTTCAGGATCCAAAGAATCCATCTGCTACAATATGGACATTTTAGAACATTTTAGAACATTTCTTTTTTTATTAAACCTAAAAATCTAACTCTTAAAGACATGAATACTTAAATACCTAAAAAAACTTAAAATCCTAGTTTTAAAACCCTAATCTATATAGCTATCCTATTTTATCTATATATTCAGATTTTTTCTTGATTGATCCTATTTTATATATATATTTATTTATTTATTTAGATTTTTTTCCTCTCAATTAAGTTATATGTATGCCTAAACCCTAAAACCCTAATTTTAAAGATCTGGACCTAAATTATGTATATTTCTATACACATGTGTATATACATGTATATATGTATTATATGTGTATGTGTATGTGTGTATATATGTTATGTACGTGTTAAAACCCTAAAACCCTAATCCAAATGACCTAGAACTAAAACATGTATATATATGTATGCATGTGTATGTATATGTGTATATGTATATATATGTGAATATAGATAGGTATATAAGTATGTGTGTTTGTGTATTTATATATTTATTTATATATTCAGATTTTTTCTTTACTTAATTATATTTAATTATATATATTTAATTAAATAATTTAAAACACTAGTTCTTTTTATATTTATTTATGTATATAATTATCTTATTTTATATATATATTTATTTATATATTCAGATTTTTTTTGTTACATAATCCTATTTTTATATATTTAATTTTATATATTTAATTATAAATATTTAATTAAATTATTTAAAACAATAGTTCTTTTTATATTTATTTATGTATATAATTATCTCATTTTATTTATATATTTATTTATATATTCAGATTTTATATATTTAATTATAAATATTTAATTAAATTATTTAAAACACTAGTTCTTTTTAAATTTATTTATGTATATAATTATCTTATTTTATTTATATATTTATTTATATATTCAGATTTTTTTTTCCTTACGTAATCCTATTTTTATATATTTAATTTTATATATTTAATTATATATATTTAATTAAATTATTTAAAACACTAGTTCTTTTTATATTTATTTATGTATATAATTATCTTATTTTATATATATATATATATATATATATATATATATATATATATATATATATATATATATATATATATATATATATATATATATATATATATATATATATATATATATATATATATATATATATATATATATTTATTTATTTATTTATTTATTTATATATTCAAATTTTTTTCCTTAAGTAATCCTATTTTTATATATTTAATTATATATATTTAATTAAAACCCTAATCTTAAAATTCTAGATCTGAAATACTAAACCCTAAAACCCTAATCTTAAATATGTAGACCTAAAATATGTATATTTCTGTATACATGTGTATATACATGTATATATGTATTACATGTGCATGTGTATGTGTGCATATATCTTATGTAGGTGTTATAAACCTAAAACCCTAATCTTAAAGATTTAAATCTAAAATATGTATATTTTTGTATGCATGTGTATCTACATGTATGTATGTATTATATGTATATGTGTGTTTTTGTATATATGTAATCTACGTTTTAAAATCCTAAAACCCTAATAAGAAAGACTTAGACTTAAATCTGAAATACTAAACCCTAAAACCCTAATCTTAAATATTTAGACCTAAAATATGTATATTTCTGTATACATGTGTATATACATGTATATATGTATTACATGTGCATGTGTATGTGTGCATATATCTTATGTAGGTGTTATAACCCTAAAACCCTAATCTTAAAGATTTAAATCTAAAATATGTATATTTTTGTATGCATGTGTATCTACATGTATGTATGTATTATATGTATATGCGTGCTTGTGTATCTATGTTATCTACGTATTTATTTATATATTCAGATTTTTTTTCCTTACGTAATCCTATTTTTATATATTTAATTTTATATATTTAATTATATATATTTAATTAAATTATTTAAAACACTAGTTCTTTTTATATTTACTTATGTATATAATTATCTTATTTTATATATATATTTATTTATATATTCAGATTTTTTTTCCTTACGTAATCCTATTTTTATATATTTAATTTTATATATTTAATTATATATATTTATTTAAAACCCTAACCTTAAAATTCTAGATCTGAAATACTAAACCCTAAAACCCTAATCTTAGATATGTAGACCTAAAATATGTATATTTCTGTATACATGTGTATATACATGTATATATGTATTACATGTGCATGTGTATGTGTGCATATATCTTATGTAGGTGTTATAAACCTAAAACCCTAATCTTAAAGATTTAAATCTAAAATATGTATATTTTTGTATGCATGTGTATCTACATGTATGTATGTGTTATATGTATATGTGTGTTTGTGTATATATGTAATCTACGTATTAAAATCCTAAAACCCTAATCAGAAAGACTTAGACTTAAATCTGAAATACTAAACCCTAAAACCCTAATTTTAAATATGTAGACCTAAAATATGTATATTTCTGTATACATGTGTATATACATGTATATATGTATTACATGTGCATGTGTATGTGTGCATATATCTTATGTAGGTGTTATAACCCTAAAACCCTAATCTTAAAGATTTAAATCTAAAATATGTATATTTTTGTATGCATGTGTATCTACATGTATGTATGTATTATATGTATATGTGTGCTTGTGTATATATGTTATCTACATATTAAAATCCTAAAACCCTAATCAGAAAGACTTAGACTTAAATCTGAAATACTAAACCCTAAAACCTTAATCTTAAATATCTAGATCTAAAACCCTAAAACCCTAATCTTAAATATTTAACCCTAAAACCCTAATCCTATTTAAAACCCTAAAACTCTAATCTTAAATATTTAACCCTAAAACCCTAATCCTATTTTTATATATTTGATGTAAAACAAAAACTTCAGAATAAAAATAGGATTATATGTGTGTATGTATGCATGTGTGTATATATATGTGTGTATGTATGCATGTGTACATGTGTGTGTGTATGTATACATGTGTATACATGTGTGTGTATGTGTATGTGTGTGTATGTAGGCATGCATGTGTGTGCATGTGTGTGTACGTGTGTGTATGTATGCATGCATGTATGTGTATGTGTGTGTATGTGTATGCATGCGTATACATGTGTGTCTATGTATACATGCATGTGTGTTATATGTGTGTATGTATGCATGTGTGTATATATGTGTGTATGCATGCATGCCGGTATATGTGTGTGTATGTATGCATGCATGTGTGTATATGTGTGTATATGTGTGTATATGCATGTGTGTATGTATGTGTGTATATGTGTGTGTGTGTATGTGTATGTATGCATATGTGTATGTATGTGTGTGTATGTATGTGTGTGTATGTATGTGTGTGTATGTATGTGTGTATGCATGTGTGTGTATGTATGCATGTGTGTAAATTTATGTGTGTGTGTATGCATGCATATGTGTATATGTGTGTGTATGTAAGCATGCATGTGTGTATAGGTGTGTGTATGTAAGCATGCATGTGTGTATAGGTGTGTGTATGTAAGCATGCATGTGTGTACATGTATGTGTGTATGTATGCATGTGTAAATTAATGTGTATCTTCCTTTCTCTTCTCTCTCTCTTTCTTTCTTTCTCTCTCTCTCTCTCTCCTTCTCTCTCTATCAATAGCGAATAAAAGAATCACTTACAAGTATGTCTCTTTTTGAATCGTTGTCATCAAATCGTAATGTAGGTCGTCTCTCGTCCAATTCCAAACAATCGACGCCAACGAACTTCTGCAAAATCAACGAAAAGAGAAAATAGAAACCCTAAAGCATAGAGAAACACAAATGCTAAGAGTACGCGCAACACTTACCAAGATGTGAGAGCTAAGCCGAGAGAGAGTGTGTGTGTGTGTAGAGAGAGAGATCCGTGTGTGTGTGTGTGTGTGCATAAGACAATGTAGGTTCGCGCACGCAAGTTCGACAGTAGACCGACATTACTCAAACACGTGCAGAAATGTGAAGTTTTGCTCTCGAGTTCGCGGTATGTTAAAATTTGCGGCCGGTATAGGCACCGGTATGGACGTCGGTATACGCGTCAGTAGTTGCCAGTAATTTACCGATGCTTATACCGACGCTCATACCGACGCATATACCGACGCCTATACCGACGCTTATACCGGCGGCTGCGGGCCACACCGACGATCCGTTTAAAACGGTCATACCAATGGTCACTTGACCGTCGGTATCTCTTAGTGAGATTTTCCGAGGGCTATACCGACGCCAACTATGACCGTCGGTATATGCAGCGTCGGTATGCCCCTCATATGTTGTAGTGATGCCTACCATGCAATCAGAATATGATGCTATTATGAAGAATGGTACTTGGTCTTTATGTGATTTGGCTCTAGGCAAGAAGGCCTTGGCATTAAATGGGTATACACACTAAAACACAAGCTTTATGGAATAGTAAAGTTTATGCTCAAGAAAGAGGCATTGATTTTGATGAGACCTTTCTACCGAGATGTCTAATGACTATCGTTCCTACCATTTTTGCACTTGCAACTCATCATGGTTGGAATTTACATCAATTGAATATTCAAGGTGCATTTCTAAATGGTGATTACATGAAGAAGTGTATGTATTTCAACCCCATGGTGTTGTGAAGAAAGGGCATGAAAACAAAGTGTGCTAGTTGAAAAAGGCATTATATGGTTTGGAGCAAGAACCATGTGCTTGGTATGAAAAGATACATACCTACTTGATTGCACATGGTTTTGAGAACACTCCAACTCAGAGCACCTTATATGTTAAGTGTTAGCCTCCAATGACTCCCCTCACTTTTGAGGGCCTCTCTGCACAAACTCCAAGAGAGTTCTAGTACAGTGGCCATCCAAAAAATGAAGATGAAGGACACGGAGATTCCTCGTTAGCTCTACTACCCAGCCTTGCGATAAGTCTACATATTCTCTCTCTCTCTCTCTAGTTGCCAACAAAGGCATTAATCATGGTCTCTCACATGAGTTCCACTTGGCACTCATGTGAGTATCCTACTTTAGATGTCTAAGAGGTGGTCTACACCCCTTCCTCCCACTTCATAAGGGATACTCTACATAACATTTCGTTCACCTTAATTCTGTTTTTGTCTTCAAAGATGGTATTGGAAGGTATAAGAGAAAGAGAGAAAATATATAGAAGCATTACTCCCACTATATCCCCATGTATGGCAATACATTGTCATATCTCCGTGTTGTTTTCCCCGTATCCTTCCCCTTAAGAAGACTCTTGGGAAGGTAAACTAAAGTTGGGAAAGCATCGTTGAAGGGTGATAATCCGCTCCCATGTGGCACTATCTTCTGAACTATCTTTGCACTTTACTAGACACTCTTTACATAAGTGACTTCTCGTCCATTTCTCTCGAGTGTGTAGTATGCTCTCATGCTCATGTGGAATAGATTGGAAAGAAATAGGCCCAACTACCTCACTGTTTGGAATGAGGTTGTCAGATTCACCCTGCCTTTTCTTAAGCTGGCTAACATGAAAAATTGGATGGATTTGACTATTCTCTGGATGTTGGAGCTGGTAAGCCATCTTCCTATTCTCTAAAGTATTTGGAAAGGTCCACAATACCTAGGAGATAGTTTTGGACAAGGTCGTGTCTTCATGGTTTTAGATCTAGGGGGAAATCTAAGATAGACCTGCTCTCCTATCTCAAAGTGGATGTCTCTCCTTTGAGGGTTAGCATAGGCTCTCACCCTATCTTGAGCTCTCCTAATGTTGTCCTTAGCAAGCCCAAGCATATCGATCATCTCTTCCAAGAAGTCCTTTGCAGCTTGAACTTTATCATTCTGCAATCCTACTGCATAAGGAGCTCTTGGCTGAAACCCATACATAAGCATGAATGGACTATGCCCAGTGGAAGAGTGATAGGCACTATTATATGCAAACTCTACTATAGGTAAGTACTCTTCCCAATTAGTTTTCCTTTCATTCACATATGCTCGAAGCATATCCTCTACAATTTGGTTAACCCTCTCTATTTGCTCACCTGTCTGTGGATGTTCGGCCGTACTTATGCTAAGTTTTGTGCCCAACCTTTTGAAGACCGCTCTCCAAAAGTGGCTAGTAAACTTCCTATTTGGATCAGAGACTATGTCTAAAGGAAGACCATATAACCGGTATAGGTTTTCTATAAAGAGTCTAGCCAACTCAGGTGTCTTCATCATCGTACGTGTCAGATAAACCTAGCAATTTTGGTTAACATATCCACAATTACCCAGATCGAGTCGTGCCCTCTTTGTGTCCTAGGTAATCCGACTATAAAGTCCATGGAGATACTCTCCCACTTCCCATTAGAAATATCCAATGGGTGGAGTATTCCTCCAATCCTCAACCTCTCATCTTTATTGACCTAGCATTTGGTGCACTTAAGCACATACTCTAGGATGTCTTCTAGGCCAGTAAAACTACCTCTTTACAAGATCATAAGTCTTGTTAACTCTTGGGTGTCCGCACTAGGTGTGTCATGTCACTCATACAGAATATGCCCTCTCAACTTAGAATCTCTAGGGATAGACACTGTACCTTTATATAATAGATATCCATCATGGACAATGTAATTCTTCCACTTGCATCCTTCTTGAGTACCCAGCAATACTCCATCATAATTGGAAACCCGTATATCATGATCCCCATTCTCTATGGCTTCCAAAATCTCCGAATATGCAGGATCAAGCCTACATTTTTCTCTGATGGACTCAAGTAGCTCACTAGTGATCTGAGTAAAACTCAGTCCATTGAGCATAAACATGTGGCTAAGTGAATCAACCACTACATTAAACTTTCCTTTCCTATACCTAAGCTCATAATCAAACTCCTGAAGGGTCTTTGTCCATCGGGCCTTATAACCTTTAAGGTTTGTTTGATTAGAGAGCCACTTAATACTCTCTTGATCAAACACTATACTTAATACTCTCTTGATCAAACACTATCGTAACTTTGGCACCATATAGATAATGACACCACTTCTTCAAAGCATGGACAATTGCATACAACTCCTTCTCATAGACGGAGTAACTCTTCTGAGCCGTTTGTAGTTTCTTACTCCCAAAAGCTAGTGATCGACCATCCTGAACTAAAACTGCTCCTATGGCAAAATCACTCACGTCAGTCTCAACAACAAAGGGTTTGTTGGGATCTACTATATGTAAAAGTGGAGCTGTAACAATCACTATTTTCAACTTCTCCATACTTTGTTTCTATTCGTCTCCTCAATGAAAGGCTTTCCCTTTCCCTTTAAGCTGTTTTGTCATCAGGACAACAATTTTGGCATAATTCTTAATGAATCTTTGAAAGAAACCTGATAAACCTAAGAAGATCTATAGCTCTTCCAGGTTCCTTGGATGTGGCCATTCCATAATAGCCCTTACTTTTTTAGGATCCATCTAGATTCCATTTTGTGAGACTATATACCCAAGGTATCTAACCTCTATTTTGAAAAATTCGCACTTCGACTCCTTAGCAAAGAGTGAATTTTCCCTTAGCACTTGAAATACCTTTCTTAAGTGTTCCAAGTGCTCTTGTTCTGATGCACTATAGATGAGAATGTCATCCAAGAAGTCTACTACCAAGTTTCCTAGATAAGGCCGTAATACACTTTTCATGAGCTTCATGAAAGTGGTAGGAGCATTGATGAGACCAAAAGACATCACCAAGAAGTCATAGTGCCCATGTCTACTCCTAAATGCAGTCTTCGAGACATCCTCTTCCCTAATCCTAATCTGATCATATCCTGATCTAAGGTCAAGCTTGGTAAAATACCTAGCTTGATGTAACTGATCAATATATCTTCCAATCTAGGCATTGGAAACCTATTTTTGATAGTTATCTTATTAAGTGCTCTATAGTATATGCATAATCTCATAGAGTCATCTTTCTTCTTAACTAGGAGCATTGGCGATGGCCAAGGTGAGTTACTAGGTCTAATGAAGCCCTTATCTAAATAATCCTATAATTGCCTCTCGACCTCCTCATGCTGAGAAACACTAAGCCTATAACGTGGCTTACACATAGAGTTAGTGTTAGTAACTACCTCAATAGCATGGTTAATGCCCCCTCTCTCAGGTGGTAGCCCTCTAGGTAAGTCAATGGGAAAAACATCTTTAAACTCAAACATAAGATCTTTAAAACTTTTAACCACACACTCTTGCAAGAAAGAATAATAGAAAGTTCTGTCCATATTTACATTCCTAGCATGAAAGTATACATCAGATGAAATGTCTGTACAACGTTCAAAGTCCTGACTATACAATAAGAAGATCTCCTGTACATGCTAAAAATGACAAAGACTATACAACTCTAAAGATGAAATGAGAGGTGCACTAGGTACATCTCTCTCTCTCTCTCTCTCTCTCTCCCTATATACAAAATTTGCTTCCATTTCTTTCAAACTCAAGTGTGTTGTTTTGATAGCTATGTTTAAGTGTGTCTCCCAACCCCCATAGCCACTCTCTACCTAACACAAGATCTATATAATCCTGCATCTTGACTTCCAAATTGGATACAATAGTATCCTATATCCTCTTGTCTTCCTCTCGTATCATAGGTACTATGTATTTATGTGCAGTGGGCTCCTGGGGAATTTTTAGTTTCTTGAATAGAGCATAGTTTATCAGTTATGAGTGGCAGAGTCATATATCATGACTCACACCGTAGTCCCGTATACACGATCATGCAGTTTAACCAAGTCATGTGGTCCAAATTGGGGTCACCGCCTTTTTACATTTTTCAAGGGTTGTACTACTCTCTGGTCCTCTTTTCTTTTCTTCCTCCTTCTTGAATGGACAGTTCCATTGTGAATGGCTAGGAGACAAGCACCTAAAGCATAGGTTCTCTATTTTGGCCCTCTCAAACTCCTCTGTAGGTAACCTAGGCCCTTGTGTTCTTTGTTTTTTAATGAAAATTTTGTTTTCCTCCAATGGCAACTTCTTCTTGAACTTAGTCATGCTAAGAGGCTTGAGGGGCTGATCCGTCTCCATAGGAGTATATTGAGTACGGTTATGTTCCTCATCAATCTGTGCATACTTGATCACCTCCTCAAACATCTTAGGTGCATTCCTTCTTACCTCTCTCTTGATGGCTTTATCTAAGCCTCTAACAAACCCTCTAGTTTTTTGGATGTCATCTAAGCCCTTAAGTTTCAGAATGTTCTCCCTATAGTGGGATATGTAGACCATCAAATGCCTACCTCTCTAGGTTATCCTATCCCAGTCATCTCCATTCCTCTCCTCCCCGTTCTATGGAAGAAACTCTTTTAGGAAAAGAGTTTCAAACTGAGCCCAATTTATAGGGACAGAGTTTGCCTCCTTGAGACTCATCCACCACTTATAAGCATGCAGGCCAAGTAAGAGACTCACCTCTAGCACATCGTACTCTGGTGGCGTGCCCTTCAGTTGATGCAAATCATGGCACTTTTGTAAAAAAGTGTAGATTACATCCTTGTTTCTATCTTGGGCATCCCCCATAAAGGTAGGTGGCTTTAAGTCTTTCAGGAGGGGAGCTTCCCTAGAGCTCTCTCCTTTGTGCTTTCTAGGAAGAGAAGAATCTTTCCTAGTCATCTCTAGAGGAAGAGCAGGAGTTTCTCTTTCCTTCCTAGCTAGGAAAGAGGTGACCTGTATCTCAAGGGAGATAATTTGAGACTTAAGCTGCTGAATGAGAGATGTGATGCTACCTATGTCTCTCTCTAGCTTAAGGGTCCGTTCCTTTAAGTCTATAGATTGGTCATGAGTAACATCCAAAAGTTCCTCATAGGTATATTCTTCTTGTTGAGGCTCTTTTTCCTCTAGTTTTTCCTCTACTTCCTGCCCCATTTCTACCTCTTCCATCCTAAGATCAGGATACTCTAGTTGTTCTTTAGATCGAGAAGTTTGTTCTATTATTTGTTTCCCTTTGGAATCCATGTTTCAATCCCCCCCATTTACTGACTAGAGTATATGAAATGAATGGAAGTAAACTTTAAATATGCAAGAAGAAGAGAAATATATCACAAGAGCACTTCCCTGGTACAAAATGAAGCTGCAGAAGAAAAATCCAAGCAATCTTGGAAGTGTGAAGGCACTGATCTTCAATCCTCGCCGAGCCCCAACAAAAATTGAAATGTCTGGTTGACTCGAGGAGGTCCTAATCACCAAAAACCAACAAGAATGATGCCAAAATCATAAAGCAATAGCCCCAATTGGACAAACTGAGTCGAAATCAAGCACTTTTGAATTTTGATATTCCTCACCAATCCAAAAGATGTAGTGCAACATGTTTACTTCAAAGATATGAAGCTATTCCAAGTGAAAAAAGTGGATTTGGATGTCAAATGATGAAAATCTAGGCCGGAAAGTGGCTGCCTAGTTCCTATTGAAGCGCTACAGAGGGATTTTTGTTGAGCAAATCTTGTCCAAATCAAGCATCAATGGTTTCTAAGCAAAGCTTAGGAGTGTAGCTTCGTAATGTGACAAAGTTTTTTGAAATCGAATGTTGTGTCACTAAGCTATGGTGCAGAGAAGATGGGTATGTCAAGAATAGACTCTGGGAAAGCAAATCTTCATGAAGTAGTGACTTTGGGAGCTCAAAACTAAGAATCTGACACCTTTTTGAACATGCTAATGACCCATACCCAATGTCCACAGCCTATAGTACATATTCTCATCCTTAATTCTCTCGAATTCATGATCCATAGTATGATTTTTATCTCCCAAATTTGGAAAAAAAACTTGATTTTGATTGGTTGCTTTACCTTCTCCCTCTTTTCTACTTCAATTTGTAGATGTGCTCATAAAGAAGTACATTTATCCCACATAGAGAGTGCATAGTGTCTTTTTTGGGCTATATAAGAGGGAGAAAAGGTCACATTTCTTCACCCAAGAGGAGGGGAAGAGGGATCTCCCTCTCCTTCGCAGATCGATGTGCCTTGTGGCTCTGTTGTACGTGCGTGTGTGACTATTGTCGGCTCCTTCGTAGGCCTGGTGGCTATCGGTCTGCACCTCTTGAGGCCTTGATTTGCATGCTATGGGCTTTGATACTAGTGTTAGCCTCCAATGACTCCCCTCACCTTTGAGGGTCTCTCTACACAAACTCCAAGAGAGTTCCAATACAGTCGCCATCCAAAAAACAAAGATGGACATACAGATTCCTCGTTAGCTCTACCGCCAAGCCACATGATGTCTACATATTCTCTCTCTCTCTCTCTAGTTGCCAACAAAGGCATTAATCATGGTCTCTCACATGGGTGTCACTTGGAACTTATGTGAGTATCCTACTTTAGATGTCTAAGAGGTGGCTCACACCCCTTACTCCCACCTCATAAAGGATACTCTACATTACATTAAGCATGCAAAAGATGTGCTATGATTTTAAGGCTGATTTGCATGGCTCATTTGAGATGCCAGATTTGGGGCATTTGCATCACTATTTGGGCATTTAATTTATGCAAGTTGATGGTGGAATAGCTCTATGTCAAACAGAATATATTGACACCTTATTGCAATGTTTTGGCCTTCAAGATTGCAAAACTATTGCCACTCCTTTGGAAACATGTTTATGGATTATTCTTCATGATGCTCGAGATGCATTTGATGTTGTTCTCGATCAACAAGCTATTGGATGTCTGGTTTACTTATCCATAAGTCGGCCTCATATTCTATTTCTTGTCTCATAGATGAGTAGGTTTATGCACTCCCTAGGTGTCAAGCATTGACACCTAGTTAAGTGCATCTTTCTCTACTTGAGTGATACATGTCTACTTGGATTGTTTTATCCCAAGTGAGGATCACTACCACTAGATTTACATGCTTTTTCTGACTCTAATTAGGCTTGTTTCTATGACACTCGTGTGTCCACTAGTAGTTTTTGCTTCATGCTTGGTAGCTCTTGCATATCTTGGTTGAGAAAGAAGCAGCCTACTATGGCCACTTCTAGTTGTGAGGCCGAGTATAGGGTATCTTTTATAGTGAATGTTGAGTGTGTGTGGCTTAGATGCCTTTTAGCTGATTTGGATGTTGGTCAATCTTCTACCACGACCATCTTCATTGATAATCAGAGCACATTGGCAGTTGCAAGAACCGTGTGCCATGCTCACACTAAGCACATTGAGGTGCACTATCACTATGGTAGGGACAGGTTCTCTGCTCGAGAGATCAATTTGGGCTAGGAAGAATTTTGAAGCTTTCCATAAAGATTTGGGCTTACTTCCTTTTGTGGATTGATTCCACATAGCTTGGCACTTCCTTATACACGAGTGTGAACTCCTTATTCATTGCATCACTCCCACGGGGGTTTTGTTGATATATTTTTGTAGGGATGTGTTTGAACACACTTATGACTGTCAAGGCACTTTCTTGCCTCTTTAGGAGGCTCTGATCCCCCGGCTTTTATATATGCCTATAACCCTAATGGGTTACTTATCTTTGTACACTCCCTTGGTAATACATTCAATATTGTGGGTTGTGATCCAAGCTTCTTCATCTTCGTTGTAATGTTCATCTCCTTCCAAAAAACTCAAACTCCATCAAGAAATGTCTATGTATTAACCACTGTTGGTTCAAGATAGCTAGTACTAGTGCTGTTCAGAAGAACTTGCCAAGCTAAGATGAAAAAAAACTTAGGTAGAGGCCTAGAACAAAGTACCATGGAATTCCAATTCCTAGAGAAATGAATTTAGCTTTTGAATCTATGAAGTCTTGAAGATCAAAGATTATCAAGAAGGATTGACCTTGAAGAACAAGGAAATTTTCTAATGGATAATTTAGGGAAAATCAAGGATGTTCAAGACAAGGGTCCACTGTAGTGGGAGATGGACTGTCAAAATTAGGTTTATTGACTATCACTTAGAATACTTGAACATTAAGCTTTAGAAAAATAGATTTATTGATATACGTTCATTGAGCTTGCCAAGGATTGAAAAGATAGCAGATATATTCAAGGTATTGGGCATGATTAGGCATCGATTATTTTTACCCATTTCTAATTTTTCAAATTTTATGCTAAGTCCTAGAAATATAGATAAATTACATTTGTATTTGAAAAGGCCTATAGAAGAGTTAATTCAAGAAAATAACATATGAAGATTCGTCTCCTTTTTTTGAAAAATGAAGATGAATCTAGTTTTTAGTACTTTAAAGATAATGGAACTACCTCTATTGGATAATCTGAGAATTATAGATTTTCAAGAAGTTACAAGGTGTATGTAAATGTAAGATTTTATGGATCTTGAGATTTATGAAGGCACCAAAGGGAAACAATTAAGTTGAGACTACCAGAGAAATCCACATTTCACTAATTCGTAGGTACAAGGCATGCGTCTATATCCAATTGGACCAAGTAAAAGTGATTTGGGTAGGGTTTATGATTG
The DNA here is from genome assembly GCA_020310875.1 of Ceratopteris richardii. Classification (NCBI taxonomy): domain Eukaryota; kingdom Viridiplantae; phylum Streptophyta; class Polypodiopsida; order Polypodiales; family Pteridaceae; genus Ceratopteris; species Ceratopteris richardii. Next base: position 59,465,311 of record CM035432.1, on the reverse strand, counting down.
CTCTCCTTTTAGATTGAAAAAGAAAGTGACCATCATTTGATTATGGGACACAAATCTAAAGAGAGAGATGACCATGACCAAAGTATAGATCTTGGTGTATGAGAGAATACTCCACATATTATACTTCTACACATTTTTTACGACAAAATATTTTAAGGGGGTCATAATTTTGTATAGATAATGGGATCAAAATGCTACATATGTGGATTATAAAGTTTAGAATAATGCATAATAGGCTTGGTTTAACCCTTGATTTACCCTTGACACATGCTTGAATGTTTGCTTTAAACCCTTCGTTTGAAGACTTGGGGTACTTATTCATATGAACTCCCAATTGAGTGGTTGTGAGGCCTAGGCTTGATTTATCCTAACGTGTGGAACCTTGAACTTGGGAGAAGCTTCTCTAAGTGCTTGCTTAGAGTGTACATGAGAGAAGAATCCTGATTTGATTTAGAAGGCATGTGATAGCCCTTGAGAAATGAGAAGGCATGTGATGACCCTTGAGAAAGTGCTATAAAGTAAGTTTATGACATGAGGGTCTAACAAGTTCAGACATATCTGGGATCGCACATCATTTGGCCATTCAAGTGTAGGGAATAAATCTCAAGAGTAGACTTAAGCAAAGGTGCTTATGCTCTCTAGACAAGCAAATTTGCTTGGCCTACTGGTTACTTCATATGGATGAGAAGAAAGGTCAGGTTCAACCCCCATAGGGAGCATGGGAAGAGATTTTTGGCCCAAGAGTTTTAGAACATTCTAGAAGCATCCATGTGAGTTAACTCTAGTTCACTAGGAAACTTGGTGCACATGTAGTTACATGACTCACACTTGGATGGTTAGTATCCACCTCCCATAATAGGGAGTCCGTTGTAGAGAGATATATATAGAGACATAAGTTTGGGAGGAGAGTCATCTCTCTAGCACGCGGTGATCCTAATAGTTTAGATTGTTGCATTGGTATAAAAGTAAGCTTTCATGGAGAAATTGTTGGCCTCATCATAGTTTTCACAAGCTTCCATGGAAAGATTGATGGATCATCTTCTTCAAATGTTCCATAAGATCTTGAATAGAGTTTTTTTCAATGCATCTTCTGTCTTTTTTGGCAACATTCTCTCTTTGTTTCGCATGCAATATTGTGCTTCATTTGCATGCATCTGCTATCTTCCTTCCCAATGGCCTTATCTAGAAAAAGGAAAGGACTCCACAAGGAATGAGGCTCGAGGGATGCCTAGAGTATTTGTATAGCTCTATTTTTGAGGATGAAAATATTTTCCAAGGGAAGAAGAATTTTATAAAGTAATTTTATGACATGAGGGTCCGAAAAGTCTAGACACATATGAGATGGAACATCATTTGGTCATTAAAGTCAAAAGTCTAAACGGGTAGACTTTAGCAAAGGTACTTATGCTCTCTAGACAAGCAAATGTGCTTTTCCTAGTGTTTAAGTCATATGGATGAGAAGGAAGAGGTCTTGGGTTCAACCCCATGGGGATGGGGAGAGATTTTCGCCCCAAGAGTTCTAGAACTTTTAGAAGCATCCACGTGAGTTAGCTCTAGTTAATTAGGACACTTGGTGCACATGTACTTACATGGTTGATACTTGGATGGTTAGTATCCAACTTCTATAGTAGGCAGTCCCTTGGAGAGAGAGATATATAGAGGCATACGGTTGGGAGGAGAGTCATCTCTCTAGCTTGTGGTGGTCCTAATAATTAGATTGTTGCAGAAAGTGTCTACATAAGGGAGACTTAGCTTGACATTTGGATGAGCCTAAGGACATGCACCCCCTTGGCCTATAGGTATTTATATGGATGGAGCTAGATGGGACATGTGCTATCTTCTAGGTGGTGGTCTTCCTAGTTGTGTTAGTTCTTAGTTATCGAAAGATGTTGAGTTCTCAATAGTTTGTTAAATCTTAGTCCAAGAAAAGGGATATGAAAAAAGCTTTGACGACCAACACACATGAACTACATGTGCCTGACATAGGTAAATGTTGGAGCAAAAATTGATAAACTAGTGGATTAAATCGTTAAAATGATGATAAGGCAGAAGGAGTTGTGAAGAAAGCAAGCATGAACAATATGGATGTATCAAGGAAGTATAAGGACAAAAGTTAAAGACAAAGGGGACCTAAAAATTGAAAATGAATACCCATAAATCATGTAAAAATACCATTCGGAATATTTTTGTGGCATTTTTATATAAAAATCATCTAGCTTTGTGAGGCTAAGGAGTCTTTGAGCCCCAAGAGTGATAGCCCAATTCTCTGTATTTTTTACATATTTTTTGGATCTCAAATCAAATGTTAAATGTGGCATTAGATCTATTTTTAAGTTAGAGCAGATATAAGAGTCTGAAAAGGGCCCATGCTTCTTCAAACTCTATATAACATAATGGGATCTCATTCAAAAATACTCCTGATTGGCTTGTTTATTCTTCTCAATGTCAAAACAAAATTCTTGCATGGTGATCTTGATGAGAAGTTGGTGAGCTTGATGAGCAACTTCACATGAAGCAGCTTGAAGCCTTTGTGGAGTCATTGTTAGATAATATTGTCACTTCCTCACCATGAATCTTTCCCTACTCATGCAAAAGATCATGTAGAACATGGCCTTATGCTAAAGCAGAAGGTCAAGGACAAAGCATAGGAGAACATCAAATAGGTGGACACACAAGAAGACAGAGCATGTAGGGAGCTCCAAGAAGTACATGTCAAATTTTCAGAAGGAATCCCTATAAAAATAGTAGTTTTCATCACTAAAATCCATTGTAAATACCATTTCATATTTTTGTAACTCCATTTTGTTCAAGCGAAGGACTCCTAAATCTTAAGGAGTATTAGAAGTATCATTCTACCAATTTTCATAATTTTTAGACTTCGTTTGGGCCCTCAAATAAGCCCTAGAACCTAATGTTTAACTAGGCCGGACACTAGGTCTAGACAGGGCCAAAACTAGTCAAAAGCCTATAAAAAGAGCTAGAGATCTCATTTTTGAGGCTGGATTGTTGTACATTTTAGCATGGTAATAGATTTGTTATGTAATCAAAGTCCTTCCATTGTTCCTCACGTCTCCTCAGATTGACAAGTAAAGGAGGTGGTGCTTACCCTTGAGCTACACCTTATATACATGATTATGTACTCTTCTACATATGTGAAATATATCTAAATCAAAAATTGTGATAGATGTATCTATGATGACATCCATTGCAATGTCCTCCATAAGAATATCAAAGGTTAATGGAAATATCCCATGACTGATTAGCTCTAACTAAGGTGCTTGTGTTCCTAAAATTCCCAAAAAGGAAACACTAGAACACCCTAATAATCATCATGTCACCTTAGTAAATCATCAAGGTACTATAATAGCTTCTGAAAAAATTGTATATGTCCTCGATTGAAGAAATGAGATTCCTTCGTATCTCATATTGGTGTTTTGATAATAATCCAAATAGAGAAACCTTACGACATATTGTATGGACTTATTAACGTTCGTTCTTCTTTGGTATGAAGCCTTTAGAAGACGTTGCATAAGCATCCAATGAAACATTTCCCATCTCACACCTGATATGTATCTTATAGCTCTCTATTCTATCCACTTGCACCCTCAAAGGCTGGTCTTGTATAATTGATGGGTTCAAAAGGTTATATATATGGGTTCAAAAGGCTAGAATATGATGTACATTATCCTTGGTTTAACCCTTGATTTACACTTGGCATATGCTTCAATCTTTGGTTTATACCCTTGGGGTATTTATTCATATGAGATCCTATTGAATTCTTGTGACCCTTAGGCTTGATTTATCCTAAGGTGTGGGAACCTTAGTCTTGGCAGGAGCTTCTCTAAGTGCCATCTTGGGGTATACTTGAAAGAACAATATTCACTTGATTTAGAAGGCATGTGGTAGCCCTTGGGAATGTAGAAGGCTTGTGATGACCCTTGGGAAAGTCTCCACATGAGGGACACTTGGATGAGCCCAAGGATATGTTGATATATTTCGGTAGTGGTGTGTGATCACACTTAGGATTGTTGGGAAACTTTTTTCACTCTTTAGGAGGTTTTTTCCCCCTGACATGTATATACACCTATTGTTAGCACTCAAGGTCAGGAAAGAGGAACAAGAACATGTCAAAGAAGTGGACACACAAGAATAAGGAGCAAGTATGGAGCTCCAAGAAGCACACATCAAATTTTTAGAAGAAATCCCTATGAAAATAGTGAATTTAATCACTTAAAACCACTGTAAATATCATTTCTCATTCTTGCAACTCCATTTTGTTCAAGTCGAGGAGGCCTCGAGCTTGAGGAGTATTAGAAGTATCATCCTACCAATTTTCATAATTTCTAGACTCCGTTTGAGCCCTGGAACCTAATCTTTAACTAGGCTAGACACTAGGTCTGGATAGTGCCAAAACTAGTCAAAAACTATAAAAAGAGCTAGAGAGCTCATTTTTGGGGTTAGCTGGTTAGAGAGTTGGCTTGTTAGAGATTTGATATTTGTAAGAGAGTTCTTTGTAATAGAAGCTTTCCATTGTCCCCCTCTTTGCTCTTACCCTGTGCGCGTTTGTGTGTATGTGTGTGCATGCTTGTGTGCTTTCACTCACGCACTTGTGCCTTCACTTGCTCATGGTCTTCATACCAATCCTCATGTCTCCGTGGATTGACAAGTAAAGGAGGTGGTGCTTACGCTTGAGCTACACCAAATTTTGGTGCCATTACCGAGGAGAGAGCTTCGAGGACGAGCGTTGTGATGGTAAGATCATGGATTTGCGACGTTCGAAGGTAAAAAATCAATCATTTTCTGTTCATTTTCTGATTTTTCTTCTCCATCTTCATCATCATCATGAGCGTCCTGTGGTTCCAACTTCATCTTAACAAAATATTTTTCCATTTTTGCTCATTTATGCACTATTTTCACCTCATTTTTTAGTTTTGGCTCTGCAAGAGACACAGAGAGAGAGAGAGAGAGAGAGAGAGAGAGAGAGAGACAAAGAGAGGCAAAGTGTTGGTATGTGTGAGCTTTTGGTGCCTCCCATCAGCCTCTACACAAAGTGCAGGCCTCGGTACTTCATTTTAGAGTATCTGTCAAATTCTCAGAAATTCGTGAATTTTTGGAGAAAATCATGACTTTTTGAAAATTTCAAAAAAATTTGAATTTCACAAATCTTTGGTTTCCCACCTAAAATCACTCAAAAAAATTGTGACTTTATGGCAAGTTGAAGAAATCACAATTTTTTTGCAAGAGAAACTTTGAGAAAATCGTGATTCCTTGGTGTTCTCAATTGGAGAAAATCATGATTCTTTGGGACTTGATTGTGAGAAAATCACGATTTTTTGGTTTGCTAAGTGAAAAATTTGGGACTTTTTGGCCTTCTAAGTGTCCAAAGAATCGCGGCTTTCACCAAAACCACCACCACATGAACCACCAAGACCTCCACCTGGCACTCTGATACCATGTAGAGAGTACATGTGCGAAAGCAAAATGATAAGAAGAATGTAGTCATAACAGAAAGAGTGTGTGAGACTCAAAATGAGTAAACTATGAAATGGGTAAACTCATGTGGATTAGAAATGAGATTGCCAAGAGCATGGAGTTGGCTCCTCAAGCTTCTAACCAAGTACAAATGGGGGGAGAGTCACTCCTTATATAGATTTGGGAGGGGCTCTCCAAAGAACATCTCATGTGGGATACTTCCATTGAAAGGAGAATGAATATAAATGGTAGAAGCAAATGGGAGGTTACCCAAATACAAAGGATATAATATAAAATTGAAATATAATGGAAATGGAATGGAATTAGAGTGATTCCAAGATACAAAAGGGAGATGCACTCTCATACACACACACATACATACATACATACATACAGATATATATATACACACACATACATACATACATACATACATACATACATACATACATACATACATACATACATATATATATATATATATATATATTTATTTATTTATTTGCATATACATACACAAACACACAGACACACAAATATATCATATATATATATATGTGTGTGTGTGTGTGTGTGTTTGTGTATGTATGTGCATATATATATATATAATATATATATATATATATATATATATATATATATATATATATATATATATATATATATATATATATATATATATATATATATATATATATATATATATATATATATATATATATGAGTGGTACATATTGGGAAAACAATCACTAATTGGACATATATTTGAAGGTTAAAGCTTCAGAAGAAAACCACATGCCTATGTGAAGGGACAAATTCACAAGTGTATTATATCTGTAAAGTTAGTTCACTTTAGTTCTAGAAGTTTTTAAAAATCACGAGAATAAGAAAATCTATATAAGTTAGTTTGTATCAACTGACGCGATGAGGAAGACAATGAGAGAGTGAGTTAGAACTCATTTTGTATGACTGAGAATAGTCGGGCTTCTCTGCATGGGAAAGCACTTGTGCATTTGTGAGTTTTCATAGTTATGGAAAGAGCTTATTAAACTTCTGTGTATAAGTCTTCTTCTTCCATCTCCAGCGTTTGTCTTAAGTGAAATGATTTCAGAAGTTGAAGTTTTCCAAGAAAGTCGATGCATTGATGATGCTACAAGATGGATAACTTTGTATGTTTTGAAGGAAAGATCAGAAGTGTTTGGAGCCTTCAAGCATTTTCATGCATAAGAAGAGAGAGTCACAGGTCAAAAGCTTAAAAGACTGAGGTATGATGGAGGGGGAGAATACTTCTCCCAAGAGTTCAATGATTATCTTTGGAATGCAGGTATTAAGAGAGAAATAAATTGTAGGTATACACCACAACAAAATGGTGTAGCAGAAAGAAGGAACAGGACTTTGGTTGAGTTTGCTAGAGCTATGCTAAAGGAGAAGAATTATCCAAATTATCTTTGGGCTGAGGCTATAAATATAGCTACATATCTTGTGAATAGATTACCATGTGCAGCTCTCAATGGTATGACTCCATATGAAGCTTGGTGGGGTAAGAAACCAACACTAGATCATTGTAAAGTGTTTGGATCAATTGCATATGCTTATGTGCCATCACAACTTAGACATAAACTTGAACCAAAGGCAGAAAAATATGTGTTCATTGGTTATGATGAAAAGCAGATGGGTTACAGGTTGTGTAACCAAACAATTTCTTGTTTCAAGAGATGTTACATTTGATGAACAGAAAAGTTAGTTTGCAGATCAAAGTCATACAACTGAATAATTTGAAGAAGAGGTAAGAAGATGTGAGAAAGGAAAATCAATTGTGCAGCTGAATAGAGATGAAGACTATATGCAAGCAAGTACATCCAGAAGTGGATTAACAAGAAGAAATGAAGAAGCTCATATATTTGATGAAGAGGTATATCCAGACACTTATGAAGAATGTGAACCAAGAAGGTCAATCAGGACTAGAAGACAACTAGAAAGGTATTGTTATGATACTTCTTACATAACTCAAAAGAACTATGCATATATGGTCAAAGATGATGAAGAACCTCAGAACTATGATGAAGCTAAAGGTAAGAAGCAATGGGAAGAAGCAATGAAGGAAGAATTCAATGCACTTGAGGAGAACAAGACATGGGAACTTGTTCCTAAACCAAATGGTAAGAAAGTAATTGGAAATAAATGGGTTTATAAAGTGAAGAAGCTTGCAGATGGAAGTATAGCCAGATACAAAGCTAAACTGGTGGTGAAAGGCTATGCCCAAACCTATGGCATAGATTATGATGAGACATTTAGTCTTGTAGCTAAGATGTCAACTATAAGGACAATCATTGCTATTGCAGCTTCAAAAGGATGGACCTTAAGTCAATTGGATATAAAGAATGCATTCTTGAATGGATACATATCAGATGAGGTATACATGGAACAACCTCAAGGGTTTATAGATTCCAGGTATCCAAATTTTGTTTGCAGGTTGAGAAGAGCATTGTATGGATTGAAGCAAGCTCCAAGAGCATGGAACTATAGACTAGTGAAGTATCTCAATGATCTTGGATATCAAAGTTCAAAAGCAGGTCAAAGTCTACTCATCAAAAGAGCAGAGGAAGCTACAATCTACATTTGTATTTATGTAGATGACATTATAATCACAGGTACTTCAGATGAAGGAATCAAGGAGGTAAAGAGATTACTTGAAAAAGAATTCAAGATCAATGATCTAGGAAAGTTATCATACTTTCTTGGAATGGAAGTCACTTATACAGATCATGGCATATATGTATCACAAGAAAGGTATCTTTTGAATCTATTGAAGAAGTTTGATATGGAAAATTGCAGAGAAGCTTCAACTCCACTTGAAGTTAATCACAAGCTCAGTAAATATGATGGTGCAGAATACAAAGATATGAGGAAGTTTCAATCTCTTGTGGGTAGTTTGATTTATGCTACACTAACAAGACCTGATCTTAGTTATGCAGTGGGAGTTTTGTCACAGTTCATGCATTCTCCAAAGGACCCACATTGGATTGCAGGTCAAAGAGTTCTTAGATATATCAAGGGAACTATAAAGGAAGGATTATATTATCCGTTTACATCAGGTTTGAAGTTGAGAGCCTATAGTGACTTTGACTGGGCAGGTAACTAGGATGACAGAAGATCAACTCATGGCTACATGATAGACATTGGTGATAAGCTTGTAAGTTGGTGTTCAAAGAAACAACATACAGTAGCATTATCATCAACTGAAGCTAAGTACAAAGGACTTGTGGAAGCAGCTAAGGAGGTCATATGGATGCAGACATTATTCAAAAGTTTGGGCATTGATCAAAGTATACCTACAATACATGGAGATAATATGAGTTCACTTTATCTTGTAGCAAATCCAGTATTTCATGCAAGAACAAAACATATAGAGATACATTATCATTTCCTGAGAGAAAAGGTAATGGAGAAAGAAATTGAAGTGGAGTACATTTCTACAAAGGATCAGATAGCAAACATAATGACAAAGAGCTTGGATGGTGTGAAGACCAGCAGATTCAAAAGCATGGCAGGAGTAAAAGAAAAGAAGATGATATGAAGAAGCAGAGAATGTCAAATAGTGATTGAGGGGGAGCTATTGGAGAAACAATCACTAATTGGACATATATTTGAAGGTTAAAGCTTCAGAAGGAAACCGCATGCCTATGTGAAGGGACAAATTCACAAGTGTATTATATCTGTAAAGTTAGTTCACTTTAGTTCTAGAAGTTTTTAAAAATCACGAGAATAAGACAATCTATATAAGCTAGTTTGTATCAACTGACGCGATGAGGAAGACAATGAGAGAGTGAGTTAGAACCCATTTTGTATGACTGAGAATAGTCGGGCTTCTCTGCGTGAGAAAGCACCTATGCACTTGTGAGGTTTCATAGTTATGGAAAGAGTTTATTAAACTTCTCTGTATAAGTCTTCTTCTTCCATCTCCAGAGTTTGTCTTAAGTGAAATGATTTTAGAAGTTGAAGTTTTCCAAGCAAGTCGATGCCTGGCATCGATTTTGTGTTGATAAGTCATTGTTTTCATTCTCTGAGTGTTACCTGTTGTTGAATCTTCTAAAAACATGAAGTTTGTAGAGCAAGTCGATGCCTGGCATCGAGTTTCAGCATAAAGTCGATGTCTGGCATCGACTTCTAGCATAAAAGTGGTCTTGCTCATGTGTTTTGTTCATAGGGTAATTTTGGTGCTGAAAAAGTGGATAAAAAAGCTCAAAGTCGATGCCTGGCATCGAATTTTGGTTGCAAGTCGATGCTAGGCATCGAATTTTCATTTTTAGACACTCAAAATTACTAAAAGAGGCAAAATTTCTAGTTTTGGAAGTCATACAAGGTCATCTTGTGAAGGCTATATCTTGAGTTCTAGAGATCCATTTCTTGCAAATAATAGCTGTTTGGAAAGCTCTACCCTTCTAATTTCATCCATCAAAAGATCTTGGAGAAATAGTATTTGTGCTAAGAGAAATTAGGAAAATAATGAAGGTATGTCATTTCAGTGATTGGAAAAATCTGAAGAAGTAAAGTTCTTGGGTTTGTCTATCATTTCTCAAAGTTTTGAGTGGCAATGAGTTAATGGTGACCATAGAGGTTGTCTGGTGTCACATTAATTCATTTGTTGTGATGTTTCACACGTCAACAGTACAATGCTTCTTGGATTGTTTTATCCCATGGGGGGATCACTATTGCCAGATTTTCATGCTTTTTCTGACAGTGATTGGGCTGGTTGCTATGACAATCCCAAGGGGGGATCACTACTGCCAGATTTTCATGCTTTTTCTGACAGTGATTGGGCTGGTTGCTATGACACTCGTGTGTCCACCAGTGGCTTTTGCTTCATGCTTGGTAGCTCATGTATATCTTGGTTGAGCAAGAAGCAGCCTACTGTCACCACTTCTAGTTGTGAGGCTGAGTATAGGGAAGCTTTCACAATGAGTGTTGAGTGTGTGGCTTAGACACCTTATGGCAGATTTGGGTGTTGGTTAGTCTTCTGCCACCACCATCTTCACTAACAGCCAGAGCGCATTGGCAGTTGCGAGGAACCATGTGTTCCATGCACGCACTAAGCACATTGAGGTGCATTATCATTATGTTAGGGAGAGGTTCTTTGTTGGGGAGATCAGCTTGGCATATATGCCCATGCAGGAGAACATTACAGACCTTTTTACGAAGGCTCTACCTAGGGAGAAGTTTGAAGATTTCTGCAAAGCTTTGGGCTTACTTCCTTTTGTGGATTGATTCCACATAGCTTGGCACTTCCTTATACATGAGTGCTAGCTCCTTGTTCACCGCATCACTCCCGGGGATTTGCTGAAATATTTAGGTAGTGATGTGTGTGAACACTCTAGGACCACCGGGGCACTTTTTTCCCTCTTTAGGAGGTTTTTCCCCCCGACTTGTATATATGCCTATTGCGCTAATGGGCTTCTCATCTTTGTACATTCTAGTGGTAATACATTCAACATTGTGTGTTTTGCTCTAAGCTTCTTCTTCTTCCTTGTGTTGTTTGCGTGCTTCCTCAGACGTCTAAGCTTCTTCAAGTAGCGAAAGATATGCTTAACTGCCCGCCAATGCTTGACACCTGGGCAATGCATAAACCTGCTTATCTGTGAGACAAAAAACTGAATATCTAGCCGAGTAATGCATAAGTGAATCAAGCATCCAACAACCTGCTGATAAAGAACAACATCAAATGCATCTCAAGCATCATGCAGACTCAATTGTAAACCTATCTCCATAGGAGTGGCAATAGGCTTATTGTCTTCAAGGCCAAAATTCTGCAATAATGTGTCAATATATTTTGTTTGACACAAAGCCATTCCACCATCAACTTTTGCATAGACTGAATGCCCAAATAGTGATGCAAATGGCCCAAATCAAACATCTCAAATGAGGCATGCAAATCATCCTTAAAATTAGCAATATGTGTGTCATGAGGACCATTGAGCAGCATGTCATCAACATACACCACAATGATCAAAAGCACATCATTAGCATGCTTAACATATAAGGTGGTTTCAGTTGGACTGTTGTCAAAACCATGTGCAATGAGATAGGCATGTATCTTTTCAGACCAAGCACGTGGTGCTTGCTTTAAACCATATAATGCCTTCTTTAACCTGCACACCCAATTTTCATGCCCTTTTTGAACAAAGCTACGGGGCTAAAAGACATACACTTCTTCATGCAAGTCACCATTCAGTTTTAATGTCCAACTGATGTACATTCCAACCATGATCACCGACAAGTGCACATGATGCTACGAACAGTAGTTATTCGGCAAGTAGGAGCAAAGGTTTCATCAAAATCAATGCCTCTTTCCTGTGCATAACCCGTTGGAACAAGCCTAGCCTTATAACTATCAACTGTTCCATCAGGTTTGTGCTTTAGCTTGTATACCCACTTAGTGCCAATGGCCTTCTTGCTAGGAGGCAAGTCACATAAAGACCAGGTACCATTTTTCATGATAGCATCATATTTAGATTGCATTGCACCCATCCAATGTTCAGAATTTTGTGCTTCATCAAACGAAATAGGTTCAGCCCCATCACAAACACTAGAGGCATCCATAACATAACAATCTGATGCAAAAGAGGCACTATGAGAGCTTGAGGTTTTGGAATTGAGGGGGGGTGTAGAGAAGGAATTAGAAGAAATCAAAAGGGTGGGGGATATAAGAGGAAAGAAGAGATAGTTGGATTCAAAAGGAAACAAAGCTCATATTACAAGATATGGATACAAGAACATGGAGTACATAAAGGAAGAGAGTGTAGCATCTCTCTTGAAGCCAAGATCTCCACCTCCAAAGGGTAGCACTATGATCACCGCAGTGCTGATAGCATGTACCTACACACAACTTGCTTGTTTTGAGGGCATTCAAGGGGGTCCTTTTATAGGCCTTTTGGGAAGATATTTGGAGATGATATTATTTGAGAGAATCTTCTAGATGTGACACTTGTGTGGTAGAAAATACAACATTGACAAAATCCTAGAAGATTTTTGGCCATTCTAAGGTATGCACCTTATCCCATATGGTCATATTTTTGTTTTTTTCATGAAAAATCATAAAAATACTATAAATAGCACCCTCATTTCGTGGGAATGAGCCTCATATCCGAGTTTGGGTGTTTGGAATATTTTATGCTTGATTTTAGTCCCAAAAAGTCAATCATATGTGTCCCATTTGTCAAGAATCTTTCAGTAGGACTCAAAAGTCTATGGTGGGGCTTGAGTCTTTGAAAAGTTTTTTGGACTCTTTCAAAAGGGAGAGTGGGTCAAGATTAAATATTTGAATTTATAAAACTCCTTGTCCCACTCCATATCTAACTTGGGATTTGATTCTACCATTCACTACAGGTAAGGGTAGCTACTTTAAAACTATGGTGAGGCCCACCTTATTCTTCGATTTTTATTTCCGTATCATGCCTGTTATCAAAACGATTATCATACCTTAAAACAAGAGTTCCTTCTGTTAACCCTTTATCCTTTAGTTGTTTGTTAAATTCCTCCCTTATTTTCTCTGCTTGATTGATGTAATGCTCCATTGCAAGCTCCCTTTTCATACTCAATTGTTGTAGATCTATAAACCTCTTTTGAATGACCTCTTCTTCACTTTCTGCACTTTCTTTTAACAGTACACGAAGACTTGGGATTTCCACTTCTATTGGTAATAAGGCTTCTTGTCCGTACGCTAAATGAAAAGGAGTGAATCCTAAGGATGCCTTGTAGGATGTGCGATATGCCCATAATGCTGCAGTGAGGTGTTGGTCCCATTCCTTAGGATGCTTCTTTACCTGCTTACTGATGATTTTACAAAGAATTGCATTGGTCTTTTCAACAAGACCATTACCTTGAGGATAATAGGGTGTGGAGTATCTGTGCCTTATGTTTAATCTAATCAATAGATCATTCAAAACAGCTGATCTAAAACCTGGACCATGATCAGACACTATCTCTAAAGGTATCCCAAATCTACAACATATGGAATCATAAATGAACTTCCCAATATCGTGTGCGGTTGTCCTTTTTGTGCTAGCTGCTTCTTCCCATCTAGTCATGTAGTCCACTGCCACAATGATGTACTCCTTCCCTGAGCTTGTCCTTGGTAGGGGTCCAATTGCATCGATTCCCCATTTCTCGAATGGCCCATAAGATATGACTGGTGTCCTTGGTTCATACATAAGCCTCTTATTCCCTATAATTTGACATTTATTACATGTTTTACGCCAATCTTGAACATATTTATGAAGTGTAGGCCATGTATACCCTGCTTGAAGTACTTTCCTTATCATTATTTCATGTGAGAAGTGTCCTCCACATGCATGATCATGACATGATTCCAGAATCCTCTTTATTTCATCTGATATGGGGACCCTTCTAAGGATAAGATCCTTACCTTTCTCATAGAGATGATCTCCTATGAGTTGGTACTGTAAAGCCTTCTTCGCTAATCTATGCCTTTGTACCTTGTTTAGGTGATTGGGTGCTTCTCCAGTTTCAAGAAGCTCGATGATATCTCCTAATCCTTCTTGACCTACAAATCTGTTGTCTCCTAGCTTCATGGATGCTATGAAACCATCAAATTTCTCATTTGCTAATGCATTTGCTTCCTTATTTTCGCTCCTTGGTACAAGACATATTTGATGTTATCAAATTTTTTCAATAACACTCTTACCTTTTTCAACCATTCAAACAAATTTGGGCTTTTGCAACACCAAACATTTTGTAATTGCTTAATTATCAACATTGAGTCTCCTTTGATGATCAACCTTTTGGTACCATGTTGAACACATTCATGCAAGGCCTCACATAGTGCTGCATATTCTGCTTCATTATTTGAATGAGCATTAAGAAGAGCTATTTCTTTCTTGAAGATGAGTTGTGTGTTTTGGTCATATATAAGAAATCCTCATGTTGCTTTGTCGACCTGCTTTTTATCGCTCTTGTGCTTTCCTCTACCACAAAAGTATAGTTGTATTCTTGAAGTTCAAGAACCCATTTAGCTATTCTAGATGAGATGCTCATATGTTGTACCACATATGGAAATGCATGATCTGTTGTAAGAATAATGAAAGGCCTAGCAAGAAGGTAAGACCGAAACTTCCTTACTCCAAACATAAGTGCATACATGAGTTTCTCTGCATCTGTGTATCTCTTCTCATTTTCTTTCATTACCTTGCTAGCAAAGTAAAGAGGACGCATGTGAGATACCTTTGTATTCTTCTGGAGTAAGACCACTCCGATTGCTTCTTCACCTACACTTGGACACACATAGAAAGTCTCTCCCATATTTGGCGGCATCATTGTGGGTAGAGTGCTGAGTACTCTTTTGAATTCTTCAAAACATTCATTATGGATATCCTCCCATGCAAAGACAATATCTTGTGCAAGCTTTTGTAATGGAGATATGATTTCAGACAGAAGGTGGATGAACCGTGACATGTAGTGTACCTTTTGTACAAAACTGAGGGTCTGCTTTGTTGTTGTTGGAGGAGGTAGAGCCAATAAGGCTTCCACTTTGGATGGATGAACTTGAATCCCCTTTTCTGATATGATATGTCCAAGAAGAACTACTTCTTTCTCGGCAATATGACACTTATCAAGATTCAATTGACCTCCAAGATCATACAATCTTTGTAAGCCTTCTTCCACTTTTTGACAATGCATAACTCTAGTGCTATATATGCCAAAGTCATCCATGTACACCCTTATTGGTGATCCAAAGAATGGTTGAATAACATAGTTCATAAACCTTTGAAATGTTGCAGGTGCATTGGTTAGGCCAAAAGGCATTACCTGATAAGCAAAGCATCCCCATGGCATAATGAATGTGGTCTTCCTTTGGTCCTCCTCAGCTATCTGGATTTGAAAGTATCCTGAGTACCCATCACATACAGTGTACCTTTCATGACTTGCCATTTCATTTAGAATCTCATCTTGGAAGGGTAGTGGAAAATGATCTCTCTTTGTTGCTGCATTTAAGGGTTTATAGTCTACACACACCCTCCATTTACCATTCTTCTTTGGGGTAACTACTACTGGAGACACCCATTCTGAATTTGATACAGGGTAAATGAAACCAGCCTTTATGATTCTATTTACCTCATTTAACAGAGCCTCTTGTTGAAGTGTTATGATCCTTCTAAGCTTTTGCGCCACTGGCTTTGCTTCTGGCTTGATTTCGATATGATGTTGAATAACAGTTACACCTTGTATCATTATAATCTTTAATGAACAATTTGGGATACCTTTTGAGCATGTTGATGTACATGGTCCTTTCCTCTAAGGTGAGATCTTCCGCTAGCATCTTTTGGAGATCCACTTCAGGCATGGAGTCCTCACTTTGTGGTTGTTGTAGATCATCCTCTTTGCCTCCATCTTCTTTTCCTTGAAAGATCACGCCCATGACTTCGAGTGTTGATGAATCATTTTCGGTTGTTGATTCCTCACTGCTAGAATCACTATCATAGCAAGAACTCTCTTCATCCACAGTTGTTTCATAACTATGATTTTCCTTCTTTTGGTCCTTCAAATCATAGGTAACTGACTTTGTTCTATCATTTGGTTTGAGAACTAGAAGGCCAAAACCCCATTTCTGATCTGCTTTTACTGCAATTAACCATGGACGTCCTAATATGATAGGGTAGCCCTCCCCCTTGGTTGCAATTACATACATATCGAGGGCAACCTCTATATCACATACTGTAAATCTTAAATTTTCAATTACACCAACACATTTAACAACACTATTATTTTCCATTTTAGCTTGGTACGCAGATGGTCCTGTCACGTCCAAGCCTAACCTATGCATTGTTTTTTTTGTCATGACACACATCTGTGCTCCGCCATCCACATACACATTGGAAATCCTTTTCCCTTTTACATATGCATCCACTGTGGGTACCACATCATCACATGCATTGGCTCTTATAAGGTTACTTTCCTTGTTTTTAGCCCTCCTAGTGCTTACTAGCTTGGACCATTCCCTCCTAGTTTTTGAAGATAGTTGGAGTAATTGTGGCCAAGTGATATTTGGTTTCTGTGTAGACATATCCTCAATCAAGTCATAAGGTTCCATACCCTTACCTAGAGGAAAGTCTTCCATCATGATCTTCCTCCTCGGCCTTCTCTTTCTTTTACTAGCTTCTCCTTCTGCGACTCTTCGTTTCTTTGTTTGTGTGCCCATGTTGGAATCTTCACCTTGAGATTGGTCTCTATCTTGCACCCTTGTCCTCTTGATTGGCATTATATCCATAGTCTCTTGTTCCTCGGTCACCTCTAAAACATTCACTTGCCTTTGATCACCTTGAGCCATTGGGATAGGTGGAATATTTGCTTGTAGTTGTTGTTGTTCCTGTGCATATTGTGGGGGCCTCCTAACAGGATACATATCACCTGGATTCCTACGAGGGTGAGGGCAATCATACATACCATGACCACGTTCGTTGCAATTGTAGCATATAAACTCCTGTGCTTGTCGTCGTTGTCCTCGATTTTGTTCCCTTTGTGGTCTGTCTTGTTGGCTCCTCACCAAGTTGAGTTTAGTTGTTCCAGCTGTTGTGTGAGCTTCTGTAAGATATCTTGTTGTGAATCTTCTCCTTTGTCTACCTGTGCAGCTCATACTAGGGGAACAACATCCATGTGTTCTACTTTTTCAACTTTTGAAGACTGAAACTTTAATTTCCTACACTTAACTCTTGCTATAGCTAATGCTTCTTCAAAAGTACCTGGAAATTGTGACTCCACCTTTTGTTTTAGAGAAGGGAAGAGTCCTAAGATGAATCTATACCTTTTCAAAAATTGTGGAGCTACTTCATTTGCCCCTAGGCTACTTTCCCAATTACTCCACACACACTGAAACTTGGACTCATAATTGGAAAAGTCTTCAAAAGTCACTTGCTTTAGTGAGAGCAATTGTTGCCATAATCCTTCGGGTGTATCCTTTTTGCCATAACGCGTTAAGAATGCTTCACGCACTGCTTCCCAGCTTCTTGTTGCGTCATTGGATAGGTTGTTGTACCATACTCTAGCTTCCTCCTCTAGGACCAAAGGAAAAGCCTTTAGCTTGATAGCTTCTTTATCCCTTCTTGAGACAAGGTATGCCATCTCCAAGTTGTCCAAAAACTCTGCAGCATCTTCGTTGGGTCTTCCATAGAAGTGTGGGAAGATTGATGCCATGGTCAAACTTGAAAGTGGCTTCCTTACAAAAGAATAAAGATCCAAACGTCGAAGCTAAGGTTATACTCTAGAACTAGAAAGATAAAGGGTTCTTGAGATTCAAGGATTTTTGCCAAACGCTCTGCCCCAAAATGATAGACTATGCGTTGTTGGAAGAGTATCTTCTTACTGTATGTGATATGGACAAAAAGAAGGGGTCTTGGTTGAAAAGGTTGGTTGGCACGAATGGGAAGATTTTGGTTGTTGGCGTTTTGGAAATTCATGAAATCCAGTTCCTCAATGGGGGCACCAGGTTATGAGAGGGGCACTAAAGAAATGGCCTCTAACACTCCTTTAGCACTGAGGCTGATAAGCAAGGATGGATATGATGGAAAGGAAGGGTTCTTAACTCCTTACACATTCGCTTCACACATATGCACACAACACAAAGAGCACTCTTAGGGTACGGGTGGTCCACACTACCCTCTTAGCACCCACACAAAAATGAAAATGCTCTTAGGACACGGGTGTTCCGTACTGCCCTCTTAGCATTCACACAGGTAACACATACACATGCACATACACTGTTACATCAAATGCTCTTAGGACACGGGTGTTCCGCACTGCCCTCTTAGCATTCATACAACAATCATTCACATACATAAACACAAGGAGCAAGGTAACCTGATGAGGTTTTGGAATTGAGGGGGAGTGTAGAGAAGGAATTAGACGAAATCGAAAGGGTGGGGGATAGAAGAGGAAAGAAGAGATAGTTGGATTCAAAAGGAAACAAAGCTCATATTACAAGAATACAAGAACATGGAGTACATAAAGGAAGAGAGTGTAGCATCTCTCTTGAACCCAAGATCTCCACCTCCAAAGGGGTAGCACTATGATCACCGCAGGCTGATAGCATGTACATACACACAACTTGCTTGTTTTGAGGGCACCCAAGGGGGTCCTTTTATAGGCCTTTTGGGAAGATATTTGGAGATGATATTATTTGAGAGAATCTTCTAGATGTGACACTTGTGTGGTAGAAAACACAACATTGACAAAATCCTAGAATATTTTTGGCCATTCTAAGGTATGCACCTTATCCCATATGGTCATGTTAGGCCGCCGGATTAGCACAATGTAACTTTTATATTTTCATATACCGCACGCACCGAAAGGGCGTAGTGAAGTGATGTAACTTTTTACCTACTAATGAAGAGACATTACGGGGTTCTCCGGTGAAGGAGGAGACAGGATCGCCAGACTATCTGTCTGGGCGATTTGCGATCTTGTGGAGACGTCGTAGTGCAGATTTCAGATATTTTGAGTACTGTTACTCTGTCTTTATTGAATTACATTAATTTTCGATAACACAGTAATGTTATGTTGGCGTTAATCAGTCTAAGTGACGGTGATCTTTAATTTATGCGTTAAAGACTGTGTAAGGAATAACCGAAATATTAACAGTAATACGGTGTAATAGAAGGTATACTAGATAGTAGTGTACTGCTTAATTGGATAGTTAAGTTGGGAAAATCAGATAAAGGGCCTCTGCATTGTCAGATCCCTACCATCCCCAAGAACTCGAAAAGAGATTAAAAGCGGACATGATGGAAGTCCCTTTTACCACTTGCGCCGTCTGTGGGAAGATGGCAATGGATTGAGAATAATTAGTAAAGATAGAGCAGTGCATAAGGCAAGCGGTGTAGAGGTGATATATGCCGGTTACTTGGTTCAGTGAGTCTTATCCGAAGTACAGAAGAGACAGCATCCCTGGGTAGTTCCAAATCTATTAGGGACACCCCCAGGTGGTAGAAGTGCAGGCCATTTAAGCCCAATTGTTGAAGGATCCGAGCTAGTTAGTAGTGATTCCGCTACCAGCTCGGTGACACATGATGAGATTCCTGTAGATTCCGGTAGAATTTTGGTACATTCTGAAGAAGGTACAATAACTTCTGAGTGTACAGGGATGCCCGGGGATAAAGTTGTGTTACCCAATGAGATCGTTGCCAGTGGAAGTATACCCTGTTTCAGTGAAAGTTTGACAAGTTCCAGTGAAAGTTCGGTACCAGTTGGTGGGAATTTACAGTTTTTCGGTGACAGTGTGGTACTCCCTGGTGGATCCTTATTATGTACACCACTGTGCGGGTCAAACTTGCCTCTTTTTGATATCAAAGCTAAGGACAGACTATTTGATTTGGAGATAAGTAAGAGATTCAACGCCATTTTCGAGCCGAAAGGTGAGCAGTCTGATAATACAGATTCGGAAGGCCAAGAGACACCCCCTCAAAACTCAGGGAACAACAACAGTACCAATAATAGCACCATGAGTGGACAACAGCAACAACAAAAAGAGCAGCAACAATAGCAACAACAAGAGTAGCAACAGCAACAGCCACATCCAATCATCCCACCTCGACCGGTTCCAACAGGGGTGACTTACACAAAGTTTGGTGGATTTCTGAGTGACGACCCTGATGCACATGTGCGCACCTTTGAGATCAGTTATGCAGTGCTTAACCATCCACCCGATCCGGCATACAAGGCTATCATATTTCAGGCCACCCTAGTTAATGAAGCGGCTAGATGGTTGACTGAGTATGATATTAATCATTTTGTTAACTATGATGCTGTGCGAGATGCATTTTTACAGAGGTTCCGGTTGAAGAAGAATCTTGCCGAAATCTTCGACTATTTGCAGAACAATCGATAGAAGCCGCACCAAACTGTTCAGGAATACGCAACACTGTTTAGAACTCACTTAAGACAGCTGCCTCCGGCACATGCTAATCTACCGGATGATGTTATAACCCAGTGGTTCACCCACAGTTAAGACAAATTATGATCATCCGCTGTGTGGGTGCCATGACACTAGATGCTGTTATTGCGATGGCCCTACAACTAGAGCATAAGATTGGGGGATTCACCAAAGACTTGGAGTGGTTGAAAGCCAGTAAGAACGTAACCGATGATCCGGCTAAACAAATGTATTGCACCAAGTGCAAAAATCCAGGGCACACGAGGACTACATGTGCCCTTAACTAGATGTATTGTGCCATCTGCAACACAAGAGGACACTCAATGCAAAATTGCACGTATAATGCCAAGGTGCAGGGGCGAGCAGCTGTAAATGCCATCATACAGGAACCAGGTCAGCCAGCAGCCCATTACGTGCGACCACAATGTGAAACAATCAGTCGTAAGGATATTGGAATTATAGGGTTCAGCGGATACTAATTTCAATTCAAATCGATGGCAGGCGGGTACATCAATGGAAGGTACCACTCTTCCACCACCTCGATGTCATTTTTGCGGCGAGATTGGCCACATCCATAGGTTTTGCAAGGATGCAGAAGAGTACGACAAAAGGAAGCAGGAGCGACAAAATCCAATGACCAACATGGTCTATATTTCACCAGTTGAATCACAAGTAGTAGTAGTTCATACCAGATCGGGTAAGCAGTTGCAACCCACCGCTGAGGTGTTCGAGCCGGGTATCCATGAGCAGCAGCAAATGTATACAAAGGCTAGTCAATGGACAGCTAAAGATCCAACTGTGTTTCCTGATCCAATTCCGATAACACAGGTTTCCCTGCCTAAGGCAAGATCGAATGAACAAAATTCTACTCCAACCACAGTAGAATCATCATCAGAATCGGTGAGAAGTACGATACAAACAGAGCAGATATGGGATATCCTATCTAAGGCTTCCATTACACTCCCATTGGGGTAGTTGCTCGCCTTGGTGCTAGGAGTCAGGTAGCAATTCCAACAGCAGGTTAGTCTTGGATCTTCCTACACTCCGGTGACTGCAACAATACAACCGGAAGCTGATTCTATGGTAGATCATTATCCCATTAATCACTGTCTGACATAAAAACCAAAAGATTACTCAAGGGCTAATTGATGGCAGTTCCGGTGTGAATATAGCAACGGCAGCACTCTGCAAGCAATTGGGTTGGACCCAAATCGAACCCGTACAATTTTTTGTATGCATGGCTGGGGCTAGTGCAGAATATTCCGATTACCTTGCAGGGTACCACGTTCCAAATGAATTTTGTAGTTCTCAAAATACCAGAATCTAGCCTCGACTACAATCTACTTTTCGGACGGCCATGGTTGAAACAAGCCAAATTTGTACAGGATTGGTCCGCGCAAGAGTTAACTTTCAAAGATAATCACCGTAAATATGTAGTTAAATTGGATGCCATGCAGCCCTATGAGCTTCATGCAAGACCATATGTAGCGGAGCCGGTCCACATGTTGGATGGCTTATCTGACGACAAGGAAGAGGCGTTTCTGAAGACCAATAAGGATCAGATCTCATTAGGTACTGTAGATCTCCAGTCGGTCGCAGACAAGTGGAGTCCGGCCGCTTGCACGGTGGTACCAATGATCGGAGATGCAGATGCAGATGATAGTGTCGATATGGATGGAGCCACCTTACATCAACTTTTGCAGTCAGTTGATGATCTAGTAAAATCTCTACAATTTTATGTACCAAAAGATCAGTTAGTAACATATAATTTAGGGGATGCAGTTAATCGGCAACCAGTTAAGATTAAGGCAGGACTGTCCGAGACATTTCAAGATGATTTGATACGACTCCTGCGTGAGTTCTCCGATGTTTTTGCTTGGGACTATCGAGATATGAAAGGTCTGGACCCGCGGATTTATCAACATCGGGTAGTGCTCAAACTAGAAGCGAGGCCAATCAAACAGTCTAGTTACCGAATGAACCCCAATTATGCAGCATAGGTCAAAGCAAAACTCGATCGGTTACTGAAGGTGGGATTCATTGTACCAATCGAGCATGCTGAATGGATATCTCCGATCGTGATTGTTCTGAAGAAAAATAAACAGCTCTGTATCTGTGTTGATTACTGAAAACTGAATGCGGCCACTGTACCGGACCCATTTCCGCTCCCCTTTGTGGACACAATGCTCAACAGGGTGGTCGGGCACGAGATGTATTCATTTCTGGATGGATACAATAGCTATGATCAGGTGAGGATGGCAGAACAAGACATACCTAAAATAGCTTTTATCACAAACTAGGGTGTTTATGCTTGTATGGTAATGTGGTTTGGGTTAAGGAATGCTCCAAGTACATTTCAACGATGTATGCAAGAACTTTTGTCACCCTATTTGACTACGTTTATGCAAGTATATTTGGATGAGTTTTCCTTATTTGGCAAAACTGTGGCGCACTTGTATCATTTACGGTGCTGCTTTGAAAAATGTCACGAATACTGATTATGCTTGAATCCGACAAAGTCTGTTTTTGCGGTCTCTTGTGGCAAACTACTCGGACATATTATCTCTGCACGAGGAATACAAGTCGATCCAGATAAAGTTGCAGCCGTGTTGGAGGCACCCGTCCCCATGACACCGAAAGAAGTTATGCGCTTTCTGGGCCAAATACGATGGCATGGCAGACATTTACGGTGGTTAGCTCATTTGGCGACACCACTTAATCGGCTTATGACTAGTGGTCCACGGTAGTACGAATGGACTCCCGCGTGCCAAAATGCATTTGATCGTTTAAAGGTGTTATTGACACCTATTTTGCAACCACCGGATTGGGACCGTCTGTTCCATGTCTTTGTGGATGCGTCGGACATAGCTATTGGTAGCGTACTCATGCAGCAAACTGACAAATGGTTTCGTCCTGTATATTATGCAAGTCGCCAATTAGCCCCTGCTGAAAGGAATTATTCAGTGACCGAAAGAGAATGTCTTGGGTTGGTGTACTCTGTGAAGAAGTTCCACCATTATTTGTTGGGTCGAAAGTTCACCTTCCACGTGGATCATGCCGCACTTGTGTATTTGGTTCGATAGCAACATTTAGGTGGTCACTTAGCTCGATGGGTTCTATTATTACAGGAGTTCAACTATGACGTTATTCATCGACCCGACACAACACATGCCTTGGTGGATTTTCTATCTCGGTTGGATTCCGGTGAAGCTCCGGTGGGGGTTGATGACACTACACCAGCAATTTACGCTACTGAGCCAACTATTGAAGAATCTACAACACCTCTTGTTCTCCCTACCTACTACGATACGCTACTCACTTTTCAAACGGACGGGTGTCTTCCTCCTCAAACTCCCCCTTCTCTGCGGTGGAAATTTGCAGTTTACAGTCGCAAATTCCGATTGATTATAGGTCAACTATATTACATGGATCATACATGTGTTTTACTTCGATGTATCCCACCACATGAAGCAGAATCGGTTATTGCTATGGCTCATTCATTACCCTCGGGCGGACATTTTGCAACTGATCTTACTCACCGTAAAATTCTTCAAAGTGGGCGTTGGTGGCCTACCATGTACAAAGATGTGACTCAGTTTGTGGAGCAGTGTGATACCTGTCAATGGTCTGGACAGCCATTACAGCGGCACTTCTTTCCCCTGCAACCTGTCTTACCTCTGGAACCCTTTCAGAAGTGGGGTCTAGATTTTATCTGTCCAATAACATCCCCAGCTACTTTCATCAATAGCCGCTATATCTTCACTTCTACCGGTTATGCCACTCCGTGGGCGGAGGCTTGGGCATTACGGTCAGCCACAGTAGTTTCGGTGGCCAAATGCCTAATGAACGATAATTTTCCTCGTTATGGGTTGCCTCTGGAAATCGTTACTGACCAAGGTACACACTTTGCTAACCACTTAATGCAAGTATTGACTGAGACATTTCATATTGTCCACAAATTCAGCTCGCCTTATTATCCCCGTGCCAATGGTTTGGCAGAGAGTACCAATACGATTTTGTTGAATATGCTCTGCAAATTGCTTTTGGAATGTCTCGAACGATGGGACCAGTTACTACCTGCCGTTTTGTGGGCTTACCGGACTACGTACAAGGTCGCTACTGGTATGACTCCGTTCAAACTAGCTTATGGATTGGAAGCTATTGCGCCGATGGAAGTAGTAGTGTCGAGTCTATGCGTTGCTTTAGCTCAGAAATTGCTATCCGAAGAATCCTTGCCATTTCGGTTGGATACACTCCGATCATTGGACGAACAGCGATGGGAAAGTTTTCTGGTACTTCAAGAAGTTCAGCTTCGTCAAGCTCGTACCCATGATCGTTTCCTCAAGACCCCTGTATTTACGGTGGGACAACTGGTGTTATTTTACAATGCTAAAGCAAATCGGTCTGCTGGAAAATTTAAATTACGGTGGTTCGGTCCGTACCAAATTATTGAGCAAGTGGGACCCGCTACTTTTAGGTTGGCCAAGTTAACTGGAGTTCCCCTCCCAAAAGTGGTTAATGGTTCCAAGCTACGTCCATATCACCAACAACCTAATCCTCGCTGATACGGTCTTTGTTTTCCGCGTGTTACTTATGTTCTATTTATCTTCGACTTTCAGTTGACCATTGACCGTAATCTCCTCGTATGGTATCTCAATATGATTAATCGCCGCCCTGTGTTATTGTTTCTGTTTCTGCATGCATGCCATAATTATGAAGGGTATCATTTCAATACCGCGTGATGATTAGGGTTTTCGATCGCTTCATGATGCCCGTGTGTCTACTTAATCTTGTTTCTTTTCTTGTTAATCGCTATTGTGTTTGTGTGCTTGCGTGTTTGTTGTCGTCTGATTCTTGTGTTTACCTGTGCGCACCATGGAAGCTTTAGCGAATGTCGCTACCTTCCGTGCAGGACTCACTCCTGAAGTAAGTGAGTACTTGCGCACTCGCGGTTTGCTGAATTTCGCTGAATTGCCTTGGCATTCAGTGGAATGTTAGCCATTCTATGTGCAAATTATTGCTACCGTCGCCTCTACACTTGCTGCAGAGCAGTGTTGGCCCATAGCCTATTTCCCATCCCGCGTTGTTATCACTTTAGCTTCGTTTGCTGAAGCTTTTCGCCTCTTTATGGAAGGATTGGAGAATGGTCCACTCCTTCCTGTAGCCACCATGAAGGAGTTGTTCCCACGGCACTCATCTAATGAGTATGCCATTTTGTGTAGACCCAAACCAGAGCAAACTGCTCTGCAGTTTTTAGTTGCTATTTTGAATTTGCAAAAACATACTTACGGTCTCTCGTGCCCCTTCTATTGGATGATAGACATGGCTTCTCGCGAGTCTGTCAATTTTGCTTCTTTTTATTTCCGGTGCATTCACCGTGAATGTGTGGCGGTTATCAAACAAGTCAATAAGGGTGACCTTCCGCGTTCTCGTCTACCCCATATCCTCACTTTTCTCTTTCTAGTAATCCAAGCTACGCAACCGCCTCCAACCGCTCCCATCTTGTTCCATGAAGAATCTGCTCAAGTGCTCGAGGACGAGGAGGATGATGATGAGAATCTCTTCCAACTTCTTCACCGGAAACACAAACATATAAGTCCTTCTCAGAGCCAGGTGCAGGGATCAAAGGCTGGCAATGAAGAAGAAGTCTTCCATGACGAATCTTACGATCATTCTTCTCCAAATAAGCAGCAAGAACAAGATGCCCACACCAAAGACTCTGATGAAGTTTCTTCTCGGGAGGATTCTCATCTACAGAATCAAGATTCGGTGAAGGATATTGCTGCTGATATTCTTAACGAGGTGATAACCATGATTGATGCTGTAATCGACAAGGCTAAGGCGAGCAAGCAAACAACTCTTATACCCACTCCTCCACCAATGAACCGGGTTTAGCCCATTGTCTCTGTTCACCTTGTTGTTCCAGAGGCACCAGCTACTTCATCGTCTTCTCCTAATTACTCTCCACCACCTTCCCCTCACCTATTATCCGCCTCTTCATCCCAGCCACTTCCTCCTTTTCCGGCCTCTTCTGTTCAGCCTTTTCCGGCTCCAATGTTTAATGAATTAGAATCGATGGGTCGACTTTTGATCCAATTTTCTCAGCAGTTACCTATACAATTGAAGATGGCGACCGAAACTATCCGACAAGAATTACAACACAAAGTGGATGTCTTAGAAGCTGACATTGCTCCATTGCAAGAGGAGACTAACGCAGTTAAGGCCGAGAACCATGCTTTGCAGGTGCAGGTTCAGCACCTTCAAGCAAGGATTGCAGAGCAAGACTCTTTGATTGCCCAACGCGATGCTGCTCTGGCTGAGTTAAAAGCCAAGGATGTTCTTTTAATTGCTCGTGATGAAGAAATCAAGCAATTAAATCAGTTGGTACAGGATAAGGAGGATGCTCGGATTGCTCTTGGCAATCTTTTGGAAGAAACTCGCGTTGAGCTTGATGAGGTCGTGCACAGAGGACAAGAAATGGTGACTTTGGCTAAGCAGACTACTGCCAAATTACAGGCCGCCTCTGCCGATCTTTTTCAGGCGAATTCTGCTCTCAAAGCCCAGACGAGTTTAACCATTCAACTTAAGAAGGAAGTAGTAGGAATTATGAAAGAAAGAGATGCTTATTATCAAACAATTCAATCTCAAGCTCAGGAGTTGGAACATAGAGAAAAACAGCTGGGAGTTCAAGCTGACAGATTATCTAGAATCGATGGTCAAATTGTTGATATGAGATTGAGTCGCGATGCAGCCCTTGCCAATGATTTTTACTTACAAGAAGCATTTTTGCAGATCCAGACTCAAGTTTTGATGAGTCACGTCATTGCGGCAAGTTCAGTCTGAACTGACGCACAGCTGCTGGAGCCGGAGACATTAAAGTTGATGCTGGATTCATTGAAAGAGAAAATCACCAGAACTTTCAAATTAGCAAGAACCATGTACATTCAAGGCATTGTAGATGAGCCTTAGTTTCTTTTCCCTGGGGGTTCAAGTCCACCATGCGTGCCAGTGTTAGGCCGCCGGATTGGCATAATGTAACTTTTATATTTTCATATATTGCACGCACCGAAAGGGTGTAGCAAAGTGATGTAACTTTTTACCTACTAATGAAGAGACATTATGGGGTTCTCCGGTGAAGGAGGAGACGGGATCGCCAGACTAACTGTCTGGGCGATTTGCGATCTTGTGGAGACGCCGTAGTGCAGATTTCAGATATTCTGAGTACTGTTACTCTGTCTTTGTTGAATTACATTAATTTTTGATAACACAGTATTTTTACGTTAATCAGTCTAAGTGACGGTGATCTTTAATTTATGCGTTAAAGACTGTGTAAGGAATAACTGAAATACTAACAGTAATACGGTGTAAAAGAAGGTCTACTAGATAGTAGCGTACTGCTTAATTGGATAGTTAAGTTTGGAAAATCACATAAAGGGCCTCTGCATTGTCACACACCTACCATCCCCAAGAACCCGAAAAGAGATTAAAAGCGGATGTGACGGAAGTCCCTTTTAATAGTCATATTTTTGTTTTTTTCATGAAAAATCATAAAAATACTACAAATAGCACCCTCATTTTGTGGGAATGAGCCTCATATCCGAGTTTGGGCATTTGGAATATTTTATGCTTGATTTTGGTCCCAAAAAGTCAATTATATGTGTTCCATTTGTCAAGAATCTTTTTGTAGGACTCAAAAGTCTATGGTGGGGCTTGAGTCTTTGAAACGTTTTTTGGACTCTTTCAAAAGAGAGAGTGGGTCAAGCTTAAATATTTGAATTTATTAAACTACTTGTCCCACTCCATATCTAACTTGGGATTTGATTCTACCATTCACTGTAGGTAAAAGTAGCTACTTTACTATGGTGGGGCCCACCTTATTCTTGGCTTTTTATTTCCTTCAAATACATATATTTATGGTTTCCATGAAGGTTTGAGAAATAAAAATACTATAGGGTTACATATCTATACATAAGGTATTATTAAGGAGGGGTTTCAAAAAATATTCCCTCAACGGCTAGCCAAAATGTGTTTAGTCTGTGGATGATACATACGATAGCCTTTACTTTCAGAACTATACTCAACAAAAATACGTTTTACTACTTTATCATCCAATTTTTTGCAATGTTGTACAGTCACTAATGCATATAACAGACAACCAAAAACGTGCAGATGAACAACAGATGGCTTGCGGTCATGCCAAGCCTCATATGAAGTGATAGAGTGCAGCGCTTTAGTGGGACACCTATTTAGTACATATGCCGCACACATAATAGCCTCAAGCCAGAAACTATGTGGTAAAGCCTGACTCTTGACCATACACCTCGCCATCTCCATGAGGGACCTATTCTTTCGTTCAGCAACTCCATTTTGTTAAGGTGTATGACTGTACTGTGATATTTTATCCCACATTCAGCCAGAAATGCATTAAAGTCAAAAGACATATATTCCCCCCTCGATGAGAACAGAGGGTGCCCATTTTATATGCTGATAGATTTTAAGACAAAACCAAAAATTGTTTGAAGAACATAATAAACACTTTGGACTTTGTATTCAATGGATATACCCATGCATGCCTAGAAAAATCATAGGACACAGATATCACTATGTACAAGCTGCAATTTCTGAGTAGCCCAAACTCAACCATCTTTTGGAAAGGACGAACGTTGCATTTTGCCCAAAATATATCCTTCACATTCATGTATACTGGGTTCCTCAAGTTTAGGCAAAGAGGACACCATTTCAGATTTTTGTAGGCGTAGCAAACTAGCAAAATTCAGATGACCAAAGTGTGCATGCCAAAGCTTTGCATATGACATAGCCTGAGAATCATGTACTGCACATGTCAAATCATTTACAGATCTTTCGTAGTCTATGAGCTTATACATCCCACGAAATAAAATTCCAGAAGCAATAATGACGCCACCATTTGACAGATCATGAATTGTACATCTATCATCAACAAATTTCACAACCAAGCCAATCTTGCCTAATGCAAAAACTGATAACAGATTTTTCTTGATCCGTGGCACAAACAAAGCATTCGACAAGGTGAAAGAACTACCATCAGCAGTAGTCAAAATGATCTTACCAACTCCCATAACATGATACGAGGAGTTGTTGGCGCATGTAATAGTATTCCTTGTAGGGGTAAGCTCGAGTGAAGAGAAGAAACTACGCTATGAGGTAATATGTTTGATCGCCCCACTATCAAAGTACCAAACATTTGTGTCTATTGCAGACATGCACTGCTCATGAGAAGATGGGTCAAAACTGCAAACAGTAGTAAACACCCATTCTTCTTCCTACACAAGATTAGGAGACTCTATTTTTGGTGTAGAGGCCTCTGCAACAACCATTCCAACCTCTTTCTTCTTTGCCTGCTTAGCAACCAGTTTTGGACAACTCTTGATGACATGATTATTTGCTTTACAGTATTTGCAAAACAATTTCTGCTTTTTTTATTTCTTCTAATATTTGTCTTCATTCTTCAAATGTGCAACATTTGCAGATTTCTGCTTACTAATAGAAGAGCTCCATTTACCTTTGCCCTTCTGTCTAGCCCGGAAAGCTTGA
>CM035432.1:59380328-59430328 GCA_020310875.1 Ceratopteris richardii | reverse complement strand
AATTGCGCGATGCACCTTCATGCTGTTATCGAAACTATTAGTAACAATGAAGAAATGGCATGACATTCTCATATGACTGCAACAGAATATACTGACATCTAATCATACCTGCATAGGCACAATGAGGCAGTGTCCGTGAACGATGGCGTCCCATGGAGGAAGCATGAGGTAACAGGAATTAGCGATGGAGAGGGTGAGATGTTTAGGGCGGGATTGATTGTTGAAACAGAACTGGCAGCGCTCCTCTTGTGTGACAATTCTCCTGTGTGCATTGATGGCCTCCCTTGCTTCTTTCGCTTCTGCTGCTGCTGCCTGAGATAGTTTTCTCTTGCTCCTCATAGGATCCGGCTCCAGAATACTGCCACTCATAGCTTCATACTCCGTATCCACAAAGCTGGAGTTCCTGTAATCCTTATACTGCAGAATGCTTTTCACCAGTCTTGAGTCGCCATCAGCACCCTTTTCGAGCTTGTGTTCATGCTCATTAACAATGCTTCTGAAACTTTCTGTATAACCTCTATGACGTTTAGTGACTCTTTCCCTGCATATCCACGTTTCAGTTAGATAAGTTATTGTCGTACTTAAAGTTTGCATGTTTCTAATTATCATCAGATGTGACTCTGTCAAAAACGTATATACATCAATACCTATTGTCAACCTCTCGTTGGCCTTGGAGGTCCTTTGGTTTCCCTTGTTTTTCGTGCCTATAATAGCCAAAGCAAAGAAATAGAAGCTCCTTATCATTCGTCCATCTGCATTCCCACGCAAGCGCAGCTGCAGAGCTTTTGCAGCCACTTGATTTTCACTCAGACCTGACAGAATATCAGAACTTGGTAGATTCAACCTATACATCTCAGTATGCTCATTGGCTTTATCAGACGGACGCGTGGCATTTCCCCTCGTGGGCAATCTCCCCTTGCTGATTCTGCTCATTCTGCCTGAACTGTTGAAGAAAACCCCCATCGTTTTCGTTTTTTTTTTTTTTTTTTTTTTTTTAAATGGAGGTTCGGCCGAGGACTACTCCCCTGGACTTTAACTTTGAAATTACAACTGTACAAGGAAGGGCATAGTACCCATGGGACCCCCCTTATCCCACAAGAACAGGGGTTTACAACTGGGTTAAACGACGGTCACAACTACCGCGGGGATGGTCAAACGATGGCCAACAGCCACATACATCAGTTCGTGGGATTTATATGTCCCTACATGTTGCTGCCAGGGGTTGAACCCTCGCCCCCGCCTCAAGAGGCGAGAGGCCCAACCACCAGGCCAGCGAACCGGGACTTCTTCGAATTTATTCGGTGTAGAAAGAGCTGCATCGAATGCTGTTTTCGTATTTATTCGGTGCAGAAAGAGCTGCATCGAATGTTGTTTACCTGTCCTCCTCCCGCATTGATTGACTCAGGTTAGGCGGCCTTCGCCTCCAAGAATAATCATCTGTATTCGAAGGTGCCCTCATCTGTGTGCCAGCACGATCGTCATTGCATCTAAACTGCCGACTAGTGCTGTATATTCTTTCCATAATTAATCTTTGTCTTCTTCGATTGTAGGTACACCGTACAGAGCACCACTCACTCAGTGCAGGTGGGCACGCGAGAGTAGCGCCCGCCCCCGAAGGAGGGCCTAAAATTGACAGGTGTTTTGCCTGTCATTGGCCTTTTTACCTATCAAAACACCATGAATTTTATTTTCCCTGTCAAGTGAAAGGTTAGGAGTATCGATTTGCCTGTCATATGAAAGAAAAAGGTTGAAAATGTATGTCATTTGACAGGCAAGGGGCGTAGGTTCTCTTGTCATTACTATATATACTATATATCAGTTTTATATTATGTAGAACCGTTGATTTGCTAGCCAATGGACAATGAGGATTTGGAATTTGATGGGCCAGACCATGAGTCATGAGTCAAATTCTATGATAACCGATTCAAGAATCAAAAGATAGCCCGTTGGCCGCTTATCATTTCCCGCGCGGCCCATTCTAGAAACTAAGTCGAGACTCTAGTGTCCTACAAACCAGAGAATGTGTTCATTCTTGAAGCTTTCATTCTGATTCAAAACCTAAACTAGTGAGCTCCAACATCCAGGCTCGAATCGCTCTCAGGATTCCCAAGAGGGTTACATTGGAATTTTTCTCTAGATTAAGTGGTATGAGGCTCTTAATCCCATGGATGAAGTTGATATGGCAAGTGCCAAATGGGCACAAGACTCCTGCTTCGGATGGTGAGTTTATTTCTTCTTTTCCACATGTATACGATCTGTTTATGAAGTATCAACTATTCAACCAAATGTGAAATGGAATCATGCATGTGATACGTAACAGATCTCTTTCCAACAGCTATACCCAGCTAATGGTGGATTATCATAGAAGGATTCTAGCATTACCGAAAATGAGGGGAAAGCTCTATGGCTTGTTTGCTTCTAGCAAGACCCGTAAAGATATCTCCATGCTTATTAGTGTTGT
Organism: Ceratopteris richardii; assembly: GCA_020310875.1. Classification (NCBI taxonomy): domain Eukaryota; kingdom Viridiplantae; phylum Streptophyta; class Polypodiopsida; order Polypodiales; family Pteridaceae; genus Ceratopteris; species Ceratopteris richardii. Next base: position 59,427,867 of record CM035432.1, on the reverse strand, counting down.
TTCTATTTTAATAGCCCCCAACATCACGAGTCTTGCTTGAGTGCCCGATTATCGAGTATGGACATAGAGGTTGTCACTTCTGAACTTGTATGAGCATGTCTATAATCTTATAATGTGTAGAAACTTTCGCATGGAGCGTCTTTAGGTATTGGCAATATTTTTAGGTCAAATATTGTAAGAGAATCAGCATACTAAGGTCAAAAACTATAAGAGAATTATGATACCGTTTTCAATTTTGTCAAAAGAGCTTCTTCTATAGCACTATAGTATGCTTGTGGTACAAAAGTCAGTGTTCCAAAGAAAGTGATAGGTCAAAGAGTTTCTTGGTCACCTCTTCCCTTAGATCTGGCCTCCACAAAGGTTTTCCACATGATCACTAAAGTGTATTCTTGAGAATGGCTAAGTGTAGCTTCATATAGGGGCATTGGAAGAAACCTAACATAGTTTGAAATTCCACTCAAAAATTAAAGAATTTACATAGGTCCTTCACTTAGCTATTCAAACATGATGATGGAAGAATGAAAGATAATTTAAGGTGGCTTAAGACTAGAATGGTGGAACAAACTCTTTTGTGTTTCCACTGGAGTTTTAATTTTGATAAGGCTACATAGGATGGCATAAAATTTATGCTGTCAGATTTTTATTTATGTTAACAAATGTTTATCATTGTACAATTTTAAAGCAAAATATGTAGGGTCATTTATCTACTATGTTTTGCTTTAGTTGATTTTGTTCCTGGGAAGGTAAGTTGGGACACTCTTTGGTAGGCTTGGAACTATATCTGATGTTGGTCTTCCAATATGTAGGGTCATTTATCTACTATGTTTTGCTTTAGTTGATTTTGTTCCTGGGAAGGTAAGTTGGAACACTCTTTGGTAGGCTTGGAACTATATCTGAAGGTAAGTTGGAATACTCTTTGATGCCTTAGGGGAGCTCTTCCTTATGTGTTTCCAAATTCATGATGAGTTTGAGCTCGTCATTAAAGGTGATAACAAGATAGCAAAATGATTCTATCATAGATACATCATATGAATCAAAGCTCATTTTGAGCTGCCTGTCATCTTTAAAAATTGCCTGTCATTTGACAAGCACAAATACCAAAAAAAATTGTCATGTGAAAGGAAAGTCACAAAAATGCATGTCATAAGAAAGTCTAGGTGTGCCTGTCAATTTTAGGCCCTGCCCCGAAGATATAATGGTGGAGAAAAAGGTGGGCGAAAGCGCTTTTGTAGAGCGTGCGATATCTGCTTTCTAAAATGTGCCCTATGCTTTTGGTTTGGATTACAATTTGACTACCTGTAAGTCTCAGCAGTTGACTTTAAAGCACGTGTTTCGTGCCTTCTTGAGAATTAATTGTTTTAGTTGATGTACTTTGTCCTATTTGGAAATTCTCTTTCATTTTTGGAGAAACTAAGTAACTTTGTTGACCCAAGATTCAATTGCAAAATTAAAAGTTGATCATTCCTATTCTACGGTGAGAGTTGTTAGTTTTCAAAGACTCCTCTCTCTCTCTCTCTCATCATGCATCGCGAGATTAGATTAGATTGTCTATCATCATCATGCTCTTCTTCTTTGTACATGAGATCCTCAATTGACATGTTGCATGCCTTGTTGTTGATGTGGGGAACCATTTTGGTATCATAATTGGTGCACCAATTTCGCAGCATTTGTAATGTAATAACTCACCTCCAATCGAAAGTGCAATTTCTAGTCTAGAGCATAATTACTTGTACACCACACTCCTGAATGCTAACAAAACATGTGCTATCCGGGCTAAGCTAACCATGTCAAACCATGCTTGTATCCAAGGCATTTGAAGCACCATCATCATTAAGCAACATGTCATGGCATGTCCCTGTCAACATCTGGCATGAGTGAATCCAAGAATGATTGTATAACCACTCACTGCTCAGCATCCAATTTATCCATCCTATCAACCAAGGATGTGTCTAGCTATCCAACCTCAGAGCCAATATGCTCTACCACACACTTTGTATCATAAGAGCTATCGTACTCTAATACCACACCAAGTGCATCCCAAGAGTCTGATTTGGGTGACTTTTGAGTCATTCGTGGGGATTTTGGGCTTTTTGAATGCATTTCTACACCTAAAATACATGAATCCCTTACAAATTGGTAGAGATGTTATACTTCCATTTTATTTCTAAAGGGGTTTTCACTTAAAAGAGAGTGCTAAGTGAAGGATAGAAAAGGATGAGACAAGGTTTACAAGCTTGGAAAAAGTGTACAAGGAACCAGCACAAAATGGGACACAGTAGTTCCCTTCTTTCTAGGTAACCTTCTTCGCTACCTTAAGCCCTCCTTAGTAGCCTTCTCCGATCGATTTGCTTTTTCGAAGCTTCAACTTCTCTTACTCATGTCTATTGGATTTCTTTTGTTCTCAGCATCTTCAAACTTTGCCCTAGCTTCTTCAATCTAGAAGATGTTGTAATGAATTCCTCCAAAGTGGAACCAAAAGAGAGAGTATCTTCTTAGTATCCTTCTCCCATTGATTTGCTTTATGTAGCTTCAGCTTCTCTAACTCGCATTGTGAAAAATGAGGAGCTGAGCTTAAACACACTCTCAAAGAATATATGAGATGAGATATGAGAGACAAAAAAGTGAGCAATCCTTAAATAAACAAGAATACAAAGTTCAGTAGTAGAAGCTAACTCAAGCTCAAACTACTTGAAAAGAACAAAGCTAATAACACTATCAAATGAGCTCAATGATTCAAATGAAGCCAATGTATAATGGTCAAGAGTGTGTGGTATACACCACTCCACTTCAGTCCCTAGGATGCACTCCACAACTACAAGAAATGAGTCAACTGTCTCTCTGCAACTCTAGCCCTCTCTCTGTCTGCCAAAAGTGCTCAGAAGCTTCTGTTTAAATAGGCATAACTCTCTAATGCGTGGGAGTTTGGTGAAACTATTTTAGATGGAGATTCTTCATGATATGGGGAACAACTTTGTTGAAGAAATCATTTTGAGATGACGCACGTAGCTCAAGATACAAGCTTCCAAATTTGGCCTACTGGCCGTTTTCAACAATCTGCCAATTCTCTACCTACCAACTTGCGGCCAACATAACTTGAGTTTGGAGATGAATTTGACTATGGCTGATGTGGAAAACATAATAAATCACTCTAAGAATATAATGAACTTTAATAAAGAGTTCAACCTGTAATAATACTTTGAAGAGATGATGTGGACTTGCATATTCCAACACCTATGTGAGTTGGTTTATTGGATCTATTTTGTACTCCGCGTCTTCAAACTTTTCCCTAGCTTCTTCAATTCTATATATAATAAAAAAATTCAAAATTCAAAAAAGATAGTTTAGTGTAAATACTTATCACGGATAGTGTGGTTATTTCTAGTATGTTAATAGACCAAGTTTTCTACTCAAAGGTGTTGTCGGTTAAAAACTTGCTACATAACCTCTTTTTTCGCTTCTTTTAGCACCTACTCAAGTGGACCCAACTTGGAATATGACCAAATTAAACAAAATGCATGAGTGAAATCAGAGAATCCACTACATTACTTAGACCATATGCCTATAAGGAGAACAAAAGGAAAATAAAGAAACAAAAATCACATGCTTTTTCATGGCAGAAGTATGCGTTTCAAGTCAAAAAAAAAAAAAAACTCATGTTTTCTTAGCGAAGCATACAAATCATTTGCTACATGGAAGAAATGAGGAATCCAAATCGCATACAACATGCATGCTCCTAAAATTCTTCTCACTTCTCTCACAATAAATTCTAAAAAAAAAACTTTCTTTATCATTCCTTTTGCTAGATATGTTTGCAATCGTGTGCTTTATAAAAAATAAGAAATCATGAGAGCTGTTCTATTATATCCCGTGATAAGCTCTACCTTCGACAGCTAAAACATGTTGCTCCTGTGATGATGAGGGTTCAAAACCCATGTTAAAAGGGATATTTACGTGATTTTTGTAGAAAACAAATTTGGAGACAAGAAAGAGATGCAAACACATTGGAGAAAAGAAAATTTGCAAGAGTGGTAGGCAAAAATGCATGGAGATGCAATCATTCAAAATGAACAAGATCCAAGATTTCCATAGAAGCATCATCATGGGCTCTGATACCAATATAATAAACCTAGGCTCGAGGCAGCCAACGAATCCCTGTTTTGTCCTCTAGTGACTTTAGACTTAAAACAAAAATTTTAATTGGGCGCTCATACTTTCACTTTTGCGTACGCTTCCTCTTCACATGACTTCACATTTTGCCCTTCAATTCTTCAAATGTGTACCTAAGGAAGGGTTCACCTGAACCTTTTAAACACTTTAAAAACACTTTGAACCTTAGAGAAATTACAGAAAGGCAATCTGCAACCTGCATCCAACTTTGTGCAAAACATAACCTTTGTGAACAATTGATTGTGCTCTACCTGTGCACCTTGCCACTGAACTTTGAACGCTTTCACCCTCACCATCTTGACTTTGACCTTGAGCATGTTGACTTTGACCACTTTGACTTTGATCATGTTGACTTTGATCATGTTGATTTTGACAAATATGACTTTGATGGGCTCACCAATTGCCGACCACCTAATGGGCTCTCTGTCCCAAAGAGCTAACAGCCAAAACTTTGAGTAGAGCTAACACCATGATTACTATGCTGCAAAATCTTCAAAAGCACACTTGTGCAGCTACCAAGTCCACCAAGAGCAGTAAAGAACAAGCACCAGAGAAGAACCAAAAGTTGAAATTTTGCATTGAAGAATAGATGATGGAGCATGGAGGGTAGGAGGAAAGTGTGTGGAGGGTGGAAGGGTTGAGATGGAGAGGGTAAGCGTGGGGATAGGTAGAAGGATAAAGGGAGGGCAGGGATTAGGGTTGTGCGCTCTGGAGAGGATCAAAATGATAAAACAGTAAAGCTACAGAGGGTGTATAATGAAAAATGTGAAACATATGGTAAAATAAATTGAGAATAGACCATGTGGACCATGTGCTTAATGAAAAACATGTGATAAATGTGCTCAAAACATGTGGGTTTGGACCAAATTTCAGAGAAAATCTGGGATTTTGGAAAAACTAAGTCAAAAATTGAGTTTAGAGGCGCCAAAAGACATGAAAATAACCCCATGTTTGAAAAAAATGGCCATATGAAGCGCAATATAGAACCAAAAGCATTGGACCAAGAAAAAGTAAAAAAAATATAGATATATTGTTTTTTTTTATAAATTAAACCATCCGTGGGGGTTGGGCAAAATTAAAATAAAATGAAAAAAATATAATAAAGTAAATTAATAAATAAAATAAAAAAAGAGGGGAGAGGGGGGGACTGGGGGACGGGGGGGTGTGTGGGGGTTTTTTTTTTAAATAGAAAAGAAAAAGAAAATCAATCGCTTGGGGCTTTTTTTTGAAAAATACCAAAAATAGATTAAAATACAAATAAGATCGAGAAAAATTCAAACAAAATCCAGAAAAGTTCAAAAAAAATCCAAGAAAACTAGAAATTTTTTTTCAAAAGATTCTCTACATTTCTAGGCCACGTATCCCACTCAGAACCACAAAGAGCTTCCTTTTTTCCTCCATTTTATCAAGAAAAATGACATTGAAAAAAGATAAATAATTTAAAAAAAATTCTACAAACGCTTTAAAAATTCCCAAGAAAAATCTAGAAAATTTGTTTATGCCAAGGGCTATGAAATGGCTTCTAAATTGCATAAAGACTCAAGGAACAAGCATGAAAGAGGATAAAAACTACCAAAACATAAGCAAAAATACGATACGAGAAGGCTATGTAGAACTTGGACAAATTTTGCAAGTTCCAGGTGATCCAAAATTCACACTTGTGCTGATGATAGGCCTTGAGCCTTGATATGATGACTAAGAGAAACTCTTTGCCCTCCATGATCTCCAATTGTACTGCAGTTCATTTGGTTTTTCTTCTTTTTGGGCATGCTAACCATCTGATAGGGCCACCCTAGACCCTTCATTAGAATACTATCTCCTCCATACTGCATCTTTTGTATCTTTGTTTTAGCTACTATGTGACTTAATCTGCAAAATTTCCTTTTTGCCATTCCAACTTCTTCAGCCAATGGAATCCTCTATTTCCAAAGACTTGCAGGTACTCCTTTCACTTACTACCATAAAAATTAACGTAACAGATGATATCCATACCAATATCCATAACAAAGTGGCCATTGATATAGGATTTGAAGTAGCTTCATCACTGCTACACTTAAGGGCTTTTCTTTTCTTCTCTCTTTTATGTCCTTTGGCTGAGACTGTTCCACTCGAATCAATACCCTGAATGATGTCCTCTTTTTCTTCATAGACTTCCTCTCTACTTCAGTTTGGATAAATTCCATAGCACAAAGATGGGTCTTCTGCATGAAGCCAAGCCAACATATTTTCTCCTTCATATAAATTTGCTTCTTCATATAGTTCTGCTTCTCAGTTGTCCAATAATTCTTCTTCCATACAAATACCAATTGTTTGCATCATGCTGGTATGTCTTTGGTGTTACGCTTATGTGTTCCCTATACATGGGCACTTTTTACTCTAGTGCTGGCTAGAGGTTTTTTCCCCATGTAACCACATACTTGATACTCTCATATGTGGTGGTACTTTGTACTTAGGGATATCATTCAACTCTTACTTCAGTTTAATTTTATCGTCAATAGAAAGAGTTATTCCAGCCATCATCTTCTCCGTGTTTCTTGCTGCGTTTGTCCTCTTTGTGTATGCTTCTCGTGTGTCTCTCGCACTTCTACACACACCCAACATTTGGTTGTCTCGACCTTCTTCTAAACATATATGTTGTAAATCCTTTCCCTCTTGCTTTACCCACATTGTGTCCTTACCCTAGTCATGCAGCACATTCGCATGCCTTAACCAAGGTCTCCCAATGAACAAGGGGAAACTTCCTTCTACCTGTGGCAACCTTAAGACAACAAAATCGAAGTTAAAGATGGTACCTTGTATCTCGATTGGGACTCTAGGTACCACTTCCATAGGACTTACTATGCCTTGGTCTGCCAATGTTACAATGAAGTTGGCAGGTCTTGAAGGTTGTAGTCCAATCTTTTTCATGGTATGTTCAAGCATCAATTTAATGCCAAAACCTCCATCTACAATATATCCTTGAAACTCATGTCTTTTGATAGTAAATGTTAGCCGAGGGCTCTTATAATCTGTGAGGGGGGCTTCCCCTTCAATTCTATCTTTCTGCATAACCGCAGTCTTTGCCACTAAACTTGTTGTGGAAGCCTCATCAATTATCTGCAAGAGTTCTGACCTAAATTTCCCATTGATATTTATTAAATAAAAAACATTGACCTCCTTTTTCATGGAGTTGAGTAGTCTTGAAGCTTCCGATTCCTTGAGATCATGGGCTCTATTTGACTTATCAAACTCCTCATGAACCGTGTTGCATGCATGTCCAATGGCATTACTAGTACCTATGAGATCTTCTTTTTGCCTTGTATCTACACATGTTCCCTTTTTCTTCAGATGTCTTTTTGTCTTTATTCATTCCATTAATCCTTGGCTCTTGACCTATTTCTAATTGAGCCTTCCCCTTGTTTCTTGTTTGCACTATGAAAGATTCAATTTCTTCTAACTGCACCACTCTGATAGATGGTGACAGAACATTGACTTGTTCTACAACTTCTTCCTTGCACACAATAATCATTTGAGTGTGTGGCCCAAATGAAGATGTCTGGTTCTCAAGATATCAATTAGTATAATGGTCCCTGGCCTATGGGTAGTTCCTGCAAGGAGGGGCATTTTCTGTTAGAGTGCACCTACTTTGGTAATGCCCACATTCTACACATGTGAAACAAATAATTGGCCTCCTTGGTCCATTTCCAAAGTTATCTCTATGTCTAGGCTTGTAATTATTACCTTGATTGGGTGTTGTTGCCATTACATTGGTTGGTGTTAGGGCTCCTCCTTGTGTTCAATATGACCAGTTTTCCTGCATAGCTGGCAAGTTACACTTAAAAGTAGACACTCACTTACCACATGACCATGCTTGCTACACATGGTGCACCATAGTCCATTTTTTATGCCACCTCCCTTGAGTTCTTGCAACTCTTGTCGAAGTTGAGCCGACTCTTCTGCTTGGGCTTCCTCCTCCTTTTTTAGCTTCAATGCTTCAATTTCTTGCCTTGCACTCTCCTCCTCTTTATGGGGCTTATGCCTTTTTAAGCTCTCAAGCTCTTTCCTTAGCTGAATTACTGGGTCTTCAGGTTCTGCAGGATAGGATAAATTGGAAGAGCTTGTCCCATACTGATGCCTAATTTGCTCCAACCTTGTGGATGTATTATTAAATTCTTCTATTGTGGCTGTTGATTACACTAAATCCTTTATTTTACATTGTGTTGATATTGGAAGTGGTTTAGCCAACCACTTCTTGATAAAAAATCATGGGGAGGATCTCGCAATTTAGCCATCAGTGCCTTGGCTCCAGTGACAAATTCTAGGAAGGTCTCTCCCGGACCAAGTATTGGGTTTTCTGGTTCCTCAATAATGTTTTCAGTTGTGTTCCCTTGTTGGAACTGTGTATTAAATGCTTCCTTCATCAAGTCCCATGTGGTAAAATGGTTGTCAGCAAACTGACTAAACCATTTGTCTGCTAGCCCTTCTAATGATGCAGGAAAAAGGATAAAAAATGCATCTTCTATTCCCATCAGACCCCTTGTCTTACATAAGGCTAAGAATCTCCTAATGTGCTCATGTGGTTGTTCTTGTGCTAATCTTTGAAGGATGCATATTTGATATTCAATCTAGAAATTAAAGTTTCCAAATCTACCTGGGCTGCCATATTCTTTATTGATGATGTCGATGACAATGTAGTAGTTGATCTTTGAATAACCTTCCTTCTTGTTGCTTTGCAAGGGAACCTCAAGCTTTGTGATTGGGTTGTAGTCATGAGCTGTTCATACTCCTCTTAGTTTAAGATAATTCCAATGGAAAAAAGATTACCTCTTAAACTAGTACAGTACTGTCGGTACCCTTGCACTCTTCTACACTTTGCAAATACTGCTTCTTCTATGCTCAAGCCTCCTTGTGGTCCCACGAGGCATGCCAAATTTTGTTGGGGGAGTCTTGTGCAGTAAGAGACTTGAATGTTTGTAGGAGAAGAGGAAGGTAAGAAGAAGGACATAGACACAGAAAACTTCTATAAATTGATTATAAAGAGAGAAGTACAATAATGATGTATAGCACAATCCAAATACTCTTTATGCAAAATCCCAAAGAGTACACAATCAAACAAAGTTACAAAATACCCAAGGTTCTTTTTGCCACCGACCTTTTCAGCACCAGACCTCCACCTTCTCCAAGAGCTTGCACTTGTGCACACCTTGCACTCAAGATTCAAATAGGGGAAGGGATAGACACCTTCTATCGACATGCACACAACTTCAATGGGACCTTGTGACCTTTGATTGCCTTGCTTAGCACTCCTCTGCACACATCTACGTCATAATTCTTGCACACTTTGAACTTGCTTCTCTAATTTGCACACTCACTGTATGTCTCTTGCTAGTGTAGACTATGCTCACCTTGATAGTCTAACCAAGAATAATGCATGCCTTGAGATGAGTGTCAGCTCACATATGCTCCTAAGTGATAGAGTGTCTTGGTTCTCACTTTGATGTCCCAAGATTGTCTCCAAATGTGGGCAGCCAATGAATCCCTGTTTTGTCTTCTCGTGACTTTAGACTTAAAACAAAAATTTTAATTGGGAGGTCACACTTTCACTTTTGCGTACGCTTCCTCTTCACATGACTTCACATTTTTCCCTTCAATTCTTCAAATGTGTACCTAAGGGAGGGTTCACCTGAACCTTCCAAACACTTTTAAAACACTTTAAACCTTAGAGAAATTATAGATAGACAATCTGCAACCTACATCCAACTTTCTGCAAAACATAACCTTTGTGAACAATTGATTGTGCACTACCTGGTGCACCTTGCCACTGAACTTTGAACGCTTTGACCCTGACCATCTTGACTTTGACCTTGAACATGTTGACTTTGACCACTTTGACTTTGATCATGTTGACTTTGACCAATATGACTAAGATGGGCTCAATAAGTTGCCACTTGGGTTCCCCTTGAAGACTTTGCTTCATATGTTGAATGAGGTCATTCTTGTATGTAGCCTTTTTTATACCAAGAAAAAGAAGGCATTTTTGTTCTTGCCTCCACTCTATTGTGCCTTTGGTTTCTTTTTTGTGTGTTCTTGTGAGTAGAAATGAGAGTTTCTGTGAGTAGAAAAGTATTAATTGGCATGTGAATCAGACCTCTCATTACTTCCTCTCAATTAATAGCACCAACAACTTCAAGGATGGAATTCAAGATCATAGAGAATGATCAAGAGAACAAAAATGACTTCCTTTGAGAATTTTCTCTCATAGCTAGAGAGGAACGAGACTCAAGATTTGATAGAAAACATCAGGGTAAGCCTTGAAGATGAGACCATTGAGAAGAAATTCTCATGTCATAAAAAGTTGAAGAGATGTGCCTCTTGAGCCACTTAAATACACTTGGTTGTATTTATAAGAGGGCAAGTGGACTAAGGTGAAGAAGATGTATTCTCTTAAATAGAATGCATATTTTGCTTTATATTTTTTGGTAGTTTTGGATATAAAGGAGGACAATAATTTTGGGGATTTTTTCATATGATTAAAAAAATAGGCGCTTGTTTAAAGTCAAGCCTATCAAATTCTAAAGTCTTGAATGATAGAATGATCTATGAAAGACCATTCTTTTAATATTTGGATGATTCAAGGAAATTATTCAAGGATGTTCAATAAGTTCCGAAAAACTTAGATAAAAGATCTAGCAAGAAGTGTGAGTGAGGGAAATATATCTTGATGACTTGATAAGTATTGTTCCTCATTTAGTTGAAGAATTTGAAGGATCTGGTTACGGTAGAAATGATTTTTTCCTCTTCACACAGCATTGGTGACTGTTGGGGTTAGTATACTAAACTATCTATGGTATGAACGAATGTTGGTTCAAGATAGTTAATACTACTAATCTTTGGAAGAATTTGCCAAGCTAAGGTGGACAAAGAACTTGGATAAAGACCATGAATTTAGCTTTTGGATCTATGAAGTCTTGAAGATCAAGGATTCTCAAGAGGGATTAACTTGGAAGAACAAGGAAATTTCCCAATGGTTGTTCTAGGGAAAATCAAGGATTCAAGACAAGAGTCCACTTTAGTGGGAGATGAACTACCAAAATCAGGTTTATTGACTATTACTTAGAATACTTGACCATCAAGCTTCAAGAAAAGCTATTTTATTGATATAAGTTCACTAAACTTGCCACGGATTGAAAAGATAGTAGATATATTCAAGGTATTGGGCATGATTAGGCATGGATTAATTTTACCCATTCTTAATTTTTCACTCGTTTTGCTAGATCCTAAAACTATTTATACAATACATTTGTATTTGAAAAGGACTATAGAGAGTAATTAACGCAAATAATATATAAAAATTCCGCTCCTTTTTTCTGAAAGTGGAAGATGAATGTACTTTTTGGTCTTTTTGGTCTATTGGATAATTCTAGAATTATAGATTTTCAAGATTTTATGGATCTTGCGATTTATGAAGACATCAAAGGAAAACAATTAAATTAAGACTACCAAAGAAATCCACTTTTCACTAATCCATAGGTATAAGGCATGCATGTAGATCAAATTGGATCGAGGACAAGTGATTCAGGTAGCGATTATGATTGCTATCCTTTTCAATAGAGAAAGGAAGTAACTTTCATTTGATTATGGGACACAAATCTAAAGAGATAGATGACCATGACCTAAGTATAGATCATGGTGCAGGAGGGACTCCTCCACATATTATATTTCTTCACATGTTTGAGGACAAAAATGTTTTGAGGGGGGAGAATTTTGTATGAGTAGTGGGATCAAAATGCTAGGTATATTGATTCTAAAGATTATAATAATGTATATTAGCCTTGTTTTAACCCTTGATTTACCCTTGCCACATGCTTGAATGTTTGGTTTAAACCCTTGGTGTGAACACGGGGTACTTATTCATATGAAATCACATTTGAGTGGTTGTGAACCTTAGGATTGATTTATTCTAAGGTGTAGGAATTGTAGACTTGGGAGAAGATTCTCTAAGTGCCTCCTTGGGGTGTACGTGAGATATGAATCCTCACTTGAGTTAGAACACATGTGATAGGCCTTGCAAAATCAGAAGGCATTTGATGACTATTGGGAAAGTGTCCATGTGAGGGAAACTTGGCTCAATACTTGAATGAGCCTAAGGACATGAACCCCCCTTGGCCTAGAGGAACGTATAGAGATGGACCTCGATGGGTGGATACACGCTCTCTCTTCTACATGGTGCTCTTGCCAGTTGTGTTAGTAGTTAGTTACTGAAAGATTTTGACTTCTTAATAGTTGGCTAAATCTTAGTTCAAGATAAAGGATATTAAAAAAGCTTTGAAAACCAACAAACATGAACTACATGTGCCCGACATAGTTGGAGAGAAAGGATATGTTCCCTTCAACATGAACTACGTATGCCCCACATAGGTAAATGTTGGAGTAGAAATTGATAACCTAGTGGATTGAATGGACAAAATGACAAGAAGGTCGAAGGAGTTGTGAAAAAAACAAGCATATCAAGGAAGTATAAGGAAAAAAGTTAAAGACAAAGGTTCCCTAAAAAGTTCCAAATGAATACCCAAAAACCATTCAAGAATAAAATTTGGAATACTTCCTTGGCATTTTTATATAAAAATACTATGGCTTTGTGATGCTAAGGATTCTGTGATCCTCATGAGTGATAGCTTAAGACTCTAGAACTTTAAAATATTTTTGGATCTCAAATCAAATGTCAAATGTGGTCTTAGGTTTGGTTTTAAGTTAGAGAAGACATAAAAGTTTGAAAAGAGCCTAGGCTTCTTTAAAGTCCATATAACACAATGGGAACTCATTAAAAGATACTCATGGTGGGCTTGTATATTCTTCTCAGTCTTGTGAATAGAAGTGAGTTGCTTGGAGCTTGTGTACACTTGATTGTGAGAGTGTATTGCGTGTGCTTTCTTGTGAGCATGCATGTGTGTATCCTTCTTGGTTAGGCACATGATCATGATCCGAGATCCTCATGCCATCAACATTCAAACAGGATGCTTCAGTAAATCGTGATTTTTTGGGAGTCGGAGGGCCAAAAAGTCACCATTTTGTGAAAGCCAACAACCCAAAGAGTCACGATTCTTTGCCCAAAGTATCCAAAAGTTCGTGAATTCTTACTCTTTTCTACCTTCAAGAAGTCGCAAAGTTCTCAAAAAATACTTGGCAGGAAGTCACAAATTTCTCATCAAATGGATGGAAAGAAGTTGCGATTTTCTCAAAGTTGCCGTCCCAAAGAGTCGTGATTATCTCAAAATCTGAGTTACAAGAAGTCGTGAATCTCTCAAAAATGGTCTTGCCGAAAAGGCAATTTCCTCAAAATGGGATTCCAAGAATTCAAGATTTCTTCAAAAAGTTGCCTTGCACAAATTCACGATTTTCTCAAAGCATGAGTGGAAAAAAGTCACGATTTTTTCAAAACTTAAGTGCCAAAGAATCATGATTTTCTCATAGTTTGAAAACCAAAAATTCGCAATTTCTTGAGATTCAGAGAGCCAAAAAGTTCATGATTTCTTCAAAGCCCCAAAAACCAAAGAGACGATTTTCTCAAAATATAAGTATCCAAAAAGTCGCGAATTCCTCAAAATCTTGATAGCAAAAAGTCATGATTTTCTCAAAAAATGCCTTCCAAAAAGCTGCAATTCTCTCGACACTTAGAAGGCCAAAAAGTCACAAATTTTTCACTTAGCAAACCAAAAAATCGTGATTTTCTCCAATTGAGAAAACCAAGGAATCACGATTTTCTCAAACTTTCTCTTGCAAAAAAATTGTGATTTCTTCAACTTGCCTAACCAAAGAATCCTGATTTGCTTGAGAACCCAAAGCCAAAAAGTCACGATTTTTTTGAGTGATTTTAGGTGGGAAACCAAAGATTCATGAAATTCAAGTTTTTTTGAAATTTTCAAAAAGTCATGATTTTCTCCAAAAATTCACGAATTTCTGAGAATTTTGGCAGGAACTATAAAATGAAGTACCGAGGCCTACGCTTTGTGTAGAGGCTGATGGGAGGCACCAGAAACTCACACATACCAACACTTTGCCTCTCTTTCTCTCTCTTGCACAACCAAAACTAAAAAATGAGGTGAAAATAGTGCATAAATGAGCAAAAATAAAAAAATATTTTGTTAAGATGAAGCTGAAAGCACATGATGCTCATGATGATGATGAAGATGGAGAAGAAAAATCAGAAATGCACAGAAAATGACTGATTTTTTACCTTCCAACGTCGCAAATCCACGATCTTGCCATCACAACGCTCGTCCTCGAAGCTCTCTCCCCGACAACGGCACCAAAATTTAGTGTAGCTCAAGCGTAAGCACCACCTCCTTTACTTGTCAATCCACGGAGACATGAGGATTGGTATGAAGACCATGAGCAAGTGAAGGCACAAGTGTGTGAGTGAAAGCACACAAGCATGCACACACATACACACACACACACGCACATGGTAAAAGCAAAGAGAGGAACAATGGAAAGCTTCTATTACAAAGACCTCTCTTACAAATCTCAAATATCTAACAAGCCAACTCTCTAACCAACTAACCCCAAAAATGAGCTCTCTAGCTCTTTTTATAGTTTTCTGACTAGTTTTGGCCCTATCCAAACCTAGTGTCTGACCTAGTTAAAAATTAGGTTCCAGGGCTCAAACGGAGTCTAGAAATTATGAAAATTGGTAGGATGATACTTCTAATACTCCTCAAGCTCGAGGACTCCTCCACTTGAACAAAATGGAGTTACAAAAATGAGAAATGATATTTACAGTGGTTTTAAGTGATAAAAATCACTATTTTCATAGGGATTTCTTCTAAAAATTTGATGTGTGCTTCATGGAGATCCATACTTGCTCCTTATTCTTGTGTGTCAAGTTCTTTGACATGTTCTTGTGCCTCTTTCCTGACCTTGAATGCTAACAATAGGTGTATATACATGTCGGGGGGGGGGGGGGAAACCTCTTAAAGAGGGAAAAACGTTTCGCAACAATCCTAAGTGTGATCACACACCACTACCAAAATATATCAACATATCCTTGGGCTCATCCAAGTGTCCCTCATGTGGAGAATTTCCCAAGGGTCATCACAAGCCTTCTAAACTCCCAAGGGCTACCACATGCCTTCTAAATCAAGTGAATATTCTTCTTTCAAGTATACCCCAAGATGGCACTTAGAGAAGCTCCTGCCAATACTAAGGTTCCCACACCTTAGGATAAATCAAGTCTAAGGGTCACAAGAATTCAATAGGATCTCATATGAATAAATACCCCAAGGGTTCAAACCAAGGCTATAAACCAAAGATTCAAGCATATGCCAAGTGTAAATCAAGGGTTAAACCAAGGATAATGTACATCATATTCTAGCCTTTTGAACCCATATATATAACCTTTTGAACCCATCAATTATACAAGAACAACCTTTGAGGGTGCAAGTGGATAGACTAGAGAGCTATAAGATACATATCAGGTGTGAGATGGGAAATGTTTCCTTGGATGCTTATGCAACGTCTTCTAAAGGCTTCATACCAAAGAAAAACGAATGTTAATAAGTCCATACAATCTGTCGTAAGGTTTCTCTATTTGGATTATTATCAAAACACCAATATGAGATACGAAGGAATCTCATTTCTTCAATGGAGGACATTTACAATTTTTTCAGAAGCTATTATAGTACCTTGATGATTTCCTAAGGTGACATGATGATTATTAGGGTGTTCTAGTGTTTCCTTTTTGGGAATTTTAGGCACACAAGCACCTTCGTTAGAGCTAATCAATCATGGGATATTTCCATTAACCTTTGATATTCCTATGGAGGACATTGCAATGGATGTCATCATAGATACATCTATCACAATTTTTGATTTAGATATATTTCACCTGTGTAAAGAGAACATAATCATGTATATAAGGTGTAGCTCAAGCGTAAGCACCACCTCCCTTACTTGTCAATCTAAGGAGACGTGAAGACCGATATGAAGATCGTGAGCGATTGTGGTGATCAAATGTGAGTGACAAGCATATACATGCACACACACACACACGCACACAAGGCAAGATCAAAGAGAGGAACAATAGAAGGATTTTGATTACAAAACAAATCTATTACCACGCTGAAATCTACAACAAGCCAGCCTAAAAAATGAGCTCTCTAGCTCGTTTTATAGCATTTGACTAGTTTTGGCCCTATCCAGACCTAGTGTCCGGCCTAGTTAAAAATTAGGTTCTAGGGCTTATTTGAGGGCTCAAACACAGCCATTTTGGGAAAGGGAAATGAAGAGGGATTTTCCATAAATTGATAGGCAAAATCATGCATGCATATAATATAGTGCATGTACTTACATTTAGACTCAAGAAATCCAAAAATTGGCTTAGTATGATGGGAGTTTCAAGCTCTACAGAACCAAAACCCCCTTCCATCATTGTTTGAGAAAAAATTCCAGCACATAGTTTTAATAAATTCACATTTTGGAGGAGGTAAAAATAGGTGTATTAGGTATGGATTGATGGAAAAAAGTATATATACTCAGAGTACATCATATGTACTTCACTATGGAGTCACTAGATTTATAAAAATGCTAAGTTAAGGAGGAATTTTATTTCCTCAAAGATCCCCTTTCCTTACTTTTTAGAAAACATTTCAGGTGCTAATTTTAGCCAAACTCCACTTTTGGGAGCACAAAGACTCCACCCAATCTTGGTAGCGTAGAGGCCTAGAGGTGAAGCCACAAGAAAGGTTACTCGATAAGAACTCACACCGTGAATGAAGGGCATGAATGCTCACGTATTAGCTATCAATATCTCCTTTGCATGGTAGGTGGGCGTTAATTCCCAACTCTCCTCATAAATCATAATGGACATCTCACACGTAAGGTATCTTAAACGATATATGTCAATGATCTAAATAGAGAGAGAAAGGAGGTAGTTAATGCCACACAATACTTTACCACATGTTCTTGATCTCTCCAAGTGATGAAAGGCCGATCATCCTCGGCAATGGTGCCATATTGTGTTGAGGTTGTAGCAAGAGAAGACCAAAACCCTCACCAACTTGCATGGAAGCAAGAAGGAAAGCTAAAGAGTAACTCTCCTCTCATCCACCCCTACCTCGAACATGTTCAAGCCATTGGCATAAAACACATGCTATGCCACATGCTTGAAAACAAGGAGAATAGGTAGTCAAGGATCCTAGTCCATGAGGAATACAAGCAATGCAACTACTCTACTCACACAAAGGAGAGACATGCATAGGCACACACACACCACTCTCACACACTCACAAAGACACAATAGATAAATGTAAATAGTCTTGGAGTAAAAGAGAGCCTTCTTCCATTCATAAGAGATATTACATGAGATCACGTCGACCAAAAGCTCCCCCTTTACAAAAATGAGCTTCTATATATAGGGTAAGCTCTATTCCCCATGTGCTCTTTTGAAAAGTAAAAAAGTGAATCTCTCTCTAACTAACATATCTTCTAGGATATTCCAAGATCAAGTTTGTAACAAACAAATCCCAATGAACGGCATGCGTGGATTTTTACATGGGGAGTTTCTAGAAGAGCCAAAAGAGTGAGAGATTCTCAAGTCTCCTACGCTATGGTATGAGGAAATATTAAAAAGTGCTTTTAGGAGAGTGTTCACATGTGACACTCAAGTATATACAAGGAGGGTTATTCTCATGGTCTACGGAGGGTTCCCATGCACAATTGAGGATGTGTGCATACCCTACAACCCAACACTCTCCCCGTCCTAGACTTTGTCATCCTCGACAAAGCTAAGATAAGAGGATCATACATAGCTGAACTTATCCAAGTTGAAATCTTCAGATCTGCAATTCTTTAGTTTGCAAAGCTTCAGGCTACAAGTTTTCAAGCTACAAGCCTCGAGGTCTTCAACGATCTTCAAATGTGTAGCACTAAGAATTTTCCAAGCTTCAAGTCTTCAATCTTTACTTCAATATGCAATTATTCAATCTTTAGAGCTGGGTGACACAATCCCCATGGGAGCAGTCAGCCTAGCATACATCCCACTGTGTAGTCCTTTGTAAAGCTAGAAATGCCTTTAGAGGAAGCTCCCAACCCTGAAATGACATTCATAAAGCAAGTAGACTGCTTCTAAAAATGAAGTAGACAATAAACAGTCACTCTAAATTTAGTTTCCACTTCTAGGAGCAACCATTCTTACAAGACTCTCTTCTTGAGAGAAGTTCTTATGAAGATCTGTCCTGTTCCTATCATCCAGGAATTAAGGCTTCACAAACCAAAGAGTCGATTGAAAGAAAGAACCTACATTTCTTATAGTGTCCCCATAATATGCTGACATAATCATTACTAGAGGTGTTATTACATAAGTGCAAGTGTGACATATTGAATTGTAGTGTGGTCGATGTCATTGGAGCTAAGCTCATAAATGCATCACAACAGAAGGAAAAAGTCGTGTGCATTCAAATGCGTCATTATAAAATCTGGGGAGGGAGTCAACATAGGTAGTTAATGGAAAGTGGGTACCCCAACCATCAACATGAAAAAACTTCACGAGATAGTATTGACCACCAAACCCAATGGAGGCAGTTACAAACCTGAGTCTTAACCAAGTTCACATCAAAAACCAAAATGAATGCATTCAGCTATGGAGAAAATTCAGAGAAGATTCCTATGGGCCACTTGAATATGCATCAATGCATTCCAAGTTTCCCTTTGAGATCAAAGAGCTGAGCAATCTAACATGTATTTCCAAAACACACAAATGCATGCACATGGCACAAAGAACATCATTTTCACTCAGAGTATTCACTGCTCTATTAGATGTAAGTGAAGGGAGAAAATCTTCTCATTGGGGCGTACATATTATAATTCTCCCAACCTACAAGAAATGAGCATATAGACATCATGAATACAACACTCTGTTTTGGACATGATGCTATTAAAGTGGACAATCACACAAAATGCTATCCCAACTCTAGTTATTTGAACCTTTCATTCGCTCATGGCAACAGAAAAGGTTAATCCTAAGTTCGGGATTCACCCAACTCCAATCATAAATCAATCCTAGCATCCAACTTAAGTTGGGAAAACAACATTCAAGAAAGCCATCACTGTGTTAAACATATCTGCCAGAAGCATGAAACGTGTTCCATATATCATAGCTTAGTTCATTCTGACCATCCGTATTCAAACAAAAAATCTTTTAAATATCCTCATTTAGTCCGATGGTGTGATAAATAAAATGAGTAGTGGATTCTTAGATGCTATAAAAAACACGTACATAGATTCCCTGAGGATGGTTGGGAAAGTGGAAAGCATTGTTTACTTTGATCCCATGTTGAAAGACTTAAAGAGATACCCAGAATAGCATAAGAAAAAACCAAGGCAGATGAGAAAGTAGATTACATAAACCTTAAAAAGTGCACAAAGGATAGGCCCACAAAACCATTACCCTGCCCTTCGTCCTTTGTTTTGGTGGAAGATCAACCCACCTGTACACCAACCTGCAACTCCAAGACATGTAGAGGGCAAATATAGTAATTGAAGGCAACAATTATACTTCAGCTCCCATATTGAACACGAGACTTGCCACTAACAACCCAAACCACAAAGTGCATAGAGAGGAGTTATGTGAGCTAGCGGCCGAGGGGAAAAGAAGGACCATGATATGCATGAAACACGCTTCTCAATGTGCGTGTATGACTTTACGATTAGATCTGTCAAGACAGTTGTAGCCCCCCTCTTAGCAACTTAAAATATCAACCATGTTACCCCCCCACCTAATTTGAGCATTCAACTTTAAGAACTTTTCCCAAGGCTTGCACAAATGGCATAGGATACACACCCCTATTGTGAAGCAAAATTGTTTATCATGCACAACATCCAATGTAGATTGCTGAATGGTATCCCTTTCTGTACTTTTTTTTTTGTCACTTGAAATGAAAACTAGATTTGTGCCATATAAGGTGAACATTTGGGAAAATAGTATACCATCTGCAAAGCAGCATCTCAATCCTCTAAGCTACAAAAATTTGCTCAATTTATATTCAATCATTTCTATCCCCAAAAAGAAACAGTGCCCTTTTCATGAGGGTCCCAAATACCATGCTTATATATCGAGGCTATTGCCACAAAGTGAAGGCACAAGGACAGGGTGGCCAGGACATCACAGTAAACGAAACAGTACTAGATTTGACCAAATTTCCAAACTGCATAAGTCGTCATTGGCAAAGCCATAACCATAATATCATGAGTAAAGTTATGTTGCGGATACCAATGTTTGAACACCTCCAGCAAGTACTAAGAGTTTAAGAGTTTAAGGGGATGTGAGGGATGTTGTAGTCATGAGCGTTGATAAAAATTTCTGGACAAGATATAAAACGAAAATTCCTTAGGCTAACTGCGGTCAACATGAAGAGTGACCAATCAACAAGCCACCTATTGGAATGCAAGAACGCATGGATAGATGTTGGGACAAGCATAATTGTTGGTGTCAAATGAGCATCATACATACATCATGGTGAGGATGGAGCATGGTGGTTCAGTCGGGAGGAGAGATCGAAAGGACGTGTGCAATCATGCATCACTTGGAACATTAAGATTAACGATACCATCTGTTCAATATTCCGACGTTATGGGAGGGAAAAGGGGGAGCATGATCAGAAAGATATCATTCATAGGGAATCCAATCCTTACTCCCTGGAGTACCTGAAAACTTCACAATGTGTATGCAATAATATCAAATAACATTACTCGAATACGGTTAAGTGGTCCGAGATGCATTTGAATGTTGAGCAATATAGAAGTCATTTCTTGATAAGTTCCTCCATTCTGAGGACCAATCACGACTTATAAAAATTGTGAACCCGATCAAGAAGTTTGTAGATTCTACATAAGCATCCCACAACATCAGACTCAGAGAAATGCACATAACTCAAATCACAGAATATGTAAGTGACACCAGCACAACTGGGTGATACAATAAATGAACCGTGACTAACAAAAAAAATTTCTTAGATCGAGACACATAAAGGGAGCAAATCAGGGAAACACCTCCATTAAGTAAAGCATGCAAAACAAGGTGTGTGATGAGAGAAAAAGTAACGAACAGAGCAAAATTAGTGCAAGTACCTTTAGCTTGAGCACCCCACATCTTTTTGAGAAAAGGCAAGAGCACAACGACCATGTTGCTCATGTGAGCATCAAGAATCACATATCCCGCTGTATGGCAAAGAGAAGACAATGGAAAAGCTTCACTCGGGCATAGCTTGGAAAGGGTGGCCAAAATATTCAACTCCATACCCACCAGAAGCGTCGGACAAGGAGCCCAAAAGCTCCACCCCTTTAGGTGCGGCACACTTCGCACACAGATGTGGTGCAAGGAGGTGCACCCTGCCATGGTAGTTTTGAAGCGATGAGGGAACTCACGTAGAGCTCAACCCCTCCAGCGTGAGAAAAGAAGGATGATCCTACCTTCAACCACCCCGTCGTGTGAAATAAAGAGAAGGGAGCATTACTTTTCCCTCCATGTCCATATCAGAAAATACTTTTCTGATATGGACAATACTTTTCCCTCCATGTCCAGCAATAAATGATCAAAGAGAGCGATAACGCTCATGTCTAGATTATTCACCCAAGCTTGAAAATAAGAGGTCTTTCACGTAGAATGAAGGGGATCCGATGATGATATTTTTGAAACAACACTAAAGCTTCCAATCTTTCACATATTTGAAATCCTTTTTTTTTGTTTTATCTTGAAATAGAAAAGAGGGAGGGACAAGATAGAAGACTACCCTTCCATCAATCCAAGACACACACCGATTCCAAGAACCGTCAGAGATGAAAGGTGATGCCATATGTGTGAATGGAGATGTGTATATGTGTAGAAGTGAGAGAGAGAAGGGGGTAAGGGGTTTTTTTTGTGCATCAGACAAAAAACGAACTAGAACTACCTACTAAAAACAAGAAAAGGGGAACTAATGGCCCAATGGAAGGGTGAAAGTGCCATGCAAGAACTCAAATCCTACGTAAATGAGTAGAAACAATTTCAACACAATACTTTACCACATGTTCTTGAGCTCTCCAAGTGATGAAAGACCGATCATCCCCGGCAACGGTGCCAAATTTTATTGAGGTTGTAGCAAAAGAAGACCAAAACCCTCACCACCTTGCATGGAAGCAAGAAGGAAATCTCAAGAGTGACTCTCATCTCATCCACCCCTACCTCCAACATGTTGAAGCCATTGGCATCAGACACATGCTATGCCACATGCTTGAAAACAAGGAGAATAGGTAGTCAAGGATCCTATTCCATGAGGAAAATACAAGCAATGCAACTACTCTACTCACACAAAGGAGAGACATGCATAGGCACACACACCACTCTCACACACTCACAAAGACACAATACATAAATGTAAATAGTCTTGGAGTAAAAGAGAGCCTTCTTCCATTCATAAGGGATATTACATGAGAGCACGTCGAACAAAAGCTCCTCCTTTACAAAAATGAGCTTCTATATATTGGCTAAGCTCTATTCCCCATGTGCTCTTTTGAAAAGTCAAAAAGTGAATCTCTCTCTAACTAACATATCTTCTAGGATATTCCAAGATCAAGTTTGTAACAAACAAATCTCAATGAAGGGCATGCATGGATTTTTACGTGGGGAGTTTCTAGAAGAGCCAAAAAAGTGAGAGATTCTCAAGTCTCCTACACTATGGTATGAGGAAATATGAAAAAAGTGCTTTTAGGAGAGAGTTCACATGTGACATTCAAGTATATACAAGGCGGGTTATTCTCATGGTCTAGGGAGGGTTCCCATGCACAATTGAGGATGTGTGCATACCCTACAACCCAACACTCTCCCCTTCCTAGACTTTGTCATCCTCAACAAAGCTAAGATAAGAGGATCATACATAGCTGAACTTATCCAAGTTGAAATCTTAAGATCTACAATTCTTTAATTTGCAAAGCTTCAGGCTGCAAGTTTTCAAGCTACAAGCCTCGAGGTCTTCAACCATCTTCAAATGTGCAACACTGAGAATTTTCCAAGCTGCAAGTCTTCATTCAATTATTCAGTCTTCAGAGCTGGGCGACACAATCCCCATGGGGGCAGTCAGCGTAGCATACATCCCACTGTGTAGTCCTTTGTAAAGCTAGAAATGCCTTTAGAGGAAGCTCCCAACCCTGAAATGACATTCATAAAGCAAGTAGACTGCTTCTAAAAATGAAGTAGACAATAAACAGTCACTCCAAATTTAGTTTCCACTTCTGGGAGCAACCATTCTTACAAGACTCTCTTCTTGAGAAAAGTTCTTATGAAGATCTGTCCTGGAGTGGCATTCATCTATGAAAGACAAGAGGTAGATTAGTTAATCA
This sequence comes from Ceratopteris richardii, assembly GCA_020310875.1. Classification (NCBI taxonomy): domain Eukaryota; kingdom Viridiplantae; phylum Streptophyta; class Polypodiopsida; order Polypodiales; family Pteridaceae; genus Ceratopteris; species Ceratopteris richardii. The sequence goes on along the minus strand of CM035432.1, from coordinate 59,404,353 downwards.
CGGTGGTTAGATTGAGTTTCACATGGAGACTCCAGAGAGAAGCAGTTATGGTATTTCCAGTGATGGTCCTTGACTACATGAGATGATCTAGTTATTGACATTAGTGAGATTGGGAGTAGAGTTATGACTCTTCTCTTTAGGGTTTCTAGGAGATGTGGATAGATCTAACTTGTTGGGTACCAAAATCTTAGTTGGTATTACATCATGAGCATGATGTCTAAAACATCAGTTAGGAGGATGGGTACTTGGGCATTATCTGAATCTCAATAAGGACATTTTACTACCAACAAATTCATATATATGAGATAGATGATGGAATTGCATAATTCACAAGATAGTTTACAATAAACTATTACTTGTAAACACACTCAAGGTTAGGAAGACCTAGAGTGGTATGATGGCAAATCTATCATTTGTTTGTAGATGGGTTTGGGGTCACTCTTTATGGGACTTCCTTCTATATTTCAGAGAATTCTATGGTTTATTATCTCCATTATGATATGTTCAAGCTTATAAACTTGGCACTTTGCAATTACCTTTCATACTATCACCCCATAGAGGAATTTGTTTTTTGTTTTTTTTTTTATCATAAGCTTGTAGAGCTTGTTTCCTATGCATGTCCTTTACTAAAAAATTTAGCATCCCAATCACCACATTACATCCAAACTCTACTTTCAATTCCCTTTCATTGTCAATGTCATGGACATACCTTGCCTCAAGCCCACATTCAACATGAAAATATTGAAAGATCTTTGGAATAGATCCTCATAAGCCTTTGATACTCGTGTCAATCAGTCTCTTGGCATCATGTTGGGTCCATTCATCTTCTGCTTCACCAATGGCATGTTAGATAGATAGAGAAAGCATGGGGTTTATCAAATAAGTAATCTAAGAACTGTACCTAATGTATGCTACTTTTTTTCAACTCTGTATCAAATAGATATGCAAATTATGATAGAACTTCCTATGCAAGAGAACCATACACCTTTTTGAAATAAAGTCAAGCCTATTTTGCTAAGATCTTTGAGTGACTTCAAACATAGTTGCATGACTAGGGAATTTGAGAAATTTTGTGTCTTAATGCCATTCGTCCATAGGAGGTGTAGCAAATGTCTCATGGCATCAAGCACATGCTAACTAAGTAGATTATCAAGAGATTAAAATAAGGTGTTCTAATATATACAATATGGTTTAAATGTCTTAGTTCATAATCCCTCTTTGATTTTACATTTGTAGCCATATTTGATATTGTTTACTTTCTTACAACAAAATCAAATTGTTTACAAAAAACTCTTTCATTAAGCTTTTTTAACCTTATCGCAATTAAATTTCTTTACATGTGTCAAGATAGTACACATCTAAAAAGTGTTTTTGAGCCACTTGGGGACTCATCTAAGTACGTAATGTTTTTAGAAAGGTTGAAGAAACCTTTCTCGTCTCTCCACAATTGGATTCATGCTTCCAAAAGCTTGGTGGAAACTATTGCAAGCCTTTGAGGATTCTCTTTGAATTCACTTGAACTTGGTTTGGATGAATGTCTAACTTGGATGCTTTTGCTAGGTTCCACTTGTGACCAACATCTGCTAACATTCCTCCTTGAATGTAGGACTATTGTGTCCAATTTGGCATTAATTCCTTGGTAGAAAGTGGGAAAGAAGGGTTCCATTCATTTTTTATCAACCTAACTTCAAATAGACCAAGTCAAATTCTAAATGCATTTTTCATAAGTATCTAGACCTTGGGCATTCACCACCTTTAATAAAGACATCCTATACCACCATACCCACTTTTATGTCAAATTCTAAATGCATTTTTCATAAGTATCTACACACATGGGACACTTTCTCAAAGACTTAAACTTGATCCAAAGATCAATAAGTTTGACCTTGGGCATTCACCATCTTTAATAAAGACATCCTATACCACCATACCCACTTGTTTGTTAATTCAAAAACTTGATGTTCTAGACCACCAAGCCCACATTAGTTAAACCTTGAACTAGAAATTGAACACTATGTCAGTTTCTATGAACTTGATACTTTGGCCCATATAACACCTTAGGTTTTCCCTTTCATGCTCTAAAATAAATCCCACAAGTTTATAAAGTCATAACTATTTCCTTAACATTAAAGCATAACAACATTTAAGTAGAAAAGTCTAAGGATTCGACTTAGCTTAGACTCTTAGCTTGTTTCTTGGGTATTCCTTGACCCTTTCACCTATTTAGATCTCATCCTATAAGTCTCTTCCTAGGATTTAATCGATCTTGGGAATCTAAACATAGGATGTAAATCTTTTACTCAAATAGCTTTGATGCAACTCTTACTACTCTAGAAATATTTCTAGTAGTTTCGAAGATAATCACTTGGGTAATTGTGTTCCAAGTTTCATTATCTCCTAATAATCAGGGGGATAGTAACAAAAACTTTAGTCTTCACCCCGAGGTCTCTTTTAGCTTGCCCTATGTACTTTCTAGAGATCTCCCCCTTTTGTTCTCATTTTATACTCGCCCAAAGTCATAAAACCTTAAAATGTAACCATATAACTCTCCAAGGTCCCTTTTTTCACTAAAAATTCCCCTCAAACAAGGTATCCTATAAACACTAGATTAGGGACATTGTTTCTTGCAAAATACCCTAAAACTTCACTTGTTATGGACTCTGACTGCTCCTTTTTTGTACCTCAATACTTAGTGCTTAACTCCCCAACATTTTTTCCCTCAAAGAGCTTATTGTAGGAAATGATGTCTTTGCAACCGCCTAGTGCAAGGACATTATTTTGTGTCTGTACTTCAATTTTTGCTTTTTATTTAAGCTTCACTTGTGTGTTTTCTTATCCCTATGCTTAATGCCCTAAGTCAAATGATGTCTTTGCAACTGCCTAACGGTGCAAGGACATTGTTTTGTGCGTGTACTTCATTTTTTGCTTTTTATTTAAGCTTCACTTGTGTGTTTTCTTATCCCTATGCTTAATGCCCTAAGTCCAAGCTTCCTATCACTTCAAAAGTCCTTCAAGCATGCAACAATATCTCTAAACATGACCTACCTTTAGAAAATTGATATGTGAAAAACACGCAAGTTTTATTCTTTTTTACTACCAAGTAGTCTCAACTACATTTAACAATGACTTTATCCTCTTCTAGACCCTTCAACCTCTCAAATCATGCACTTTATAAGGAGAAATTTCCTTGCTCAAACTCGAGTCTAAAGGAATCATTTCATGCACACATTGACTACACCTATCCCTTTGAGACTAGCACTCTTGGGATCAAATCATGCAGGCTACTATCTTGTCGGCTTCCAATCATGCAAGGTGAATTGATTGATTTCTCTACAAAATCCCTAACACCTAGACATTGTTCAGTGCCAAGCATCTCTTATCTTACCCCCATTACTTATAGATGCCTTTTAGGTAGATTCTTTCATGCTCTCTACCCTTAAGTTAATCTCTCAAATTACACACAAGTCCACCAAAAACTTCCAATGACTTCCTTGTTGTAGTGCAATCAATGGATTTCCTCGCACATCATTAAAGACAAATGTGAAACCTTCAATCTCAAAGAAAAGCCTCCATTAAATCCCCTCATTATCCACTATTCAAAAAAGTAAAAAGGAGTTGTCAATATACACTTACCTTCTTAATGGAACCTACAACGTCTCTATCAAAGGTCTAGGTAATCAACTCTAAGGACCTCGCTTTTCTTTGTACCATCCACATTCCAAGATTTTGCAATGATCCTCAAGATCACTCTCATGATTGATGGCGCAAGACAACAATCTCATACAACTCACATAGCCTTTTTGGAGTTTGAATTCCGAGAAACTTACTTTTTATGGAGTTCTTGGAAATAAACAAAGAATCTCCACTTCCTACTCTAGCTTTCGTGAATGCTCTATTTCTATGAACGGATGAAGTGCAAGACCTAGTGAACTCTCCTACATGACTTTACCTATAACTATGAGTGAAGAAGATGATGAAATAAAAGATGAAAATGTACAAAAACCTTTAATGTACCTCTCTCACTAAGAAAACCATCAAACTTGTCAGCCAATAAAATCATTCTCCCCCAAAAATGGCACTAGTGTGTTATGTTGTATACCACCTCAAGCTTCAAGCCTTGGGAAAGATGGATGGACACTTCAAATGATGAGTAAGTACTGCCAAATCTTGCTTAGTACCAGCCCCTTGTCGCTTCAGAGTTGATAAGTGGACCCCCTTGGCTTCCCAATGACACCATAAAAGTGCCAATGTACTTTGGAAATGGTGTATTAAAAGATTTTCTCAAAACAGACTACTTCTCAACAGAAGAATCCAAGAAAATTTTCTATTTTGGATCATACACCTGCTGCTTGTAATGCTCAGTACAACCAGTACAATAGGAATTGGAAAAATTCCTTTTAGAGGTATCTAATTAGCTAAGTAAGCTAATGATTCCAAGTGGAATCACTTGAAATGATTAACTATGCATAGAGAAGTCAATTTAGAAAAATAATCATTACCCTCGATTTTTTAGGACCTCTACAAGTATTGACCAGTGAGTGCTTCGACAGAGGTTTCTCTCAATTGGCTTAATAGAATTTCTTCAAACTTTGTCAGCATGTAGACAACTTGAGCTAATTCCAATAAGCTATAGATCATTGAATTTGGTGAAGAAATGAGTGAGATATGAGCAGCACAAGTTGATAGTAGAGAATGACTATAACAGAGATGTCATAGATCAACAAGGTAAGTATAATGTATTAATGAACAATGTTGTACAATGGCATAGGCTTGATAATCATAGCCTTATGATGAAGAATGGTGTAGGCTAGAATGTAAGCCTTACACACATATAGAAATGACAATGGAGAGCTCGGGATATCACTACTCTAATCACAACTTTTTCATGAGAGTTTATATAAGTGTTCCAATCAAATTTGAATTTGAATTCAAATTTTGGCTCTCTCTAAAAAGTGTACCATCATTCTAGGAGATATTCTCTCGATGTGATTGTTGCTTTTCAACTAATCAAGTCCATGACTTTTATAAGTAGTTACAAACACTCTTCAAGTCAAATAAAGACTTTTACAATGGTAAAGAAGTAATCCTCCACTAGCACTCGTTTCCATGGAGTTTCATGAGCTTCAAGCCAAATGTGTAGGCTTGTGATTTGCACCAACAGCTCCCCCTCAAGCCAAACATTTTGGCTTTTTCTTCACTTCTAGTCTTCATGAACATACTACAATCCAATCATTGATTTGAATCTGCAAAGCTTTGTTCCATCTAATGCTTTAGTGAGCAAATATGCACATTGCATGTTATTTGATACATAGGCTAGCTGAATATCCTTGCTTAGTAACTTCTCTCTCACGTAATGATAATCGACCTCTATATGCTTGGTCCTAGCATGATAAATAGGATTAGCTGCAAGATGTAATGAACTTGTATTATCTCCAAAGATCATTGGAGATGTAGTATGCAAGCCCAATTTTGTATATAACAATCTGATCCATATGGCCTCTTCAGTAGCATTGGCCAACCCTCTATACTCTACCTCTATAGAAGATAAAGCAACAGTAGGTTGCTTCTTTGAAGACCATGATATTGGCTTATCTCCTGCAAATGAAAGGTACACTGAGGTACTCCTTCTATCATCTTTGCATCCTGCCCAATCTGCATCTGAATAAAGTTAAATGTCCAAGTCTGATGTGTAAGGGAAATACAAACCATGATGTTGTGTACCCTTAAGGTACTTCAAGATCCTTTTGGAAGCCTCCATGTGAGGTGTCCTAGGCTTGTGCATAAACTGACTTAGCACACTTACTCAATAAGCAATGTCTATCCTTGTCAAGGTAGCATAATTCAAGCTTCCCACTATGCTTTGATAACCTATAATATCATCAAGTACATCACCTTCATGAGTACTTAATTTTAGGTTTACCTCCATTGGAGTACTTGCAACTTTGGCATCCTGCAAATGAAACTTCTTCAACAAATCCTGTATGTACATTCTCTGAGTAATGTAGATGCGAGAGTTAGTATAGACTAACTCAAGTCAAAGGAAATATTTTAGTGATCCAAGGTCACTAATTTTGAACTCCTTCATTATCTGATTCTTGATCTGTTTGATGCCATTAGCATCATTACCTATAAGTATGATATCATCAACATATACACATAGGTATATTACCTCTGAATTACTTCTCTTGATGAATAGAGAAGTATCTGCTTTACTCATGACAAAATCTTGGTCCTAAAGATATGTGGTCAACCTATGGTTCCAAGCCCTAGGTACCTACTTCAATCCATAAAGTGCTTTATTCAATTTGCATACATATGTTACCTTGTTTGGATCCTCATAGCCAGGAGGTTGTGACATGTACACCTCTGAAATCCAGCCGTTTAGGAACACATTTTTCACATCCAACTGATACATGTTCCAATTCTTTGATGCAGCTACACTTACCAATACCTTGATGGTTGGCATTTTTGCTAAAGGTGAGAAGGTTTCCTCATAGTCAATGCCTTGGGTTTGTGTAAAACCCTTAGACACAAGTCTAGCTTTGTAGCTGCTTATTGACCCATCAGAATTTCTTTTTATCTTATATATCCATCTAGAACCAATTACCTTCATAGACTCCTTCTTTGGTACTAGTTCCCAAGTATTACTCTCCTTGAGTGCTTCAATCTCCTCATCCATAGCTTCCTTCCATTCTGCCTTGGTCTTCGCTTCTTCATATGATGCTAGTTCTCTAATTGATAAATCCTTTGCAATATAAATGGAATGCTTAGTAACAAGAGAGGTGTCATATCCATACCTGATTGGTTTCTTGCTTTCCCTTTGTGATCCTCTGATTGCTTGATTAGAGGATTTAGGTATATCCTCTAATTTCTTCATCTTGAGTTTACCTTTGGACTTCCATGCCTTGAAATCTTCAAGGTTGATGATGTCTTCATCCTCTGAATTTTTGTCTTCATTATGAGTAGGCTCCTCCTTAGTAAGGCTTGGAAACTCCTCTTCCAAGTCATAAGGTAGCTTTACCTTCCTGTATTCACTATCAAACCAAGAGTCATTTTCATGAAAGACAACATCTCTACTGACCGCAAATCCCTTGTTTGAAGGATTGTAGAACCTGTAATCTTTATGATTTAGATCATATCCAATAAAGATACACTTCTTTGCCTTAGGGTCTAGCTTACCTCTTATCTGAGAAGGGATATGCACATATGCTACACATCCAAATATCTTGCAGTGATCAAGTGAAGGCCTTCTACCATGCCAAGCTTACTATGGGGTCATTCCATCAAGGGATTTGGATGGCAACCTGTTTAACAAATAAGTGGCAGTAGATATACTCTCTGCCCACAAATAGTTAGGTAATTTTTTCTCATTTAACATTGACCTAGATGTTTCAACAATCAATCTATTTCTTCTTTCTGCTACCCCATTTTGCTCAGGAGTATACCTTGTGGTAATTTCTCTCTTAATTCCTCTTCCCTACAAGAATGCATAAAAATCATTTGAGAAGTACTCACCTCCACCATCTGACCTTAGCCTTTTTAGATTTCTCCTTGTTTGATTCTCAATAAGTGCAAGATACTTTTTAAAACAACTGAATACTTCATCTTTAGGCTTCATAAAGTACAATACAGTCGACCTACTGTAATCATCAATAAAAGATACATAATAACTTGATCCAGAGATTGAGGGATCCTTGCTTGGTCCCCATACATCTGTATGAACAAGTTCTTGGTAGTCCTCATGCATGTTGCCTTTCCTTGAGAAGGGTAACCAATGAGACTTTCCAAACTGACAAGCACCACACTTGTAAATCATGTGTTGCTTGGATACATTAGGTGTCCCAAGCACACATTGATCTCTGCATATCTGTTTCAAGGTTCTTTCACCTACATGCCCTAATCTTTTGTGCCAAATTTCAAGCTCTGTTAATGTTTGATCTTTATAGCTATAGAGTGCTATGTGCCTTGTATCCTCAAGTTCAAAAGTGAAAAGTCTACCTATCTTTTCTCCTTTGGCAATTCTCTTGAACCCATGCTTGAGATCCTCCACAAATGCTCCATATTGGTTGAATCTAACTTGCAAACCTTTTTCCACAATTTGTCCAACACTCATCAAATTCTTGGTAATAGTTGGTACATATAGAGCCCTACTCAACAGATTTTTGTTCCCATCAGAGGTCTTAACATTTCCAACTTTAATTACTGAGTTCTTGGTGTCATCACCTGTTTGTACCTAATGCTTACCCTTTGGTTCCTCAAGGTTAGAGAGAAGAGCTACATTGCCTGCCACATGATTTGAGCATCCTGAGTCAATGTAAAAGAGATGGTCATCATTTATACCTGTTTTTGAAGTCATGTTCATAATCAGAAGAGAATCTTCGTGCTCCTCTGTGTAGTTGTTGTAGTCCTTTCTCGATTTGTATCCTCCTTTGTAGTTGCCATTGTAATTGTTGTTGTAATGGTTTTTGTATCCTTGGTGGTAGTTGAACCTGCCTCTTGATTGTGTGTATCCACCTTTTTGATAACCTCTACCTCTCTGATTCTTGAAGTTCCTGAAACACTCATCTGTAGTATGATTTGATAAACCACAAATATTGCATGGTGAGGAGTTATAAGGTCTCCCCCTACCTTGCTTACCTCCTCTGCCCCTTCCTTTTGATGATCTACCTCTCCTTGCATAGTTTGCTTGGGAGGTAGTTCCCTTATCTTCCGATTTCTTGTTCTTGCCTTTCTCTTTAGACTTTTTTTTATCAGTGTATAGGGCAGAAGAGCTATTACCTCTTGATGAGTCTCCATTCTTATTGATCTTGGCTTCATGGGTGAATAGTTGCCCCATGAGTGTGGTAAGATTTGGAATCTGCATGTCCATGTATAGATCCATGGCAGTTGTGAAGCTCTCCCATTTTTCATCAGCTTTAATGCCATTGATAACTTGCGCTACAATATGCTCCTCTTCAATTTCTTCTCCTATACTTGCCAACTGATCTGCTACATCTTTAACTTTGGTCACATACTCTGAAATAGCTTGCTTAGGTTGCTTCCTTTGAGTTGTGAATTCAATCCACAACTGATTCTTCCTGGCCCTTGTGTTGGAAGAAAAATAAGTAGACAATGTTTCCCAAGTCTCTTGGGATGTCTTACAGTTCCTAATATGTGGTAGAAGAAAATCAAAAATTAAGTTAAGTAAGACCTTGCTAGTGCATCCTTGGCACACAATGTGTTGAGTCTTTCATGCTCTTCCCTTGTAGGTTGTCCTTTACTTCTGAATATGGGCATCTCCTCATCTCCTGAGATGTATCCATAAAGGCTCCTTCCTTGTAAGTATGTCTTCATTCTTAGATACCATGCTTGATAGTTGATCATGTCCAATTTATCAATGAAAGAAGGAAAACCATCTCCCATTTTAGCTTAGATTTGCTCTGATACCATTGTTGGGAAAGATGGATGGACACTTCAAGTGATGACTAGGTACTACCAGATCGTGCTTAGTACCAGCCCCTTCTAGCTTCAGAGTTGATAAGTGGACCCTTGTAGCTTCCCAATCACACCATAAAAGTGCCTATGTTCTTTGGAAATGATGTACGAAAAGATTTTAACAAAACAGACTACTTCTCAATAGAACAATCCAAGAAAAGTTTCTATTTTGGATCATACACCTACTACTTGTAATGCTCTGTACAACCGGTACAGTAGGAATTGGAAAAATTCCTTTTAGAGTTATCTAATTAGCTTAGTAAGCTGACGATTCCAAGTGGAATCGCTTGAAATGATTAACTATGCACAGAGAAATCAATTTAGCAAAATAATCATTACCCCCGATTTTTTAGGACCTCTATAGATATTGACCAGTGAGTGCTTCGACGCAGATTTTTGTCAATTGGCTGAATAGAATTTCTTCAGTGCTTTTCAGCACGTAGAAAACTTGAAGCTGATTCCAAGAAGCTATAGGTCATTGAATTTGGTGAAGAAATGACTGAGATATGAGTAGCACAAGTTGACAGTAGAGAATGACTATAACAGAGATGTCATAGATCAATAATGTAAGTATAATGTATTAATGAAAAATGTTGTACAATGTCATAGGCTTGATAATCATAGCCTTAGGATGAAGAATGGTGTAGGATAGAATTTAGGCGGTACACACATATAGAAACGACAATGGAGAGCTTGGGATATCACTACTCGAACCGCGACTTTTTCATGAGAGTTTATATAAGTGTTCCAATCAAATTTGAATTTGAATTCAAATTTTGGCTCTCTCTAAAAAGTGTACCATCATTCTAGGAGATATTCTCTCAATGTGATTGCTTCTTTTCAACTAATCAAGTCCATGACCTTTGTAAGCAGTTACAAATATTCTTCAAGTAAAAAAAAGACTTTTACAATGGTAAAGAAGTAGTTCTCCACTAGCAATGGTTTCCATGGAGTTTCATGAGCTTCAAGCCAAATGTGTAGGCTTGTGATTTGCACCAACATCAAGAACTCAAGCTAGTGCCAACACTGAGTAATGCAAACCATATTTTCAATCCAAGATGAATGTTGATGGCATGAGGATCTCGGATCATGATCATGTGCCCTAACCAAGAAGGATACACACATGCATGCTCACAAGAAAGCACACTTTTAGACTCTCTCACAAGCAACTCTACACACGCTCCAAGCAACTCACTTCTATTGACAAGACTGAGAAGCATACACAAGCCCACCATTAGTATTTTTTAATGAGTTCCCATTGTGTTACATGGACTTTAAAGAAGCTTGGGCTCTTTTTAGACTCTTATGCCTTCTCTAACTGAAAAAGAAACCTAAGACCACATTTGACATTTGATTTGAGATCCAACAAATATGTAAAAGTTCTAGAGTCTTAAGCTATCACTCATGAGGATCAAGGACTCCTTAGCATCACAAAGCCAGAGTATTTTTTATATAAAAATGCCAAGGAAATATTCCAAACTTTATTCTTGAATGGTTTTTGGGTATTCATTTGAAGTTTTTAGGGAACCTTTGTTTTTAACTTTTTTCCTTATACTTTGTTGATGCATCCATCTTGTTGATGCTTGTCTTTTTCACAACCCCTTCCACCTTCTTGTCATTTTGTCCATTCAATCGACTAGTTTATCAGTTTCTACTCCAACTTTTACCTATGTCGGGCATATGTAGTTCATGTTGAACGGAACATATCCTTCTCTCCATTATTTACCTATGCGGAGCCCATGTAGTTCATGTTTGTTGGTTTTCAAAGTTTTTTTCGTATCCGTTATCTTGAACTAAAATTTAGCCAACTATTAAGAAGTCAAAATCTTTCAGTAACTAACTACTAACACAAATAGAAAGACCACAATGTAGAAAAGAGAGCGCGTATCCACCCATCTAGGTCCATCTCTATATGTTCCTCTAAGCCAAGGGGGTTCATGTCCTTAGGCTCATTCAAGTATTGAGCCAAGTTTCCCTCACATGGACACTTTCCCAATAGTCATCAAATGCCTTTTGATTTTGCAAGGCCTATCACATGTGTTCTAACTCAAAGGATTCATATCTCACGTACACCCCAAGGAGGCACTTAGCGAATCTTCTCCCAATTCTACAATTCCCACACCTTAGAATAAATGAATCCTAAGGTTCACAACCACTCAGTTGGGAGTTCATATGAATAAATACCCCAAGTGTTCAAGCCAAGGGTTTAAACCAACCATTCAAGCACGTGCCAAGGGTAAATCAAGGGTTAAACCAATGCTAATATACATTATTATAATATTTAGGATAAATATATCTAGCATTTGATCCCATTACTTATGCAAACTTCTCCCCCCTTAAAACATTTCTGTGCTCAAAAATGTGTAGAAGTATAATATGTGGAGAATTCCCTCATGCACCATGATGGATACTTAGGTCACGATCTCCTCTCTCTTTAGACTTGTGTCCCATAATCAAATGATGGTTACTTCCTTTCTATATCTAAAAGTAGAGCAATCATAATCCCTACCCAAATCACTTTTCCTTGGTCCAATTGGATGTACATGCATGCCTTGTACCTATGGATTGGTGAAATGTGGATTTCTTTGATAGTCTTAACTTAATTGTTTTCCTTTGATGTCTTCAGAAATCTCAAGATCCATTAAATCTTACATTTACGTACACCTTGTACGTTCTTGAAAATCTATAATTATAGAACTATCCAATAGAGGCGCTTCCTCTACCTTGAAAGGACAAAAAACTAGATTCATCTTCCACTTTCAAGAAAAAGGAAAGGAATCTTCATATGTTATTTACTTATATTACTCTTCTATAGTCCTTTCCAAATACTATGTAATATTTTTCAACCAAATCTCTGATCATTAATCTTATCCATTTTCAAGCTATACTACTAGATTATACTTTGGTAACTCCAAAGTATAGTCTATCTAGTACTCACTTTTTTTGAGTTTAGATCTCAAACACAATCTACCATTTAGGAATTCCATCATTGCATATATAGTACTCACTTTGTATGAGTACTCAACACAAGCTAATTAATATCAAATGTACTCCTTAGCTTTCACAAAGGAGCCAAGGAATGTATCTTTTTACTTAGAAGTATCATGTCAATGTGATTTCATATGAATAAGCACCCCGTGTTCAAACCAAGGGTTTAAACCAAACATGCAAGCATGTGCCGAGGGTAAATCAAGGGTTAAAACAACACTAATATACATTATTATAATCTTAAGAATCAATATATCTAGTATTTTAATCCCACTACTTATACAAAATTCTCCCCCCTTAAAACATTTTTGCCCTCAAAAATGTGTAGAAGTATAATATGTGGAGAATTCCCTCGTGCACCATGATCTATACTTAGGTCTGTTGGAGTTAGACGTCTGCGGAAGCACACAAATAGCACAAGGAAGAAGAAGAAGCTTGGGGCACAACGCACAATACTGAATGTATTACTAGAGAATGTACAAAGATAAGTAGCCCATTAGGGCAATAGGCATATATACAAGCCGGGGGAAAAAAACCTCCTAAAGAGCGAAAAAAAGTGCCTCGACAGTCCTTTTGTGTTCACACACATCACTACCTAAATATATCAACAAATCCCCCTTGGGAGTGATGCGATGAACAAGGAGCTGGCACTCATGTATAAGGAAGTGCCAAGCTATGTGGAAATCACTCCACAAAAGGAAGTAAACCCAAAGCTTTGCGGAAGTGCCAAAACGCTGTAATAATGTGTCAATATATTTTGTTTGACACAAAGCCATTCCACCATCAAGTTGCATAAACTGAATGCCCAAATAGTGATGCATATGCCCCAAATCAGACATATCAAATGAGGCATGCAAATCAGCCTTGAAATCACCAATATGCTTCTCAATAGGACCAGTGAGCAGCATGTCGTGAACATAGACAACAATGATCAGAAGCACATCATTAGCACACTTAACACATAAGGTGCTTTAAGTTGGGCTGTTCTCAAAACCATGTGCAACCAGATAGGCATGTATCTTCTCATACCAAGCACGTGGTGCTTGCTTTAAACCATATAATGCCTTCTTTAACTTGCACACCTGGTTTTCATGCCCTTTCTGCACAAAGCCACGGGGCTGAAAAACATACACTTCTTCATGCAAATCGCCATTAAGAAATGTTGTTTTAATGTCGAAATGATGTACATTCCAACCATGATGGGTTGCAAGTGCACAAATGCTCCAAATAGTAGTCATACGGCATGTATGTGCAAAGGTCTCAACAAAATGAATGCCTCTTTCCTGCACATAACCCTTTGAAACAAGCCTAGCCTTATACGTGTCAAATGTACCATCAGGTTTATGCTTCAGCTTCTATACCCACTTAGTGCCAATGGCCTTCTTGCGAGGAGGCAAGTCACATAAAGATCATGTACCATTCTTCATTATAGCATCATTTTGAGATTGCATAGCAGCCATCCAATTTTCTGAATTCTGTGCTTCATCAAAAGAAATAGGCTCATTCTCATCACAGAGACTAGACGCAGCCATAGCATAGCAATCTGATGCAAAGGAGGCACTATGAGAGCCTGAACGAGTACGATATGACAAAGGTGCATCTAATTTGCTGTCACGCAAAGTCTGCACCAGCCATTTTGGCATAGTTTTTGCCTGCTCAATATCAGCTCTCTCATCAACAAGTGCATCATGTAAATCTGCATAAGAAATGGAATGATCTGCATCATCATATGAAACCTGCAAAGGCTGAGAAGTTGCCTCATTAGGACCATCACTAGACTGTCCACTTATAAAAAGAGGCATCAAAGTATCATACATGTCTTTGGAGCTAACATATGTCTCCTTAGTACATGAAAGCAATGGCTGAATAGCATCTTCCACAAAGACAACATCATGGCTAACCAGAATGCGTTTAGTCTGTGGATGATACAAACGATAGCCTTTACTTTCAGAACTGTACCCAACAAAAATACATTTTACTGCCTTATCATCCAATTTTCTGCGATGTTGTTGAGGCACTGGTGCATATGCCAAACAACCAAAAACACGCAGATGAGCAACAGATGGCTTGCGGTCATGCCAAGCCTCATATGGAGTGATAGACTGCAGTGCTTTAGTGGGACACTTGTTCAGTACATATGTTGCACACATGATAGCCTCAAGCCAGAAACTATGTGGTAAAGCCTGACTCTTGACCATGCACCTCGCCATCTCCATGAGTGACCTGTTCTTTCGTTCAGCAACTCCATTCGGTTGAGGTGTATACGACACTGTACACTGGTGTTTTATCCCATGTTCAGCTAGAAATGCATTAAAATCAGAAGACATATATTCCCCCCCCCCTCGATCAGAACGGAGGGTGCCCATTTTACATGTTGACAGATTTTCAGCCAAAACCAAAAACTGTTTAAAGCACATGAACACTTCGGACTTTTCTTTGAGTGGATATACCCATGCATGCCTGGAAAAATCATCAATGAAAGTCACAAAGTAAAGGTAATTTCCAAAAGAGGGTGTCTGCATAGGACCACAAACATCACTATGTACAAGCTGCAATTTCTGTGTAGCCCAAACTGAACCATCTTTTGAAAAGGAGGAATGCTGCCTTTTGCCCAAAATACAGCCTTCACAAACATGTTTTTAGGTGCCTCAAGTTTGGGCAAAGAGGACACCATTTCATATTTCTGCAGGCATAGCAAACTAGCAAAATTCAATTGACCAAAGCGTGCATGCCAAAGCTTTGCATCTGACATAACCTGAGAATCATTTACTGCACATGCCAAATAATTTTCAGATCTTTCATAGTCTATGAGCTTATACAACCCACGACATAAAATTCCAGAAGCAATAATAACATCGCCATTTGACAGATCATGAACTCTACATCTGTCATCAACAAATTTCACAACCAAGCCAATCTTGGCTAATGCAAAAACTGATAACAGATTCTTCTTGATCCCTGGCACAAATAAAGCATCTGACAAAGTGAAAGAACTACCATCAGCAGTAGTCAAAATGATCTTACCAACTCCCATAACAGGATAAGAGGAGTTGTTGGCGCATGTAACACTATTCCCTGTAGGGGCAGGCTCAAGTGAAGAGAAGAAACTAGGCTGCGAGGTAATATGTTTGGTCACCCCACTATCAAAGTACCAAACATCTGAGTCTACTGCAGACATGCACTGCTCATGAGAAAATGGGTCAAAGCTGCAAACAGTAGTGAACGCCCATTCTTCTTCCTGCACAAGACTAGCAGACTCCGTTTTTGGTGTAGAGGCTTCTACAACAACCATTCCAGCCTCTTTCTTCTTTGCCTCTTTTGCAGCCAGTTTTGGACAGTTCTTTATGATATGATCATTCCCTTTACAGTACTTACAAAAAAATTTCTGCTTTTCTGATTTTTTCTCATCTTTGTCTTGGTTTTTCGAATGTGCAGCATTTGCAGATTTCTGCTTACTAGTAGAAGAACTCCATTTTCCTTTGCCCTTCTGACTAGCCAGGAAAGCTTGATCTGCAACACACATAATGGACCTGTTCTGCCTAGACTGATCTTCCTGCAACAGAACAAAGACTAACTCCTCAAATAACAAGGCATTTGGATTGCCTTTCATCATCAACTGAAGAGTAGAAGCAAAACTCTGATATGAATCAGGAAGACCATTCAGAACGGTCTGCACAAGTGAGCTATCTGGTATAACCTCATCAGCAGAAATCAACTGTTCCTTCAGATCTTTGATCTTAGGAAACTCTCTATAGAATCACCTTCATTCATGTGCTCACTCTCCAACTGTTTTCGGAGGTAAGCAAAAACGAGCCTCATTCCTAGCTTGGTACAATGTGGTAAGTGTATCCCAAGCATCCTTAGCTGTTTTGCAAGAGCGAATATGAGGAATAATAGCACGTTTGACAGACAAAGCTATCGATGCATTTGCCTTGGCATCTCTGCCGTCCCAATGAATCTGCTCTGTAGTAGGTACAGTAGAAATAGCAGCACGAACAAGAATCTGCACAATATCATCTTCGACACCATCTGCATCAGCTCCAGCACCTGTATTTGCAGTACCTGTTGTTACAGGTGTAACAGGATGTCTTTCAACACCTTGCACAATGTTCCACAATCCTTTTGCAACCAATACATGTCGCATCATATAAGCCCATAATGGGTAGTTGGTACCATCCAACTTATCCTCAAACAGCCAACATACGGAATACATCACTGCTTTCAGCCATCGCCGGTGACTAAAATACCTTGATGTAGAAAATTGACTCTATCTAAAAAAGTTGAATAGAACTGCCCAAACGAATTCTGCTAGACCTGTAGCACACTTCGAGATGCTTATACTGGCAAACAGAAACTGGTATATACCTTTGGCACAAAAGATGAAATAGCCTGCACAAGCGCTATGATAGTGCGTTCGGAGGCCAAAACGAGCTCAGATCACGATTTCGGCATGACAAAGCGAAGATGCTTTGATCTCTGAAACACCGTGAGTATGCTCACCAAGTTTCATGCAAACCTGAGACTACAAACGGAGGAGTGTCGACGGTGCCCTAGATGAAGCGACGACCTGCTCTGATACCAATTGTTGGAGTTAGACGTCTGTGGAAGCACGCGAACAGCACAAGGAAGAAGAAGAAGCTTGGAGCACAACACACAATACTGAATGTACTACTAGAGAATGCACAAAGATAAGTAGCCCATTAGGGCAATAGGCGTATATACAAGCCGGGTGAAAAAAACCTCCTAAAGAGGGAAAAAAGTGCCCCGGTAGTCCTAGTGTGTTCACACACATCACTACCTAAATATATCAACAAGTTCATGGTCATATATCTCTTTATACTTGTGTCCCATAATCAAATGATGGTTACTTCCTTTCTCTATCTAAAAGGAGAGAAATCATAATCCCTACATGAATCACTTGTCCTCGATCCAATTGGATGTACATGCATGCCTTGTATTTAGTGAAATGTGGATTTCTTTGGTAGTCTTAACTTAATTGTTTTCCTTTGATGTCTTCATAAATCTCAAGATCCATAAAATCTTACATTTACGTATGCCTTGTACCTTCTTGAAAATCTATAATTCTAGAATTATCCAATAGAGGTGCTTCCTCTATCTTGAAAAGACTGAAAACTACATTCATCTTCCACTTTCAGAAAAAAGGAGAGGAATCTTTATATATTATTTGCTTTAATTACTCTTCTATAGTCCTTTTCAAATACAAATGTATTGTATCTTTATTTTTAGGATCTAGTAAAAACAAGTGAAAAATCAAGAATGGGTAAAATTAATCCATGCCTAATATTGCCCAATACCTTGAATATATCTGCTATCTTTTCAATTCGTGGCAACTTTAGTGGACTTATAACAATAAAATAGCTTTTCTCGAAGCTTGATGTTCAAGTATTCTAAGTAATAGTCAATAAACTTGATTTTGGTAGTTCATCTCCCACTAAAGTGGACCCTTGTCTTGAATCCTTGATTTTCCCTAGATCAACCATTGGGAAATTTCCGTGTTCTTCCAAGTTAATCCCTCTTGGGAATCCTTGATCTTCAAGACCTCATAGATCCAAAAGCTAAATTCATTTATCTAGCAATTGGAATTCCTTCTTGTGGGTCTTTATCCAAGTTCTTTGTCCACCTTAGCTTGGCAAATTCTTCCAAAGAGTAGTAGTATTAATTCTGTTGAACCAACATTCGTTCATACCATAGATAGTTAAGTATACTAACCCTAACACTCACCAATGCTATGTGAAGAGGAAAAAATCGTGTCTACCTTAACTGGATCCTTCAAATTCTTCAACTAAATGAGGAACCATACTTATCAAGTCATCAAGATATATTTCCCTTACTCGCGGTTCTTGCTAGATCTTTTATCCAAGTTTTTCACAACTTATTGAACATCCTTGAATCATTTTCTTGAATCATCCAAATATTAAAAGAATGGTCTTTCATAGATCATTCTATCATTCAAGACTTTAGAATTTGATAGGCTTGACTTTTAACAAGCACCTGATTTTTTTAATCAAATAAAAAAATCCCCAAAATTATTCTCCTCCTTTATATCCAAAACTACCAAAAAATATAAAGCAAAATATGCATTCTATTTAAGAGAATACATCTTCTTCACCTTATTCTACTTTCCCTCTTATAAATACAACCAAGTGTATTTAAGTGGCTCAATAGGCATATCTCTTCAACTTTTTATGACCTAAGAATTTATTCTCAATGGACTCATCTTCAAGGCTTACCCTGATGTTTTCTATTAGATCTTCAGTCTTGTTCCTCTCTAGCTATGAGAGAAAATTCTCAAAGGGATTCATTTTTGTTCTCTTGATCATTCTCTATGATCTCGAATTCCATCCTTGAATTTCTTAGTGCCATTAACTGAGAGGAAGTAATGAGATGTCTGATTCACATGCGAATTAATATTATATCTCAAAGATTTCTTTAGTCAACACTTAGTCCTTCTTTGGCATGATTTATCAACCTAAAAGGTTTTATCCTTTTGACCAATCTAAGCCATTTGGCTTTTTTCTATTTCTTTAACTGAATTAATTTGAGACAACACAGTCTTTCCCTTTTTAGATGCCTTCTTCATTGCTGTTTACCCGTGGAATTTACTTGGTATCTTTATATCATACCTTCATGATTTATCTCTTACTTAAGTCTTTAACATCTTACTGATGTTTTGAGAACCTTTAATAGCTATTATTCTGAGTACCAACAACTTTATGTCTTCCCTTTGACTTAAGTATTATGTAATATTTTTCAACCAAATCTTTGAGCATTAATCTTATCTATTTTCAAGCTATGCCACTAGATTATACTTTGGAAACACCAAAATATAATCTATCTGGCACTCACTTTGTTTGAGTTTAAATCTTAACACAATCTATCATTTATGAATTCCATCATTGCATATCTAATACTCACTTTGTTTGAGTTTAGATCTCAAACACAAGGTAATTAATATCAAACATACTCCTTAACTTTCAAAAAGGAGTTAAGGAATGTATCTTTTTACGTAGAAGTATCATGTCCATGTTACCTTTGTTCTAGCATTTTTTTTGCTCATTATTGAACAAGTAATGTAATCAATGATTTTTTAAGCCTATATTGTCCTTAAATCCAACACCCCATACCACCAAATCCACTTTTAGTGAAAGTGTAAACCTAAAAGTTTCATACCATTTGGTTTACACTCTCACCTTAGTGCAAACAACTTTAGCTCTTACTCTAGGATTTCTCATTAGGAAAACCTGTTTCCTCTTAGTCTAATCAAGTAGCATAGATCAAAATGCCTTAGAATTGTAAGCTATGTACTTAACACGTCTTGATTGTACTTGGAAACAATTTTCATTAAATGAAAATACATGCTTTTTTGAACTATTTCTTTGCTCACATGCAATCCAATTTATCTTTTATGTGTCATTTGACATTAGAGTTAGATCCTCATACTAAATATTATATGTTCATCTAGCCAGGCAATTGTGTCATAAGAAATAGCCAAGGCAAATGGTCACATCCTTACCCATGTTCAAAAAATGTTTCTTACTCATAGGGCATATTTCAGAGTATTGGAATTTAGAGTATGTTTCAACCCTTAATTTTTTCTCTTCTCTAGTTATGTCTTTCTACATTAAAGAGTTACAACTCTTTACCTCTGAAGCAAATCTCTTTTCGATCTTTGAATGGTTCATAGTTTTCATAGAATTTGGGAACCATATTGGGGAAGAAATAATGCTTCAAAAAGATTACATATTTCATGATTTTGAAAAATTTTGTCAAGAGTAACCCATTAGTGTCTGTAGAGCTTCTTAGACTCTTTGTTTCTCTTTTGGACTTTTTCATCAAATTCTTATTACTACCCATTGATGGTTTTATAAGAAGAGAAGCATTTTTTTAACTTATTGCATATGTCCTTAGTATTGTTGATTAGCCATTTCATGGGCTTTATGGAACTTTAGAAGCATGAAAAGGACTCTAGGCTTAAGTTTTTCTATCCATGTTACAATCTGTTCGCTTTTACGTTAATCCAACACATAAAAAGCATAAACAATAATGGTTGGTAAGCCCAATGGCATTAAGATACCAATAACTTTATCTCTCTCTCTTGCTCTCTCTCTATCTCTCGTCTTATCAACCCATGAATACATTATACAATTCACTAATATGCATGTATGCCAAGTAAATACACATCTTTACTTGATGATTCTTCGCATGCATAAGGTTCAAAAATTGAACCCCTCTTTAAATAATGCATGGAAATCACACTTGGAACTCCATTTAATACATGAATCTATATCCAATATGTGCCCATAATTTCCATGTTTGATCATGACATGCTATGATGAACCTTCTACATTCCATCTCTGATCATCTTTATGAGGTGTGTTCATTCTATGCTAATGGGAAACCTTTTGTATTCATCTATGGATTAAAAACATTTAGATGAGTAAATCCATGCACCTTTGAATGAGGATATCGACTACCTACTTCATTTAAAATCCATTCTTTTATGCATCATTTTTGCATGGAAATAGGAAGAAAAAAAATGGAAAATTTAAAAGTAATAAGGAGCTTCATCATAGCTATGTCTATCCTTTGATTCCATTTGAATACTCCATACTTGATGTTGCAGGCTTGGGCCATCATGGCTTCCCAATCTCCAATATTCATACTTAACTTATATATGCCTGATTATGCATTTAACATTAGAAAAATTCTTAGGATACCTAAACACATAATAACACTTTTGATCGTGGACAAAAAAAAAACTAAAGTCTCTTCTAAAATAGGAATGTGATTTTTGGGACGTTCCACATTTCCCAAACTTGCATATGGATGCCTAAATACATACTAACAATTCCGCTCATGGACAAGAGAAAAGTATAGCAATCTTCTAAAATAAAAAATGTGACTTTTGGGAAGTTGTACCTTGCACAAAATTGTATTCTTTTCACAAAGGAAGTAAGCCCTAATCTTTGCAAAAAGCTTCAAATTTCTTCCTAGTTAGAGCCTTTGTGGAAAGGACTACAACATTATCTTGTGTGGGCACAGAGCGAAGCTAATATCTAGTAGAGATTCTCTCCTCACATAATGATAGTGCACCTCAATGTGCTATGTGTGAGCGTGAAGCACATGGGTCCTTGAAAGCGGCTAATGCTCTTTAACTATCACTAAAGGTGGTGGTCGAAAAAGATGCACCAACACTCAAATCAGCCAAAGTGTGTATAAGCCACACACACTCAACAATACCTATGAAAGTTGCCCTATGCTCAACCTTAAAATGCGAAGTGGCCATATAAATGTGCTCCTTGCTCAACAAAGATATGCATGACCTATACATATGTCAATGCAACTAACCAAACTTGAGTCAAAAAAATCTTTATAAAACTGGTGGTATAGATCCCGTTTGGGATAGAAACAACCAAAGTAGATGGGTACCACTCAAATAGAAAAACATGCACTCAACTACCTACAAATGCTTGACACCTATGCTATGCATAAACCTACTCATCTCACAGATAAAAAACTAACTATTATGCCAAGTTATGCATAAGTAAATCAAGCATCCAATAGCTTGCTGATAGAAAACAACCTCAAATGCATCTCAAACATCATGAAGTCTAGACCATAAACCTATCTCCATGGGGGTGCCAATAGTTTTACAATCGTGTCAACATATTTATTTTGATAGAATACTATTCCCCCATCATACAATGCTATACATACACACACACACACACACACACACACACATATATATATATATATATATATATATATATATATATATATATATATATATATATATATATATATATATATATATGTGTGTGTGTGTGTGTGTGTGTATGTATGTATGTATGTATGTATGTGTGTATGTGTGTATGTATGTATGTGTGTATGTATCTTCCTAGCAATGGTTTCCATGGAGCTTCAACTGTTTATGAACTTCTAGCCAAATGTGTAGGCTTGAAGTTTGCACCAACAAAAACGATGTCTTGGCACTAGGTGATTGCAGAGACATCGTTTCCTACAACCAAGCTCTTTGACAACAAAAAAGGTGGAGTAAAGTAAGTGCTCGAGTATAGATAAGGAGTGGCTAGAGTTCATAACAAGTGAAGTTTGAGGTTATTTGCAAGAAAAAATATCCCTAATCGACTGTTTATAAGAGACCTCATTCGAGGGGAAGTTTGAGCAAAAAAAGGAACCTTCAAAAGTTAAATGTTTACATTTAAGGTTTTATGCCTTTGTGAGAGTATAAAAGGTGAGAAAAGAGGGAGATATCTAGAAAGTCCTTGGGACAAGCTATTAGCTTGAAGAGGTTGAAAGAGATCTCTGTTGGAAAACAATGTTAGTGTCCCAAAGTTCCAATGTTCCAATGTTCCAACAATCCTTATTTGAGGATTTAGTCAAAATTTGGTCAAAATGGGGAAAACATTATTGTACAAATAGAAAATACTCGTCAATAGCTTTCCAAAGATCTATAACACCATACCATTTGGTACCAAGTTGGCCCTAAAATTGCAAACTCTAGTTTTTCTTTTCATCACGCTTTTCAAGTTCTTTTTTACCAAAATCTAGCAACTAACTCAGAATTCCTTTCAAGGATTTGCACTTTGCTTCTACTCAAAAGCATGCTTTTTTCAGCCCCCAACCTATGTTATATAAGGAGAGGCTCATTTCCCTCCTAAATCATCCATCAAAATCAATCTAGATCAAGGATCTCCAAGCTAGTTTAGCTAAGTTGTTGAGTGATGAGCTAGGAGGACTTAAGGACTCAAGGAAGAGAAGTACATGCAAATTTGAAGGATTTTGGAGATAACCAACCTTGTTCTTTTTCACACATCAATTGTGTAGGTTTCTACTTGTGTTGTTGTTGTACCAAGCTCTTGCCTATTTCTTTAATACTATGAGGAACTATTGTTGCTGCTTTACATCATAGAAGACCTAACTTTAGCTATGGCTCTCATTTCATGACTATTTTGAATCATCTTTAACCTTATTTTTGTATATATTCACACATTTTATACCTCTTAGGCACACTTTTCACTCAATTGTTGTAACTAGCATCCTTAAATTCAACCTACATTCTATTTTGTATCATACATACACATTGTAGTTGACATTTTTCATTAATAATTTGCTTCACCTCTTTCTATTATCATTTATCTCTCTTGATCAACTTCAAGTGTGTCATGTTCTAAGGTTAATTGTTGGAAGATCCTAGATTTTACTTGTGATTGATTTATTGGGCCTACCACACTTCCAACATTTGGTATCACAGCATAGTTGACATACACCCTTAACTCAAGATGAGTGACAATAGAGATCGACTTGAACAAGAAGATAAATTAGATGGAATGTCTAGCTATGCAATGTGGAGTTGTTAGTAACCAAGGACTTGTGGAACATTGTTGATGGCAAGTACCCTAGATCAAGACCAAAAGAGGAAGATCTCGCTTCTTCATCCAAGAAGGTTGCTACTCCAATTTCTACCAAGCATATTGAAGAGGAAGAAGAGGAGATTACATATTCATCGACAAACAGAAGG
>CM035432.1:59290328-59370328 GCA_020310875.1 Ceratopteris richardii | reverse complement strand
ATTCCCACGCAAGCGCAGCTGCAGAGCTTTTGCAGCCACTTGATTTTCACTCAGACCTGACAGAATATCAGAACTTGGTAAATTCAACCTATACATCTCAGTATGCTCATTGGCTTTATCGGACGGACGCGTGGCATTCCCCTCGTGGGCAATCTCCCCTTGCTGATTCTGTTCATTCTGCCTGAACTGTTGAAGAAAACCCCCATCGTTTTCGTATTTATTCGGTGCCGAACGAGCTGCATCGAATGCTGTTTGCCTGTCCTCCTCCCGCGTTGATTGACTGAGGTTAGGCGGCCTTCGCCTCCAAGAATAATCATCTGTATGCGAAGGTCCCTCATCTGTGTGCCAGCACGATCGTCATTGCGTCTATACTGCCGACTACTGCTGTATATTCTTTCCATAATTAATCGTTGTCTTCTTCGATTGTAAATACAGAGCACCCACCACTCACTGAGTGCAGGTGGACACGCGAGAGTAGCGCCCGCCCCCGAAGATATAATGGTAGAGAAAAAGGTGGGCGAAAGCGCTTTTGTAGAGCGTGCACGGTGCGATATCTGCTTTCTAAAATGTGCGTATACTTCTGGTTTGGACTAGCGGTTGACTACCTTGTAAGTCTCAGCAGTTGACATTAAAACACGTGTTTCGTGCCTTCTTGAGAACTCATTGTTTAGTTGATGAATACTTTGTCCTATTTGGCAATTCTCTTTCATTTTTGGAGGAACGAAGTAACTTTGTTGACCCAAGATTCAATTGCAAAATTAAAAGTTGATGATCCCTTTTCTACGGTGAGAGTTGTTACTCCTCTCTCTCTCTCATCATGCATCGCGAGATTAGATTAGATTGTCTATCATCATCATGCTCTTCTTCTTTGTACATGAGATCCTCAATTAACATGTTGCATGCCTTGTTGTTGATGTGGGGCACGATTAATTGGTGCATCAATTTCGTAGCATTTGTAATGTAATAACTCACCTCCAATCGAAAGTGCAATTTCTAGTCTAGAGCATAATAACTTGTACACCAGACTCCCGAATGTGCTATCCAAGGCATTTGAAGCACCATCATCATTAAGCAACATGTCATGAAATGTCCCTGTCAACATCTGCCATGAGTGAATCCAAGAATGATTGTATAACTACTCACTGCTCAACATCCAATTTATCCATCCTATCAACCGAGGATGTGTCTAGCTATCCAACCTGAGAGCCAATATGCTCTACCACACACTCTGTATCATAAGAGCTATCGTACTCTACCACACCAAGTGTATCCCAAGAGTCTGATTTGGGTGACTTTTGAGTCATTCATGGGGTTTTTGGGCTTTTTGAATGCATTTCTACACCTAAAATACCTGAATCCCTTACAAATTGGTAGAGATGTGATACTTCCATTTTATTTCTAAAGGGGTTTTCACTTAAAAAGAGAGTGCTAAGTGAAGGATAGAAAAGGATGAGACAAGGTTTACAAGCTTGGAAAAAGTGTACAAGGAACCAACACAAAATGGGACACAATAGTCCCCTTCTTTCTAGGTAACCTTCTTCTCTACCTTAAGCCCTCCTTAGTAGCCTTCTCCGATTGATTTGCTTTTTCGAAGCTTCAACTTCTCTTACTCATGTCTATTGGATTTCTTTTGTTCTCAGCATCTTCAAACTTTTCCCTAGCTTCTTCAATCTAGAAGATGTTGTAATGAATTCCTCCAAAGTGGAACCAAAAGAGAGAGTATCTTCTTAGTATCCTTCTCCCATTGATTTGCTTTTTTGTAGCTTCAGCTTCTCTAGCTCCTATGTGAGTTGGTTTATTGGATCTATTTTGTACTCCGCGTCTTCAAACTTTTCCCTAGCTCTTCAATTCTATATATAATTAAAAAAAAGATAGTTTAGTGAAAATACTTATCACGGAAAGATATATTTATGTGACTTTTGTAGAAAACAAATTTGGAGACAAGAAAGAGATGCGCACACATTGGAGAAACGAAAATTTGAAAGAGTGGTAGGCAGAAATGCATGGAGATGCAATCATTCAAAATGAACAAGATCCAAGATTTCCATAGAAGCATCATCATGGGCTCTGATACCAATATAATAAACCTAGGCTCCAGGTAGCCAACGAATCCCTATTTTGTCCTCTAGTGACTTTAGAATTCAAACAAAAATTTTAATTACGGGCTCATACTTTCACTTTTGCGTACACTTTCTCTTCACATGACTTCACATTTTACCCTTCAATTCTTCAAATGTGAACCTAAGGAAGGGTTCACCTGAACCTTCCAAACACTTTAAAAACACTTTGAATCTTAGAGAAATTACAGAAAGGCAATCTACAACCTGCATCCAGCTTTCTCCAAAACATAACCTTTGTGAACAATTGATTGTGCTCTACCTGTGCACCTTGCCACTGAATTTTGAACACTTTCACCCTAACCATCTTGACTTTGACCTTGAGCATGTTGACTTTGACCACTTTGACTTTGATCATGTTGACTTTGATCATGTTGACTTTGACAAATATGACTTTGATGGGCTCACCAATTGCTGACCACCTAATGGGCTCTCTGTCCCGGAGAGCTAACATCCAAAACTCTGAGCAGAGTTGACACCATGATTACTATGCTGCAAAATCTTCAAAAGCACACTTGAGCTGCTACCAAGTCCACCAAGAGCAGTAAAGAACAAGCACCAGAGAAGAACCAAAAGTTGAAATTTTGCATTGAAGAACAGATGATGAAGCATGGAGGGTAGGAGGAAAGTGTGTGGAGGGTTGAAGGGCTGAGATGGAGAGGGTAAGGGTGGGGCTAGGTAGAAGGATAAAGGGACGGCAAGGATTAGGGTTGTGCGCTCTGGAGAGGATCAAAATGATAAAACACTAAAGCTACAGAGGGTGTATAATGAAAAATGTGAAACATGTGGTAAAATAAAGTGAGAATAGACCATATGGACCATGTGCTTAATGAAAAACATGTGATAAATGTGCTCAAAACATGTGGGTTTGGACCAAATTTCATAGAAAAGTTGGGATTTTGAAAAAAACTAAGTCTAAAACTGAGTTTAGAGGTGCCAAAAGACATGAAAATGACCCCAAGTTTGAAAACAATGGCCATCTGAGGTGCAATCTAGAGCCAAAAGCATTGGAACAAGAAAAAGTAAAAAAAATGTAGATATATTCTTTTTTTTTTAATTAAGCCATCCGTGGGGGTTGGGCAAAATTAAAATAAAATGAAAAAAATTAAAAATAAAATAAAGTAGATTAATAAATAAAAAAAAGAGGGAGGAGGGGGGAGGGGGGGACGGGGGGTGTGGGTTTTTTTTTTGACATAGAAAAGAAAAAGAAAATCAATCGCTTGGGGCTTTTTTTTAATACCAAAAATAGATAAAAAATACAAATAAAATCTAGAAAAATTCAAACAAAATCCAAAAAAACTAGAAAAAAATTCAAAAAATTCCCTACATTTCTAGGCCACTTATCCCACTCAAAACCACAAAGAGCTTCCTTTTTCCTCCATTTTATCAAGAAAAATGACATTGAAAAAAGATAAATAATTCTAAAAAAATTCTACAAACGCTTTAAAATTTCCCAAAAAAAATCTTGAAAATTTGTTTATGCCAAGGGCTATGAAATGGCTTCTAAATTGCATATATATGTTGTAAATCTTTTCCATCTTGCTTTACCCACATTGTGTCCTTACCCCAGTCATGCAACACATTGGCATGCCTTAACTAAGGTCTCCCAATGAACAAGGGGAAACTTCGTTTTACTTGTGGCAACCTTAAGACAACAAAATCCAAGTTAAAGATGGTACCTTGTATCTCGACTGGGACTCTAGGGACCACTCCCATAGGACTTACTATGCTTTGGTCTGCCAATGTTGCAGTGAAGTTAACAGGTCTTGAAGGTTGTAGTCCAATCTTTCTCATGGTATGTTCAAGCATCAAGTTAATGCCAGAACCTCCATCTACAATAACTCCTTGAAACTCATGTCCTTTGATAGTAAATGTTAGATGAGTGCTCTTATAATATGTGAGGGGGGCTTCCCCTTCAATTCTATCTTTCTGCATAACCGCAGTCTTTGCCACTAAACTTGTTGTGGAAGCCTCATCAATTATCTGCAAGAGTTCTGACCTAAATTTCCCATTCATCTTTATTAAATAAAAAATATTGACCTCCTTTTCCATGGACTTGAGTAGTCTTGAAGATTTTGATTTGTTGAGATCATGGGCTCTATTTGACTTATCAAACTCCTCATGAACCGTGTTGAATGCATGTGCAATGGCATTACTAGTACCTATGAGATCTTCTTTTTGCCTTGTATCTGCACGTGCTCGCTTTTTCTTCATATGTCTCTTTGTCTTTATTCATTTCATTAATCCTTGGCTCTTGACCTATTTCTAATTGAGCCTTCCCCTTGTTTCTTGTCTCCAATATGAAAGATTCAATTTCTTCTAACTGCACCTCTCTAATAGATGGTGACAAAACATTGACTTCTTCTACAACTTCTTCCTTGCACACAAAAATCATTTGAATGTGTGGCCTAGATGAAGATGCTTGGTTCTTAGGAAAGTAATTAGTATAACGGTCCCTGGCCTCTGGATAGTTCCTACAAGGAGGGGCATTTTCTGCTAGAGTGCACCTACTTTGGTAATGCCCACATTCTGCACATCTGAAATAGATAATTGGCCTCCTTGGTCCATTTCCAAAGTTATCTCTATGTCTAGGCTTGTAACTATTACCTTGATTGGGTGTTGCTACCATTACATTGGTTGGTGGTAGGGCTCCTCGTTGTGTCCAATAGGTTGTTGCATTCATTCCTCTTGACTGATATTCATGGGCCTCATGACCAGTTTTCTTGCATAGCTAGCAAGTTACACTTAAAAGTGGACACTCACTTACCACATGACCATGCTTGCTACACATGGTGCACCATAGTCCACTTTTGATGCCACCTCCCTTGAGTTCTTGCAACTCTTGTCGAAGTTGAGCCAACTCTTTTGCTTGGGCTTCCTCTTTCTTTTTTAGCTTCAATGCTTCAGTTTCTTGCCTCAACTGAGTTACTGCACTCTCCTCCTCTTTGTGGGGCTTATGCCTTTTTAAGCTCTCAAGCTCTTTCCTTAGTTGAATTACTGGGTCTTCAGGTTCTACAAGATATGATAAATTGAAAGAACTTGTCCCATACTGATGCCTAATTTGTTCCAACCTTGTAGATGTATTATTAAATTCTTCTATTGTGGATGTCGATAACACTAACTCCTTTATTTTACATTGTATTGATATTGGAAGTGGTTTATCCAACCACTTCTTGATAAAAAAATCATGGGGAGGATCTGGCAATTTAGCCATCAATGTCTTGGCTCTAGTGACAAATTCTAGGAAGGTCTCTCCCGGACCAAGTCTTAGGGTTTCTCGTTCCTCAATAATGTTTTCATTTGTGTTCCCTTGTTGGGATTGTGTCCTAAATGCTTCCTTTATCAAGTCCCATGTGGTGAAATGGTTGTCAGCAAACTAACTAAACCATTTTTTTGCTAGCCCTTCTAATGTTGCAGGAAAAAGGATAAAAAATGCATCTTCTCTTCCCATCAGACCCCTTCTCTTACATAAGGCTAAGAATCTCCTAATGTGCTCATCTGGTTCTTCTTGTGCTAATCCTCTGAAGGATGCATATTTGATATTCAATCTAGAACTTAAAGTTTCCAAATCTACATGGGCTGCCATATTCTTTACTCATGATGTTGATGACAATGGACTAGTTAATCTTCGAATAACCTTCCTTCTTGTTGCTTTGCAAGGGACCCTCAAGCTTTGTGATTGGGTTGCGGTCATGAGCTATTCATACTCCTCTTAGTTTAAGATAATTCCAATGGAAAAAAGATTACCTCTTAAACTAGTACAGTACTGTCGGCACCCTTGCACTCTTCTACACTTTGCAAATACTGCTTCTTCTATGCTCAAACCTCCTTGTGGTCCCACCAGGCATGCCAAATTTTGTTGGGGGAGTCTTGTGCAGATAGAGACTTGAGTGTTTGTGGAGAAGAGGAAGGTAAGAAGAAGGATATAGACACAGAAAACTTCTACAGATTGATTATGAAGAGAGAAGTACAATAATGATGTATAGCACAATCCAAATACTCTTTGTGCAAAATCCCAAAGAGTATACAATCAAACAAAGTTACAAAATACCCAAGGTTCTTTCTGCCATCGACCTTCTCTGCACGAAACCTCCATCTTCTCCAAGAGCTTGCACTTGTGCACACTGTGCACTGAAGCTTCCAATAGGGGAGGGATGGACACCTTCTCTCGACATGCATACAACTTCAATGGGACCTTGTGACCTTTGATTGCCTTTCTTAGCACTCCTCTACACACATTGACCATGTTGAATTTGCTCACTTTGACTTTATCCCTTTGACTTTGATCATGTTGACTTTGACCAATATGAATTTGATGGGCTCAATAAGTTGCCACTTGGGTTCCCCTTGAAGACTTGGCTTCATATGTTGAATGAGGTCATTCTTGTGCGTAGCCTTTTTTATACGAACAAAAAGAAGGCATTTTTGTTCTTGCTTCCACTCTATTGTGCCTTTGGCTTCTTGTTTGTGCATTCTTGTGAGTAGAAATGAGAGTTTTTGTGAGTAGAAAAGCTTTATAATGTTTCCTCCCATTCTTGACAAAAGAGAGATGGATTTAATTGTGTGAATGGGAATAGAAAATAAGAGGAAGGTGGAGATGAAGAAAAGAGAATATGTTTTTGCATCTTTTAACCCACTTAAAATATTTTTATCCTAAAAAAATGTGTAGAAGTATAATATGTGGAGTATTCTTTCGTACACCGTGATCTATACGTTGGTCATGGTCATCTCTCTCTTTAGATTTGTGTCCCATAATCAAATGATCGTCACTTTCTTTCTCAATCTAAAAGGAGAGCAATCATAATCCCTACCAAAATCACTTTTACCCATTACATTTGGATGTACATGCATGCCTTGAACCTATGAATTAGTAAAATGTGGATTTCTCTTGTAGTCTTAACTTAATTGTTTCCCTTTGGTGCCTTCATAAATCTCAAGATCCATAAAATCTTACATTTATGTACACCTTTTACCTTCTTAAAAATCTATAAATCTAAGATTATCCAATAGAGCTATTTCCTCTATCTTGAAGGACTAAAAACTAGATTCATCTTCCACTTTCAAAGATTAAGGAGAGGAATCTTCGTATGTTATTTTCTTGAATTACTCTTCCATAGGCCTTTTCAAATACAAATGTACTTTATCTATATTTCTATGAATTAGCAAAAAATTTGGAAAATTAGAAATGGGTAAAACTAATCCATGCCTAATCATGCCCAATACCTTGAATATATCTACTATCTTTGAATCCTTGGCAATCTCGATGGACTTATATCAATAAATTAGTTTTTCTAAAGCTTCATGTTCAAGTAATCTAAGTGATAGTCAATAACCTGATTTTGATAGTTCATCTCCCACTAAAGTGGACCCTTGTCTTGAACATCCTTGATCTTCCCTAGATTAGCCATTAGAAAATTTCCTTGTTCTTCCATGTCAATCCTTCTTGAGAATCTTTGATCTTCAAGACTTGGTGGATCCGAAAGCTAAATTCATTTCTCTAGGAATTGGAATTCCCTTGTACACTATTCTTCTAGCTGGTCTCTATCCAAGTTTTTTGTTCATCTTAGCTTGGCAAGTTCTTCTGAACATCACTAGTACTAGCTATCTTGAACCAACATTGGTTGATACATAATTTTGTTGCAAGAAGACGAATCTAGGAAGGATAGGTATATTATGTGTTTTGTAGATCAAGCTTTTGTTATTATTCAAAAGGACAAGGATAAATGCAACTCTTCTGGTAGTGACTAGAAATATGTAAGTGCTTCACAACCAAAGAAGGAACACAAAGGTAATAAGAAAAAATATAAGTAGAAGGAATTTTGCAAATACTACAAAGCAAATGATCACATCATCAAAAATTGTTCTAAGCTTGTTGTTTTTGTGTGTTCTTCTTCCTCTTGTTGTTTTTGTGCATTTTAGGTCCCCACACTTCAACATTCCAAAGATATTTTGAATGGAACTCATCATCATGCCTTACCTATTAAGAGTCATGGAATATTATCTTTCCAATTTACTCTTTAGTTGCCACTTCGGTTCCCCTTGAAGACTTAGATTTACTTATTGTCGTTTGTTTATGTCATTTTGCTTCGACATGTGCACTAGTAATAGTGTTTGTGGTGTTAGTGGAATACTTTTTTTGATGGTAATCCTTCATCTTCAATGAGAGGAGTCTCTAATCCATCATTTTGGTCACATCGATTATCATTTATTATATTTCTTCCATCTAGACATCTTGTATCCACCTATGTTTATCCATCCACCATCCTTACCTTGATATCCTTGTGGTGTTTTTGGTCGGTTTTGATGGTCATTTTGATGATTTTAATGGCCATTTCAAGTGTTTTTCAATGTGTTTACTATGGATCTAACCTTCTTTGCGGCAGATCTGTCAATTCAAGTGAAGTTTTCACCCTTCTTACTTGGTGCTCTATCCCATCTCCATTATATAATGGTTTTTTTTACAACACTTTCCAATGACCTCTATACAACCTGATGTTCACATCTAGCAAAACCTTAATAAAACTTCTCTAATCCCTAGATTTCGTCTTTTGATTCTTGGAAAGATTGATGGATCAATGTGTTAATTGTGGATCTAATCTTCCTTTTGGTGGATCTATCATTTCAAAGTGCCCCTTTCACCGTCCTTTCTTTGTAGTGTATCCCATCTCCATTATACAATCAAATTTTACACAACACTTTCCAATGATCTCTATGCAACCTGATAGTCACATTTATAAAGACCTTAATAAAACTTCCCTAATCCCTAGATTTTCTTCTTTTGATTCTTTTCCAACACATTTTCGGCTTAACAAAGTGACTTATGTGAATCTATGCAGATTTAATGTTTGAGAAAGATATCATGAGTTCAAGTTTTCATACATGCACACCTTTCTATTGCAAGATCCAAAGAAAACCTTATTCGTATTAAAAGAAAAATATATTTTTTTAATCAAACCTCTTCATCCCTTCTCCTCAAAGACATCCGAAAACATAACCATGTCACACACACACATACATACATACATACATATATATATATATATATATATATATATATATATATATATATATATATATATATATATATATATATATATATATATATATATATATACATACAATATACATACATACATACACACACACACACACACACACACACACACACATATATATATATATATATATATATATATATATATATATATATATATATATATATATATATATATATATATACATACATACATATATATATGTGTGTGTGTGTATGTATATATATATGTATATTATATATATATATATACATACACACACACACACACACACATATATATATATATATATATATATATATATATATATATATATATATATATATATATATATATATATATATATATATATATATATATATATGTGTGTGTGTGTGTGTGTGTGTGTGTGTGTGTGTGTGTATATCATTGTATGATGGGGGAATATTATTCTATCAAGAAAAATATGTTGACACGTTATCGTATAATTTTGTACTTGAAGATTGTAAAACTATTAGCACTCCCATGGAGATAGGTTTATGGTTTAGACTTCATGATGTTTGAGATGCGTTTGAGGTTGTTTTCTATCCGCAAGCTATTGGATGCTTGATTTACTTATGCAAAACTTGGCATAATAGTTAGTTCTTTATCTCCGAGATGAGTAGGTTTAAGCATAGCATACGTGTCAAGCATTTGTAGGTAGTTAAGTGCATGTTTTGCTATTTGAGTGGTACCCATCTACTTTGGTTGTTTCTATCCCAAGAGGGATCCTTACCACCAGTTTCATAAAGATTTTCTTGACTAACGTTTGGTTAGTTGCATTGACGTATGTATAGATCATGCATATCTTTGTTGAGCAAGGAGCACATTTATATGGCCATTTCTCACTGTAAGGTTGAGCATAGGGCAACTTTCATAGGTATTGTTGAGTGTGTGTGTGGCTTATACACACTTTGGCTGATTAGAGTGTTGTTGCATCTTTTTCGAGCACCACCTTTAGTGATAGTTAAAGAGCATTAGCCACTTTCAAGGAACCATGTACTTCATGCTCACACATAGCACATTGAGGTGCACTATCATTATGTGAGGAGAGACTCTCTACTAGATATTAGTTTTGCTATGTGCCCACATAGGATAATGTTGCAGTCCTTTCCACAAAGGCTTTACCTAGAAAGAAATTTGAAGCTTCTTGCAAAGATTAGGGCTTACTTCCTTTGTGAAAAGAATAAAAGTTTTTCCAAGGTACAACTTCACAAAATTCACATTTCTATTTTAGAAGATATCTATAGTTTTCTCTTGTCCATGAGCGGAAGTGTTAGTATGTATTTAGGCATCCATATGCAAGTTTGGGAAATGTAGAACTTCCCAAAAATCACATTCCTATTTTAGAAGAGACTTTAGTTTTTTTTGTCCATGATCAAAAGTGTTATTATGTGTTTAGGTATCCTAAGAATTTTTCTATGTTAAATGCATAATCGGGCATATATAAGTTAAGTGTGAATATTGGAGATTGGGAAGCCATGATGGCCCAAGCTTGCAACATCAAGTATGGAGTATTCAAATGGAATCAAAGGATAGGCATATCTATGATGAAGCTCAATATTACTTTTAAAATTTTCCATTTATTTTTTCTTTCTATTTCCATGCAAAAGTGATGCATAAAAGAATGGATTTTAAATGAATTAGGTAGTCCATATCCACATTCATTGGTGCATGCGTTTACTCATCTAAATGCCTTTAATCCATAGATGAATAGAGAAGTTTTTCCATTAGCATAGAATGAACACACCTCATAAAGACGATCAGAGATGGAATGTTGAAGGTTCATCATAGCATGTCATGATCAAACATGGAAATTATGGGCACATATTGGATATAGATTCATGTATTAAATGGAGTTCAATATCCTCATTCAAAGGTGCATGCGTTTACTCATCTAAATGCCTTTAATCCATAGATGAATAGAGAAGGTTTTCCATTAGCATAGAATGATCAGAGATGGAATGTAGAAGGTTCATCATAGCATGTCATGATCAAAGATTGAAATTATGGGCACATATTGGATATAGATTCATGTATTAAATGGAGTTCCAAGTGTGATTTCCATGCATTATCTAAAGATGGTTTCAATTTTTGAACTTTATGCATGCGAAGAATCATCAAGTAAAGATGTGTATTTTTTTGGCATACATGCATATTAGTGAATTTTATAATGTATTCATGGGTTGATAAGACGAGAGAGAGAGAGAGAGAGAGTTTATTAAGTTTAAGCATAAGATAAAGGATGACTTCTTGATTTGAAGTCAAAAACATATTAGTGAATTTTCTAATGTATTCATGGGTTGATAAGACGAGAGAGAGAGAGAGAGTTTATTAAGTTTAAGCATAAGATAAAGGATGACTTCTTGATTTGCCATTGGGCTTACCAACCATCATTGTTTATGCTTTTTATGTGTTGGATTAACGTAAAAGCCAACAGGTTGTAACATGGATAGAAAAACTTAAGCCTAGAGTCCTTTTCATGGTTCTCAAGTTCTATAAAACCCATGAAATGACTGATTTTTAACCTTCCAACGTTGCAAATCCACAATCTTACCATCACAATGCTCGTCCTTGAAGCTCTCTCCCTGGGCTCAAGCATAAGCACCACTTCCTTTACTTGCCAATCCATGCAGACATGAGGATTGATATGAAGACCATCAGCAAGTGAAGGCACAAGTGCGTGAGTGAAAGCACACAAGCATGCACACACATACACACACACGTGCACAC
The DNA here is from genome assembly GCA_020310875.1 of Ceratopteris richardii. Lineage (NCBI taxonomy): Eukaryota > Viridiplantae > Streptophyta > Polypodiopsida > Polypodiales > Pteridaceae > Ceratopteris > Ceratopteris richardii. Next base: position 59,358,405 of record CM035432.1, on the reverse strand, counting down.
GGTAAGAGCAAAGAGAGGAACAATGGAAAGCTTCTATTACAAGGAACTCTCTTACAAATCTCAAATCTCTAACAAGCCAACTCTCTAACTAGCTAACCCCAAAAATAAGCTCTCTAGCTCTTTTTATAGTTTTTTAAATATTTTTGACCCTATCTAGTCCTAATGTCTGGCCTAGTTAAAAATTAGGTTCCACGGCTCAAACGGAGTCTAGAAATTATGAAAATTGGTAGGATGATACTTCTAATACTCCTCAAGATTGAGGACTCCTTCAGTTGAACAAAATGGAGTTGCAAAAATGAGAAATGATATCTATAGTGGTTTTAAGTGATAAAAATCACTATTTTCATAGGAATTTCTTCTAAAAATTTGATGTGTGCTTCTTGGAGTTCCATACCTGCTCCTTATTCTTGTGTGTCCACTTCTTTGACATGTTGCTGCGCCTCTTTCCTGACCTTGAGTGCTAACAATAGGTGTATATACATGTCGGGGGGGGAAAAACCTCCTAAAGAGGGAAAAAAGTTTCCCAACAATCCTATGTGTGATCACACACCACTACCAAAATATATCAACATATCCTTGGGCTCATCCAAGTGTCCCTCATGTGGAGACTTTCCCAAGGGTCATCACAAGACTTCTACATTCCCAAGGGCTACCACATGCCTTCTAAATCAAGTAAATATTCTTCTTTCAAGTATACCCCAAGATGGCACTTAGAGAAGCGCCTGCCAAGACTAAGGTTCCCACACCTTAGGATAAATCAAGCATAAGGCTAACAAGAATTCAATAGGATCTCATATGAATAAATACCCCAAGGGTTCAAACCAAGGGTATAAACCAAAGATTCAAGCATATGCCAAGTGTAAATCAAGGGTTAAACCAAGGATAATGTACATCATTTTGAACCCATATATATATAACCTTTTGAACCCATCAATTATACATGACCAGCCTTTGAGGGTGCAAGTGGATAGAACAGGGAGCTATAAATACACATCAGGTGTGAGATGGGAAATGTTTCCTTGGGTGCTTATGCAACGTCTTCTAAAGGCTTCATACAAAAGAAAAACGAACGTTAATAAGTCCATACAATCTGTCGTAAGGTTTCTCTATTTGGATTATTATCAAAACACCAATATGGGATACGAAGGAATCTCATTTCTTCAATGGAGGACATATAAAAATTTTTCAGAAGCTATTATAGTACCTTGATGATTTCCTAAGGTGACATGATGATTATTAGGGTGTTCTAGTGTTTCCTTTTTGGGAATTTCAGGCACACAAGCACCTTAGTTAGAGCTAATCAATCATGGGATATTTCCATTAACCTTTGAGATTCCTATGGAGGACATTGCAATGGATGTCATCATAGATACATCTATCACAATTTTTGATTTAGATATATTTCACATATGTAGAAGAGCACATAATCATGTATATAAGGTGTAGCTCAAGCATAAGCACCACCTCCTTTACTTGTCAATCCGAGGAGACATGAGGACAGATATGAAGATCATGAGCAATTGTGGTGAGCAAATGTGAGTAACAAGCACATACATGCACACACACACGCACACACAAGGCAAGATCAAAGAGAGGAACAATGGAAGGACTTTGATTACAAAACAAATATATTACCATGGTGAAATCTACAACAAGCCAGCCTAAAAAATGAGCTCTCTAGCTCTTTTTATAACTTTTTTTACTAGTTTTGGCCCTGTACAGACCTAGTGTCCGGCTTAGTTAAAAATTAGGTTCTAGGGCTTATTTGAGGGCTCAAACGAAGTCTAAAAATTATGAAAATCGGTGATACTTCTAATACTCCTCAAGCTTGAGGAGTCATCCGCTTGAACAAAATGGAGTTACAAAAATATGAAATGGTATTTACAATGACTTTTAGTGATGAAAATCACTATTTTTATAGGGATTCCTTCTAAAAATTTGACATGTACTTCTTGGATCTCCCTACATGCTCCGTCTTCTTATGTGTCCACCTCTTTGATGTGCTTCTGTGCTTTGTCCTTGACCTTCAGCTTCAACATAAGGCCATGTTCTACATGATCTTTTGCATGAGTAGGGAAAGATTCATGGTGACGAAGTGACAATATTATCTAACAATGACTCGACAAAGGCTTCAAGTTGCTTCATGTGAAGTTGCTCATCAAGCTCACCAACTTCTCATCAAGATCACCATGCAAGAATGTTGTTTTGACATTGAGAAGAATAAACAAGCCAATCAGGAGTATTTTTGAATGAGATCCCATTATGTTATATAGACTTTAAAGAAGAATGGGCCCTTTTCAAACTCTTATATGTGCTCTAACTTAAAAATAGATCTAATGCCACATTTGACATTTGATTTGAGATCCAAAAAATATGTAAAAAATATAGAGAATTGGGCTATCACTCTTGGGGCTCAAAGACCCCTTAGCCTCACAAAGCTAGATGATTTTTATATAAAAATGCCACGAAAATATTCCAAATGGTATTTTTACATGGTTTTTGGGTATTCATTTTGAATTTTTAGGTCCCCTTTGTCTTTAACTTTTGTCCAGATACTTCCTTGATACATCCATATTGTTGATGCTTGTTTTCTTCACAACTCCTTTTGCCTTATCATCATTTTAACAATTTAATCCACTAGTTTATCAGTGTTTGCTCCAACATTTACCTATGACAGGCACATGTAGTTCATGTGTGTTGGTCTCAAAGCTTTTTTCATATCCTTTTTCTTCGACTAAGATTTAACAAACTATTGAGAACTCAACATCTTTCAATAACTAACAACTAACACAACTAGCAAGACCACCACCTGGAAGATAGCATGTATCCCATCTAGCTCCATCCATATAAATACCTATAGGCCAAGGGGGTGCATGTCCTTAGGCTCATCCAAATGTCAAGATAAGTTTCCCTTATGTGGAAACTTTTTGCAACAATCTAATTATTAGGACCACCACATGCTAGAGAGATGACTCTCCTCCCAACCCTATGCCTCTATATATCTCTCTCTCCAAGGGACTGCCTACTATAGAAGTTGGATACTAACCATCCAAGTGCCAGCCATGTAAGTACATGTGCACCAAGTGTCCTAGTTAACTAGAGCTAACTCACATGGATGCTTCTAAAAGGTTCTAGAACTCTTGGGGAAAAACTCTCTCCCCATCCCCATGGGGTTGAACCCAAGAACTCTTCCTTCTCATCCATATGACTTAAACACTAGGCTAAGCACATTTGCTTGTCTAGAGAGCATATGTACCTTTGCTAAAGTCTACCCTTTAGACTTTTTTCCTACACTTGAATGACCAAATGATGTTCCATCTCAGATGTGTCTAGACTTTTTGGACCCTCATGTCATAAAATTACTTTATAAAATTCTTCTTCCCTTGGAAAATATTTTCATCCTCAAAAATAGAGCTATACAAATACTCCAGGCATCCCTCGAGCCTCAGTCCTTGTGGAGTCCTTTCCTTTTTCTAGATAAGGCCATTCAGAAGGAAGATAGCAGATGCATGCAAATGAAGCACAATATTGCATGCAAAAAAAAGAGAGAATGTTGCCAAAAAAGACAGAAGATGCACTTAAAAAAACTCTATTCAAGATCTCATGGAACAATTGAAGAAGATGATCCAACAATCTTTCCATGGAAGCTTGTGAAAAGTATAATGAGGCCAACAACTTGTCCATAAACTTACTTTTATACGGATGCAACAATCTAAACTATTAGGATCTTCACATGCTAGAGAGATGACTCTCCTCCCAACCTTATGCCTCTATATGTATCTCTCTGCAAGGGAGTCCCTACTATGGGAGGTGGATACTAACCATCCAAGTGTGAGTCATGTAACTACATGTGCACCAAGTGTCCTAGTTAACTAGAGTTAACTCAAGTGGATGCTTCTAGAATGCTCTAAGACTCTTGGGCCAAAAATCTCTTCCCATGCTCCCTATGGGGTTGAACCCAAGACCTCTTTCTTCTTATCCATATGACGTAACCACTAGGCCAAGCAGACTTGCTTGTCTAGAGAGCATAAGCACCTTTGCTTAAGTCTACTCTCGAGACTTCTTCCCTACACTTGAACGACCAAATGATGTCCGATCCCAGGTATGTCTGAACTTGTTAGACGCTCATGTCATAAACTTACTTTATAGCACTTTCTCAAGGGTCATCACATGCCTTCTCATTTCTCAAGGGCTATTACATGCCTTCTAAATCAAATGAAGATTCTTCTCTCATGTACACTCTAAGTAGGCACTTAGAGAAGCTTCTCCCAAGTTCAAGGTTCCACACCTTAGGATAAATCAAGCCTAGGGCTCACAACCACTCAATTGGGAGTTCATATGAATAAGTACCCCAAGTCTTCAAACCAAGGGTTTAAACCAAACATTCAAGCATGTGTCAAGGGTAAATCAAGGATTAAACCATGCCTATTATGCATTATTCTAAACTTTGTAATCCATATATTTAGCATTTTGATCCCATTATCTATACTACGTTATGATCCCCTTAAAATATTTTTGTCCTAAAAAATGTGTAGAAGTATAATATGTGGAGTATTCTCTCGTACACCATGATCTATACTTTCTTCATGGTCATCTTTCTTTCTAGATTTGTGTCCCATAATCAAATGATGGTCACTTTCTTTTTCAATCTAAAAGGAGAGCAATAATAAACCCTACCCAAATCACTTTTACTTGGTCCAATTAGATATAGATGCATGCCTTGTACCTATGAATTAGTGAAATGTGGATTTCTCTAGTAGTCTTAACTTAATTGTTTCCCTTTGGTGCCTTCATAAATCTCAAGATCCATAAAATATTACATTTACATACACCTTCTACCTTCTTGAAAATCTATAATTCTCGGATTATCCAATAGAGGTAGTTCCTCTATCTTTAAAGTACTAAAAACTAGATTCATCTTCAATTTTCAAAAAAAGGAGAGGAATCTTCATATGTTATTTTCTTGAATTACTCTTCTATAGGCCTTTTCAAATACAAATGTACTTTATCTATATTTCTAGGACTTAGCATCAAATTTGAAAAATTAGAAATGGGTAAAAATAATCCATGCCTAATCATGCCCAATACCTTCAATCCTTGACAAGCTCGATGGACTTATATCAATAAATCAATTTTTCAGAAGCTTAATGTTCAAGTATTCTAAGTGATAGTCAACGAACCTAATTTTGACAATTCATCTCCCACTAAAGTGGACCCTTGTCTTGAACATCCTTGATTTTCCCTAGATTATCCATTAGAAAATTTCCTTGTTCTTTAAGGTCAATCCTTCTTGAGAATCTTTGATCTTCAACATTAGGGGAAAAAATGAACCCTGCATGGGCCTTGTAAGGATCCCTAATTTTTAGGGATTAAACTTAATTCTGTTCTTGTTTAAGAGAACAAAGTGCATTTAATAGGGCACTTTTAGTAGGCTGGAGTAGGCTTTTTTTTAGGCTTTAGTAGGCCTCTCTCTTTCTTCTTCTAGAGAGAGAGAAAGAGAATCTACTTTCCACATCATCAAACTCGTGCATGTATTTGAAAAAAAAATGAGTTTTTTTTTTTAAAGTCTCATTTTCAGTGTATATCAACTCAAAAGGGCCTATTTTTTAATATATATGTCAGAAGTCACTTTTTTGGGCCCATTTTTTGAAGTTTCTTTTAGAAAAATTATAATTTTCAAACTCCCTCCAAAAGTAAGTGCCACATCATCAAATCGTGACTATGCTTCTCCCAAAAGATGACTTTTTTCAAATTTCATCATTTTCAGCCATACACAATGAAAAAAATACACTTTAACCCATACACATACAAGAAAACACATTTTTTGAGCGAAACATATGCTTTAGATTCCCTTCCAACTAGTTTTTCATCTTTGTTTTTGATATTGCTGGTCATTAGCAAAGATGGTGTTGACATGTATCACAAACTTCACAGTAGAATGTCCTCCTGCTCCTGCATCAACAAGTATCCATCTTCGTGTGCCTAGAGAGTTTGCTCCAAATACAATGGAGGACATATACAAATTTTTCAGAAGCTATTATAGTACCTTGATGATTTCCTAAGGTGATATGATGATTAATAGGGTGTTTCCTTTTTGGGAATTTTAGGCACACAAGCACCTTGCACCTTAGTTAGAGCTAATCAATCATGGGATATTTCTATTAACCTTTGATATTCCTGTGGAGGACATTGCAATGGATGTCATCATAGATACATCTATCACACTTTTTGATTTAGATATATTTCACATATGTAGAAGAGCACATAATCATGTATATAAGGTGTAGCTCAAGCATAAGCACCACCTCCTTTACTTGTCAATCCGAGGAGAGGTGAGGACCGATATGAAGATCGTGAGCAATTGTGATGAGCAAATTTGAGTGACAAGCACATACATGCACACACACACGCACACAAGGCAATATCAAAGAGAGGAACAATGGAAGGACTTTGATTACAAAACAAATCTATTACCACGCTGTGGTTGAGAATTGACACTCAAGTTTGAGAACCATTTTGAGAAATCAAATCAATTTAAATGAAAAGGTGACAAATTGACTAAAACCATGGTGATCTCTATCCTTTCATCCCTCATTAAAAATATGATGAGATATAACATCTTATGTAGTTATATGTGTATGTGTACATCTTCATATTTCGCATAATAAGGACTCCATTTAGAGGTAAAAATTAAACGTTTGTTTCGTTAAGAGCCAAAGTACGAAGATTATGTTTGACATCATAGAATCCACCAACTTCGTTGTTCAAAATATAACCAAATTTATTTGTGAGAAAGAGTGTTCTTTATGCATGAGTGTTTTTGCATACATATGATCGAATCAGATTTCTTAGCTTTAAAATTTGCTTGCACCTCCAAAGAATGTTAATCTGAGCATTGAAGATAAATGTGTGGGTAAGTATGTGTATATGTGTATTATTCACTGTGTGTATATGCATTGTTAATGCATATATGTGCATGCATGCTTGATATTTGTGCATGAGAGTGTATAACGTATGTGTTATAAGAGTGGGCATGAGACCTATAAATGTGTGTGTATGTCAAAACCTTTAAATGCAAAGGTAAAGGTAATAAAGCAATATAAAATGAAGAAAAACGAAAGAAATGTGTGCAAGTCTATGGATATACGTGCGTGAATATACGTGGCATGGAAGCAAAGGTTTCTTTTTTAGAAAAAATTGACGCCTGTCGAAGAAGAAAAGGTGATACGGGGGGACAAGCCACTGATTACAGAGAAGATATAGAACGGAAGAGAGAGGGATAGGCATTGTGGAACAGACAATGAAAGGGAAAGTACTGCATTGTCGGCGCGAAAGCGACGGTTGGTGGATCATGCCAACCGCCGAAAATACGGCGCACACAGGGTGCTTGGTGCAAACTCAGGTGCAATGAAAGCTCAAGGAAAAGTGATCAGTTCAAGTTTTCTTGTGTGCCCTCAAATCGTCAAAAATTATAGGTCAATCTTCAGGAATATGCAAATTCAAAGCTTTTTCAGGAGTATGCAAATTCAAAGTAAACGTTTAACTTAACAATGTAGAATTGGTTTCAATTTAGAAAGAACTCAAAGTTTTATCATATTTATTATTTTCATAAATACAATTTCAAATCTTTAGATCAACGGATTGAGGTAAATACTTTAATAACGAGTGCTAAAGAGATGTAAGTAGTCACTTCGTGGCAAGAAGTTAGAGCGTAAAAGTTTTTCTCAAAGAACTTTCATAGATAATGAGATGAGACTAGAATCGATTTTTCATCATTTAAACGCATTAAAGTCAATTATAGCAATTCTACCATCCGAATCCTCACGTTCACATATATTTTCTAAATAGTTCAATCGTTGAGTTTTGAATTCACGGTTTTCGTTGTACCCTTTCAATTCCTAGTAAGATAGTTTTCATCAAATCGAAATACGCTCTTCTGCTAGAATTTCAAGTGCGCCGGATATGCCTGATTTCATATGATGCACACAAATTGTATGTGAATTCAAATTTGGCCCTTCTGTTTTTGTTGCACAGAATAAATTTCACAAAGCGTAACATAATCACATCCCAGCCGTACACTTAAAAAAAATACACCCGATTCCTGTCAGCACTTTTCATCCTTTCAACACCTTGAAAAATGAACGTTCATCATCGAAAACTTAAGTGCGAACTTGAGTTACTATGGCATAGCAATCCTATTTTTATGCAACCAATGAAGGTTAGGTCCTGCAAAAAAAAATCTTACCAGATCGTGCAATTGATTAAATCTTCAAAGTGGCTTAGTTTTGTTGTGCCATAGTTGATTGTTCATACTTCATCAAGTTCATATGAAAATCAGAGAATATTCCAATATTCATTGGAATCAATTCCAACAAACCATGATTTCTCAAACAAAAAGCAGATCAAACAAAATCTTTATGGCTAATAAAATTCAAGCACTTTGTGTAATGATTCTTCATTTATCATCATAAAATAGAAACACAATCATATATCACTCAGAGGAGTAAGCATATGCTCATGCAAATTTCAAAATCAAATTTAAACATGCAAATTGCATGATGACTCCAACTACAATAGAATATAATGGATGGATTGGAGGAGAGATATGCAATTGAAGCTATGAAAAGTAACATTCATATAACTTACAATCGATGCCTTAACAAAAAATGCGATCGGAATGTCAAAAGTATGGTGTAACATGAACGTAATTTAATCTTAACAGTAATCAAACATTGTGAATGTCATCACAATTCTCCTTATCAATAGCTGAATTTATTACACCATCATTGTTTCTATTAACAATATTCAAAACTTCAAAAAAAAACCTGCGCTTAATATCTCAGCCTTTGATATGTGTAAGATCGCAAATGATGAACGGAAAAGAATATTATAACTGGAACTAATCCCTGTCACTAATAATTATTTAGTCCATTTGAATGATTTCACTATGCCGTAAATCAAACACATATAACGAGAAAAGGTTCGAGAATGCTCAAAGAAACTAATTTGTAGAGAAATCAGATCCGATCATATATATTCATCATAAGTTGTAGATACAAACATCCTGTGATCCGATCATACAAACATCCTGTGATAATGACCAAAGCTTTCTTTATACACACATTTATACACACATTTGTGCGCATGTAACAGAACAAAACAAAGCTTCTTTCTTTTAAAAGAACTTGTAACAGTCATAAAATGAAGTACTGTCACTATTACCTCATCTCTGTCATATTCGTCAAATACTGAAACTTGCGCATAACATCATATGTCCGGTCCGCATGGAACTTCAGTTCTAACGTGATGCTTAGTTGTCTGATGACTAGAGGAACAACTGTATGACTGATCTTCGATAGTATTCAGAGCACGAAAACTGTCAGAAGTAAACTTCAAGAATCAAGTCTCCAAAGTTTCCTTCGTCCTCTTTTCTGCAACAAATGCTCAGCTCCTCCACCTCAACAGTGGACCTCTACCTAAATTAGGACTGTTGCATCTTCTCTGCAGTGATCTCATTCGATATATTGACCTTCCACTTTCTCTCTGCTGTCGCTTCAGCTCTCCTCCTCGACTGCTTATACGTGTCCTCCTGAATAGAAGCCTCCTCTCTTTCTCTCTCTTGGTTGCACCGGCATGAAAGTAGCATTCGAGCTCGTCTCTCTCTCTCTCTGTCTCTCTTGCACAACGTACCTGCAGAGAAGCAACCTCCCTCTCTCTTTGATTACGAGAGCGCCCACTGGCCTCTCAACTATCACCTCACCTATATATATACAGATAGGTATTTTAATTGCGTTCGTAACAAAAAATCATGCATGCCATTGTTTAACTAAAACTTCGCACATGCATGCTACTACTAACTAATACAAATCACTGTTACTTAGCTTTAGTAAACTTCACACGTAATAAATTGATAAATGATTTTTTTGTAGTATAAATATTATAGATCCATTGTTTAAAAAGTCATCCATTTATATTTAACCATAAAACATGTATGATCGTAAAGTTAACTCGTAAATTTAACTAGTATATGGATTCACTTATATATTAAAATATTATGTTTGTTCCTATTTGACTTACACACACACATGGCTCATGCATTCACATACACAAACACATATGTAGGGTAAAAGTCTAATACATTTAGCACATGTCAGTTAAATCATAGGTTCAAAAAGACATAGGTGCTTTTACGATTTTACACACATAAATAGTCATGCACATACACATTCTCCATTTATATGTTCATTAGCTATTATATTTCAATGCTAATTTTAGTTTTGTTTTGAAGGTACCTCTTAAGTTTCATTGCATCATAGCATCACAAAAAGAGTAATGTAAACACTTTTAATCAATTCTTTCAACATGAAAAGCAAAAGAATTAAAATTATTAAGCATCAAATCTTTGCTGACTCTGATGAACTAAAAAGGAGAGGAAATCTCTCCGATATTCACCCCCACCAAACCTGGGCATCGTTCTCGATGGGCCAAACTTGCAAATCATAGAAGGCAATATCAAATTATTTTGAAAATTATTTATGACTCAAATGCAAATAGTCTATAAAAAATGCCTCTATGATTAGTACATCTTCTGATAGCAAAGAAAACTTATAAAATTATGTAAGCTTGAATTTTAACCTTTTCATTCAATGCATGAGTTGGAAAACATGTTTTAGAAAGAAGCTATAGAATTCATTCAAATAGTGTTCGTACTAACTCTTCTATTAACTCTGTTCTTAAGTAAAACATATGTTATATAAGCCTTCTATCCTCATCTCCTAGCCACTTGCCATTAAGATACAAAAAACTAATTCCCCTCTAGCATACATCCGCCTTATATAGCCCGCTTTTCAATTCAGAAGTGATTTCAAGACCACAACTGATTCATTGAAATCATTTGATTTTTCTTTCATATCTTTTTTCATCATAATTTTTCTTTTTGTCATTTTTCCTCTTTTCATATGCAGCAACCATTAATGTACTGCTTTCAATTTTTCTTCGCAACTTTTTTGTTGAAGGGGAAAGGCTTAACCCCTAATGAGAGCAAAGGATCTAGAGGTAAGCTAAAGCGGGAACTAGGATCTCTTTAGTAAAATGGGTCAGATTTAAGGAAGCTTACCTATATAAAACAAGCCTACTTCTACTAGGAGTTGCAAGTTAAGGGTTCCTTCAACTATTCATATGACAACCATAGCTCTCTAATCCCTATCTTCTCTTCAAGCACGTTCCTACTTCAGTGTAAATTCTACTTTTCATAATTTTAAGAAGTTTCTTAACCTATCTGAAGAATGTACATATCTAATTATGATAATGCATGAACTTTCATAATAAATTAAAACATAAATCAGGTTTAAAACTTTTTCACTTGATCTATATTGACACCATCTTCAGCTCTTTTTAAGTTCATCAGAACTTTTGGCATAAAAATCTTCAATTGCTTTGATCAATTCATCTTGAGGACCTGTAAGCAATCATAAAGTAGAAGCTACAAAACAAGTAATCTTCATTATCATTTATCTTGGAAATAGAAATTCATATATTCTATTAGATTCATCTTCATCATGTCACAAATTTCATCATAAGAAACTCATACTGGTTATAATTGTCATAAATAATGCATTCATAATTTTTACAGTAGGTTTTTCAACCTATGTAACAAAGTTCATAAATTTCACATTAGGTTTTTCAACCTTTGTAACCAAGTTCATAAATTTTAGGAAAAATCATAATGTTCATAGTATTTTTAACTTGTATCTTTATACATGAGCATCATATTTTGATATCAATGAGAAATTCATACGTGGATTATGAAAGTTTCTCTTCCTCATCATAAGGTATGTCAATATAATCATCATCTTATTGTACCATCCTAGAACTCATCATATTATTAATCACATTCATCATCATAATTTGGTATAAAAAACTCATAGTATATTGATCATGGAAAATTCTTTTAAAGAAAAAAATCAAAAAAAAAAAACGTCAAATAGTTTCATTGAGAATAAGAATTTCACATCTTGATAAAGAAAAGCACAAGCAAATAACACATATTCCTTTTGAAAGCAAATATTTTTCATCAATAGTTAATATCTTTTTCAATCATAGGAATTATTTAGGAGAATTTTCATCAAACATTCATCAAGCATCAATGCTTCATATTTTGCCTTATAATTTTAGTAAACACAAAACTCATAATAAAAAATTCATTGATATAGAAAACCAGAAGAAAATTATTCTATCAATTTCTTTCCCTCTTATTCATAAGTTTAAAAGAGTTTTAAGTATTTTGCATAATGTTCAGAATAGCCTCTTGAATCCATTTCCCAATATTTTTATCATTATCAATTTTAATATGAATATTTTTATCATTAGATTGAAATTTGAATTCATCAAATGTATCTTGATCACAACCATTCTCATTCTCTAAGATTTTAAGTTCATCATTCATAATATTTATGCCTTCTCTTTCATCAACTTTTATTGATTTTTGAACTTCATTTTCATCAATCTTTATATTTACACATTCATCTATATCAATCCTTTTCAATGTACTTTGACCATCCTTTTTATGAATAGATTTAATTTCATCATGAGTGTTACGTATAAATTTTGGTTTTAGTAGATCATTATTAAAGCATGTACCTTGACTTTCAAATTTGTTCATAGATTTTAATACTATCTTTGTTTTCTCATTATAACTCTTAGGTCTCCACTATTTTTGAATGTTCTTACATATTTTGGGTTTAAATTTAGTTTGGACAAAGTATTCTTTCATGCCTCCTCTACCTAAGTTTAAATGCAAAGGTAATTGGGTTTGGAAGTCAGAAACCTTTAAGGTCATGTGTAATGACTAAGTGTAATTTGCATGCATCATCATAAGAAAGACAATCATCATACGTGTGACCTTATTGATCACACCAAAAGCATCTAACGGTTCTATTTGGTCTTTGATGTAAAGGGTTAGGAACGACTCTTTTATGATCGGGTAAAGGGTTTTGGTCAATAGAATACATAGATCTACTTTGAACTCGTACTTGATATTTATCTTTGCATTCACATGTAGCACTTTCTTGTATTTGATTGTTTAACCTTTCAATGTTCTCTTTTAAAACTGCAATGTCATGACCAATAGTTTTGAATGATGAAAATTCTTTTACATGATTTGCTAATGTTTCCAGATTTTCATTCAAATTTGACAGTTCATAATGAACAATTCCTTCTAAATTCCTAAACTCGTGATCAAATTGAGTATCTATTGATTTAAGAGTTGCATTAAAATCAGATACTACTGTAGTTAAGATTGAAAGAAACGAGTTTAAGGACTCAAACTTGGAATTAAGCTTTAAATCTATAGAGGAAACTAATCGTGATTCCATATCATGCAGAAGGTTTTCTATATTAGATTTCATTTTCGTTTAGCTTTGTGCAAGCAAGGAGAATTCAAGTATAAATACCTGGAACTTGTTTCCCGTCGGATGTACCTGAGATGCAATGCCACTTTTCATGTCGGGTTCACCAATTTGACGGCGCGAAAGCGACGGTTTGTGGATCAAGCCAACCGTCGAAAACATGGCACACGCAGGGTGCTTGGTGCAAACTTAGGTGCAATGAAAGCTCAAGGAAAAGTGATCAGTTCAAGTTTTCTTGTGTGCCCTCAAATCGTCAAAAATTATAGGTCAATTTTCAGGAGTATGCAAATTCAAAGTAAAAGTTTAACTTAACAATGTAGAATTGGTTTCAATTTAAAAAGAGCTCAAAGTTTTACCATATTTATCATTTTCATAAATACAATTTCAAAGCTTTAGATCAACACGGATTGAGGTAAATACTTTAATAACGAGTGCTAAAGAGATGTAAGTAGTCACACCTTTGACTTCGTGGCAAGAGGTTAGAGCGTAAAAAGTTTTTCTCAAAGAACTTTCATAGATAATGAGACTAGAATCGATTTTTCATCATTTAAACGCATTAAAGTCAATTATAGCAATTCTACCATCCGAATCCTCACGTTCACATATATCTTCTAAATAGTTCAATCGTTGAGTTTTGAATTCACGGTTTTCGTTGTACCCTTTTGATTCCTAGTAAGATAGTTTTTATCAAATCAAAATACGCTCTTCTGCTAGAATTTCAAGTGAGCCGGATATGGCTGATTTCATATGATGCACACAAATTGTATGTGAATTCAAATTTGGCCCTTAAGTTTTTATTGCACAGAATAAATTTCACAAAGCGTAACATAATCACATTCTAACCGTACACTTAAAAAAAATACACCCGATTCCTGTTAGCAGTTTTCATCCTTTCAACACCTTGAAAAATGAACGTTCATCATCGAAAACTTAAGTGCGAACTTGAGTTACTATGGCGTAGCAATCCTTTTCTTATGCAACCAATGAAGGTTAGGTCCTGCAAAAAAAAATCTTACCAGATCGTGCAATTGATTAACTCTTCAAAGTGGCTAGGTAAAAGAATTTTGTGCTTAGTTTTGTTGTGCCATAGTGGATTGTTCATACGTCATCAAGTTCACATGAAAATCAGAGAATATTCCAATATTCATCGGAATCAATTCCAACAAACAATGATCTCTCAAACAAAAAACAGATCAAACAAAATCTTTATGGCTAATAAAATTCAAGCACTTTGTGTAATGATTCATCATTTATCATCATAAAATAGAAACACAAACATATATCACTCAGAGGAGTCAGCATATGCTCATGCAAATTTCAAAATCAAACTTAAACATGCAAATTGCATGATGACTCCAACTACAATAGAATATAATGGATGGATTGGAGGAGAGATACGCAATTGAAGCTATGAAAAGTAACATTCATATAACTTACAATCGATGCCTTAACAAAAAACTCGATCGGAATGTCAAAAGTATGGTGTAACATGAACGTAATTTAATCTTAACAGTAATCAAACATTGTGAATGTCATCACAATTCTCCTTATCAATAGCCGAATTTATTACGCCATCGTTGTTTCTATAAACAATATTCAAAACTTCTAAAAAAAACCTGCGCTTAATATCTCAGCCTTTGATATGTGTAAGATCGCAGATGATGAACGGAAAAACTGGAACTAATCCCTATCACTAATAATTATTTAGTCCATTTGAATGATTTCACTATGCCATAAATCAAACACATATAACGAGAAAAGGTTGGAGAATGCTGAAAGAAACTAATTTGTAGAGAAATCAGATCCGATCATATATATTCATCATAAGTTGTAGATAGAAACATCCTGTGATAATGACCAAAGCGTTCTTTATACACACATTTCTGCGCATGTAACAAAACAAAACAAATCTTCTTTCTTTTAAAAGAACTTGTAACAGTCATAAAATGAAGTACTATCACTATTACCTCATCTTTGTCATATTCGTCAAATACTGAAACTTGCGCATAACATCATATGTCCGGTTCGCATGAAACTTCAGTTCTAAAGTGATGCTTAAGTGTCTGTTATCAAGAGGAACAACTGTATGACTAATCTTTGATAGTATTCAAAGCACGAAAATTGTTAGAAGTAAACTTCGAGAATCAAGTCTCCAAAGTTTCCTTCGTCCTCTTTTCTGCAACAAATGCTCAGCTCCTCCACCTCAACAGCGGACCTCTACCTAAATTACGAGTGTCGCATCTTCTCTGCAGTGATCTCATTCGATATATTGACCTTCCACTTTCTCTCTGCTGCCGCTTCAGCTCTCCTCGTGGACTGCTTATATGTGTCCTCCTGAATAGAAGCCTCCTCTCCTTCTCTCTCTTGGTTGCATCGGCATGAAAGTAGCATTCGACCTCCTCTCTCTCTCTGTCTCTCTTGCGCAGCGTACCTGCAGAGAAGCAACCTCCCTCTCTCTTTGATTACGAGAGCGCCCACCGGCCTCTCAACTATCACCTAATCTATATAATTACAGATAGGTATTTTAATTGCGTTCGTAACAAAAAATCATGCATGCCATTGTTTAACTAAAACTTCCCACATGCATGCTACTACTAACTAATACAAATTACTGTTACTTAGCTTTAGTAAACTTCACACGTAATAAATTGATAAATGATTGTTTAGTAGTATAAATATTATAGAGCCATTATTTAAAAAGTCATCCATTTATATTTAACCATAAAACATGTATGAGTTTTGTAAATTTAACTCGTAAATTTAACTAGTATATGGATTCACTTATATATTAAAATATTATGTTTGTTCCTATTTGACTCACACACACACACATGGTTCATGCATTCACATACACAAACACATATGTAGGGTAAAAGTCTAATACATTTAGCACATGTCAGTAAAATCATAGGATCAAAAAGACATAGGTGCTTTTACGATTTCACACACATAAATAGTCATGCACATACACATTCTCCATTTATAAGTTCATTAGCTATTATATTTCAATGCTAATTTTAGTTTTGTTTTGAAGGTACCTCTTAAGTTTCATTGCCTCATAGCATCACAAAAAGAGTAATGTAAACACTTCTAATCAATTCTTTCAACATGAAAAGCAAAAGAATTAAAATTATTAAGCATCAAACTTTTGCTGACTCTGATGAACTAAAAAGGAGAGGAAATCTCTCCGATATTCACCCCCACCAAACCTGGACATCGTCCTCGATGGGCCAGACCTGCAAATCATAGAAGGCAATCTGAAATTCTTTTGAAAATTATTTATGACTCAAATGCAAATAGTCTATAAAAAATGCCTCTATCATTAGTACATCTTCTGATAGCAAAGAAAACTTATAAAATTATGTAAGCTTGAATTTTAACCTTTTCATTCAATGTACGATTTGGAAAACAGGTTTTAGAAAGAAACTATAGAAGTCATTCAAATAGTGTTCGTACTAACTCTTCTATTAACTTTGTTCATAAGTAAAGCATATGTTATATAAGCCTTCTATCCTCATCTCCTAGCCACTTTCCATTAAGATACAAAAAACTAATTCCCCTCTAGCATACATCCGCCTTATATAGCCCGCTTTTCAATTCAGAAGTGATTTCAAGACCACAACTGATTCATTGAAATCATTTGATTTTTCTTTCATATCTTTTTTCATTATAATTTTTCTTTTTGTCATTTTTCCTCTTTTCATATGCAGCAACCATTAATGTACTGCTTTCAATTTTTCTTTGCAACTTTTTTGTTGAAGGGGAAAGGCTTAACCCCTAATCAGAGCAAAGGATCTAGAGGTAAGCTAAAGCGGGAACTAGGATCTCTTTATTAAAATGGGTAAGATTTAAGGAAGCTTACCTATATAAAACAAGCCTACTTCTACTAGGAGTTGCAAGTTAAGGGTTCCTTCAACTATTCATATGACAGCCATAGGTCTCTAATCCCTATCTTCTCTTCAAGCACGTTCCTACTTCAGTGTAAATTCTACTTTTCATAATTTTAAGAAGTTTCTTAACCTATCTAAAGAATGTACATATCTAATTATGATAATGCATGAACTTTCATAATAAATTAAAACATAAATCAGGTTTAGAACTTTTTCACTTGATCTATATTGACACCATCTTTAGCTCTCTTTAAGTTCATCAGAACTTTTGGCATAAAAATCTTCAATTGCTTTGATCAATTCATCTTCAGGACCTGTAAGCAATCATAAAGTAGAAGCTACAAAACAACTAATCTTCATTATCATTTATCTTGCAAATAGAAATTCATATATTCTATCGAATTCATCTTGATCATGTCACAAATTTATCATAAGAAACTCATAGTGGTTATAATTGTCATAAATAATGCATTCTTAACTTTTACAATAGGTTTTTCAACCTATGTAACAAAGTTCATAAATTTCACATTAGGTTTTTCAACCTTTGTAACCAAGTTCATAAATTTAAGGAAAAATCATAATGTTCATAGTATTTTTAACGTGTATCTTTATACATGAGCATCATATTTTGATATCAATGAGAAATTCATACGTGGATTATGAAAGTTCCTCTTCCGCATCATAAGGTATGTCAATATAATCATAGTATATTGATAATGGAAAATTCTTTTAAAGAAACAAAATCATTAAAAAAAAAAGTCAAATAGTTTCATTGAAAATAAGAATTTCACATCTTTATAAAGAAAAGCACAAGCAAATAGCACATATTCCTTTTGAAAGCAAATATTTTTCATCAGTTTTAATATCTTTTTCAATCATAGGAATTATTTAGGAGAATTTTCATCAAACATTCATGAAGCATCAATGATTCATATTTTGCCTTATAAATTTAGTAAACACAAAACTCATAATAAAAATTTCATTGATATAGAAAACCACAAGAAAATTATTCTATCGATTTCTTTTCCCTCTTATTCATAAGTTTAAAAGAGTTTTAAGTATTTTGCATAATGTTTAGAATAGCCTCTTGAATCCATTTCCCAATATTTTTATCATTGTCAATAGTATGAATATTTTTATCATTAGATTGAAATTTGAATTCATCAAATGTATCTTGATCACAACCATTCTCATTCTCTAAGATTTTAAGTTCATCATTCATAATATTTATGCCTTCTCTTTCATCAACTTTTATTGATTTTTGAACTTCATTTTCATCATTCTTTATATTTACACATTCATCTATATCAATCCTTTTCAATGTACTTTGACAATCCTTTTTATCAATAGATTGAGTTTCATCATGAGTGTTACCTATAAATTTTGGTTTTAGAAGATCATTATTAAAGCATGTACCTTGACTTTCAAATTTGTTCATAGATTTTAATACTATCTTTGTTTTCTCATTATAACTCTTAGGTCTCCACTGTTTTTGAATGTTCTTACATATTTTAGGTTTAAATTTAGAAAGAGCTCAAAGTTTTACCATATTTATCATTTTCATAAATACAATTTCAAAGCTTTAGATCAACACGGATTGAGGTAAATACTTTAATAACGAGTGCTAAAGAGATGTAAGTAGTCACACCTTTGACTTCGTGGCAAGAGGTTAGAGCGTAAAACGTTTTTCTCAAAGAACTTTCATAGATAATGAGACTAGAATCGTTTTTTCATCATTTAAACGCATTAAAGTCAATTATAGCAATTCTACCATCCGAATCCTCACGTTCACATATATCTTCTAAATAGTTCAATCGTTGAGTTTTGAATTCACGGTTTTCGTTGTACCCTTTTGATTCCTAGTAAGATAGTTTTTATCAAATCAAAATACGCTCTTCTGCTAGAATTTCAAGTGAGCCGGATATGGCTGATTTCATGTGATGCACACAAATTGTATGTGAATTCAAATTTGGCCCTTCTGTTTTTGTTGCACATAATAAATTTCACAAAGCGTAACATAATCACATTCCAGCCGTACACTTAAAAAAAATACACCCGATTCCTGTTAGCAGTTTTCATCCTTTCAACACCTTGAAAAATGAACGTTCATCATCGAAAACTTAAGTGCGAACTTGAGTTACTATGGCGTAGCAATCCTTTTCTTATGCAACCAATGAAGGTTAGGTCCTGCAAAAAAAAATCTTACCAGATCGTGCAATTGATTAACTCTTCAAAGTGGCTAGGTAAAAGAATTTTGTGCTTAGTTTTGTTGTGCCATAGTTGATTGTTCATACGTCATCAAGTTCATATGAAAATCAGAGAATATTCCAATATTCATCTGAATCAATTCCAAGAAACAATGATCTCTCAAACAAAAAGCAGATCAAAAAAAATCTTTATGGCTAATAAAATTCAAGCACTTTGTGTAATGATTCTTTATTTATCAGCATAAAATAGAAACACAAACATATATCACTCAGAGAAGTCAGCATATGCTCATGCAAATTTCAAAATCAAATTTAAACATGCAAATTGCATGATGACTCCAACTACAATAGAATATAATGGATGGATTGGAGGAGAGATACGCAATTGAAGCTATGAAAAGTAACATTCATATAACTTACAATCGATGCCTTAACAAAAAACTCGATCGGAATGTCAAAAGTATGGTGTAACATGAACGTAATTTAATCTTAACAGTAATCAAACATTGTGAATGTCATCACAATTCTCCTTATCAATAGCCGAATTTATTACGCCATCGTTGTTTCTATAAACAATATTCAAAACTTCTGAAAAAAACCTGCGCTTAATATCTCAGCCTTTGATATCTATAAGATCGCAGATGATGAACGGAAAAGAATATTATAACTGGAACTAATCCCTATCACTAATAATTATTTAGTCCATTTGAATGATTTCACTATGCCGTAAATCAAACACACATAACGAGAAAAGGTTGGAGAATGCTGAAAGAAACTAATTTGTAGAGAAATAAGATCCGATCATATATATTCATCATAAGTTGTAGATACAAACATTCTGTGATAATGACCAAAGCGTTCTTTAGACACACATTTCTGCGCATGTAACAAAACAAAACAAGTCTTCTTTCTTCTAAAAGAACTTGTAACAGTCATAAAATGAAGTACTATCACTATTACCTCATCTCTGTCATATTCGTCAAATACTGAAACTTGCGCATAACATCATATGTCCGGTTCGCATGAAACTTCAGTTCTAACGTTATGCTTAAGTGTCTGTTATCAAGAGGAACAATTGTATGACTGATCTTCGATAGTATTCATAGCACGAAAATTGTTAGAAGTAAACTTCGAGAATCAAGTTCCCAAAGTTTCCTTCGTCCTCTTTTTTGCAACAAATGCTTAGCTCCTCCACCTCAACAGCGGACCTCTACCTAAATTACGAGTGTCGCATCTTCTCTGCAGTGATCTCATTCTATATATTGACCTTCCACTTTCTCTCTGCTGTCGCTTCAACTCTCCTCGTGGACTGCTTATATGTGTCCTCCTGAATAGAAGCCTCCTCTCTTTCTCTCTCTTGGTTGCACCGGCATAAAAGTAGCATTCGACCTCCTCTCTCTCTCTATCTCTCTTGCGCAGCGTACCTGCAGAGAAGCAACCTCCCTCTCTCTTCGATTACGAGAGCGCCCACCGGCATCTCAACTATCACCTAACCTATATAATTACAGATAGGTATTTTAATTGCGTTCGTAACATAAAATCATGCATGCCATTGTTTAACTAAAACTTCCCACATGCATGCTACTACTAACTAATACAAATCACTGTTACTTAGCTTTAGTAAACTTCACACATAATAAATTGATAAATGATTGTTTAGTAGTATAAATATTATAGAGCCATTATTTAAAAAGTCATCCATTTATATTTAACCATAAAACATGTATGAGTTTTGTAAATTTAACTCGTAAATTTAACTAGTATATGGATTCACTTATATATTAAAATATTATGTTTGTTGCTATTTGACTCACACACACACACATGGTTCATGCATTCACATACACAAACACATATGTAGGATAAAAGTCTAATACATTTAGCACATGTCAGTAAAATCATAGGATCAAAAAGACATAGGTGCTTTTACGATTTCACACACATAAATAGTCATGCACATACACATTCTCCATTTATAAGTTCGTTAGCTATTATATTTCAATGCTAATTTTAGTTTTGTTTTGAAGGTACCTCTTAAGTTGCATTGCCTCATAGCATCACAAAAAGAGTAATGTAAACACTTCTAATCAATTCTTTCAACATGAAAAGCAAAAGAATTAAAATTATTAAGCATCAAACTTTTGGTGACTCTGATGAACTATAAAGGAGAGGAAATCTCTCCGATATTCACCCCACCAAACCTGGACATCGTCCTCGATGGGCCAAACCTGCAAATCATAGAAGGCAATATGAAATTCTTTTGAAGATTATTTATGACTCAAATGCAAATAGTCTATAAAAAATGCCTCTATCATTAGTACATCTTCTGATAGCAAAGAAAACTTATAAAATTATGTAAGCTTGAATTTTAACCTTTTCATTCAATGCACGAGTTGGAAAACAGGTTTTAGAAAGAAACTATAGAAGTCATTCAAATAGTGTTCGTACTAACTCTTCTATTAACTTTGTTCATAAGTAAAGCATATGTTATATAAGCCTTCTATCCTCATCTCCTAGCCACTTTCCATTAAGATACAAAAAACTAATTCCCCTCTAGCATACATCCGCCTTATATAGCCCGCTTTTCAATTCAGAAGTGATTTCAAGACCACAACTGATTCATTGAAATCATTTGATTTTTCTTTCATATATTTTTTCATCATAATTTTTCTTTTTGTCATTTTTCCTCTTTTCATATGCAGCAACCATTAATGTACTGCTTTCAATTTTTCTTTGCAACTTTTTTGTTGAAGGGGAAAGGCTTAACCCCTAATCAGAGCAAAGGATCTAGAGGTAAGCTAAAGCGGGAACTAGGATCTCTTTATTAAAATGGGTAAGATTTAAGGAAGCTTACCTATATAAAACAAGCCTACTTCTACTAGGAGTTGCAAGTTAAGGGTTCCTTCAACTATTCATATGACAGCCATAGGTCTCTAATCCCTATCTTCTCTTCAAGCACGTTCCTACTTCAGTGTAAATTCTACTTTTCATAATGTTAAGAAGTTTCTTAACCTATCTGAAGAATGTACATATCTAATTATGATAATGCATGAACTTTCATAATAAATTAAAACATAAATCAGGTTTAGAACTTTTTCACTTGATCTATATTGACACCATCTTTAGCTCTCTTTAAGTTCATCAGAACTTTTGGCATAAAAATCTTCAATTGCTTTGATCAATTCATCTTCAGGACCTGTAAGCAATCATAAAGTAGAAGCTACAAAACAACTAATCTTCATTATCATTTATCTTGCAAATAGAAATTCATACATTCTATCGAATTCATCTTGATCATGTCACAAATTTCATCATAAGAAACTCATAGTGGTTATAGTTGTCATAAATAATGCATTCATAATTTTTACAGTAGGTTTTTCAACCTATGTAACAAAGTTCATAAATTTCACATTAGGTTTTTCAACCTTTGTAACCAAGTTCATAAATTTTAGGAAAAATCATAATGTTCATAGTATTTTTAACTTGTATCTTTATACATGAGCATCATATTTTGATATCAATGAGAAATTCATACGTGGATTATGAAAGTTCCTCTTCCTCATCATAAGGTATGTCAATATAATCATAGTATATTGATCATGGAAAATTCTTTTAAAGAAACAAAATCATTTAAAAAAAAAAGTCAAATAGTTTCATTGAAAATAAGAATTTCACATCTTGATAAAGAAAAGCACAAGCAAATAACACATATTCCTTTTGAAAGCAAATATTTTTCATCAATTTTAATATCTTTTTCAATCATAGGAATTATTTAGGAGAATTTTCATCAAACATTCATGAAGCATCAATGATTCATATTTTGCCTTATAAATTTAGTAAACACAAAACTCATAATAAAAATTTCATTGATATAGAAAACCACAAGAAAATTATTCTATCAATTTCTTTTCCCTCTTATTCATAAGTTTAAAAGAGTTTTAAGTATTTTGCATAATGTTCAGAATAGCCTCTTGAATCCATTTCCCAATACTTTTATCATTATCAATAGTATGAATATTTTTATCATTAGATTGAAATTTGAATTCATCAAATGTATCTTGATCACAACCATTCTCATTCTCTAAGATTTTAAGTTCATCATTCATAATATTTATGCCTTCTCTTTCATCAACTTTTATTGATTTTTGAACTTCATTTTCATCATTCTTTATATTTACACATTCATCTATATCAATCCTTTTCAATGTACTTTGACCATCCTTTTTATCAATAGATTTAGTTTCATCATGAGTGTTACCTCTAAATTTGGTTTTAGAAGATCATTATTAAAGCATGTACCTTGACTTTCAAATTTGTTCATAGATTTTAATACTATCTTTGTTTTCTCATTATAACTCTTAGGTCTCCACTGTTTTTGAATGTTCTTACATATTTTAGGTTTAAATTTAGAAAGAGCTCAAAGTTTTACCATATTTATCATTTTCATAAACACAATTTCAAAGCTTTAGATCAACACAGATTGAGGTAAATACTTTAATAACGAGTGCTAAAGAGATGTAAGTAGTCACACCTTTGACTTCGTGGCAAGAGGTTAGAGCGTAAAAAGTTTTTCTCAAAGAACTTTCATAGATAATGAGACTAGAATCGATTTTTCATCATTTAAATGCATTAAAGTCAATTATAGCAATTCTACCATCCGAATCCTCACATTCACATATATCTTCTAAATAGTTCAATCGTTGAGTTTTGAATTCACGGTTTTCGTTGTACCCTTTTGATTCCTAGTAAGATAGTTTTTATCAAATCAAAATACGCTCTTCTGCTAGAATTTCAAGTGAGCCGGATATGGCTGATTTCATATGATTGCACAGAATAAATTTCACAAAGCGTAACATAATCACATTCCAGCCGTACACTTAAAAAAAATACACCCGATTCCTGTTAGCAGTTTTCATCCTTTCAACACCTTGAAAAATGAACGTTCATCATCGAAAACTTAAGTGCGAACTTGAGTTACTATGGCGTAGCAATCCTTTTCTTATGCAACCAATGAAGGTTAGGTCCTGCAAAAAAAAATTTTACCAGATCGTGCAATTGATTAACTCTTCAAAGTGGCTAGGTAAAAGAATTTTGTGCTTAGTTTTGTTGTGCCATAGTTGATTGTTCATACGTCATCAAGTTCATATGAAAATCAGAGAATATTCCAATATTCATCTGAATCAATTCCAACAAACAATGATCTCTCAAAAAAAAAGCAGATAAAAAAAAATCTTTATGGCTAATAAAATTCAAGCACTTTGTGTAATGATTCTTCATTTATCAGCATAAAATAGAAACACAAACATATATCACTCAGAGAAGTCAGCATATGCTCATGCAAATCTCAAAATCAAATTTAAACATGCAAATTGCATGATGACTCCAACTACAATAGAATATAATGGATGGATTGGAGGAGAGATACGCAATTGAAGCTATGAAAAGTAACATTCATATAACTTACAATCGATGCCTTAACAAAAAACTCGATCGGAATGTCAAAAGTATGGTGTAACATGAACGTAATTTAATCTTAACAGTAATCAAACATTGTGAATGTCATCACAATTCTCCTTATCAATAGCCGAATTTATTACGCCATCGTTGTTTCTATAAACAATATTCAAAACTTCTGAAAAAAACCTGCGCTTAATATCTCAACCTTTGATATGTGTAAGATCGCAGATGATGAACGGAAAAGAATATTATAACTGGAACTAATCCCTATCACTAATAATTATTTAGTCCATTTGAATGATTTCACTATGCCGTAAATCAAACACACATAACGAGAAAAGGTTGGAGAATGCTGAAAGAAACTAATTTGTAGAGAAATAAGATCCGATCATATATATTCATCATAAGTTGTAGATACAAACATCCTGTGATAATGACCAAAGCGTTCTTTAGACACACATTTCTGCGCATGTAACAAAACAAAACAAATCTTCTTTCTTCTAAAAGAACTTGTAACAGTCATAAAATGAAGTACTATCACTATTACCTCATCTCTGTCATATTCGTCAAATACTGAAACTTGCGCATAACATCATATGTCCGGTTCGCATGAAACTTCAGTTCTAACGTGATGCTTAAGTGTCTGTTATCAAGAGGAACAATTGTATGACTGATCTTCGATAGTATTGAGAGCACGAAAATTGTTAGAAGTAAACTTCGAGAATCAAGTTCCCAAAGTTTCCTTCGTCCTCTTTTCTGCAACAAATGCTTAGCTCCACCTCAACAGCGGACCTCTACCTAAATTACGAGTGTCGCATCTTCTCTGCAGTGATCTCATTCAATATATTGACCTTCCACTTTCTCTCTACTGCCGCTTCAACTCTCCTCGTGGACTGCTTATATGTGTCCTCCTGAATAGAAGCCTCCTCTCTTTCTCTCTCTTGGTTGCACCGGCATAAAAGTAGCATTCGACCTCCTCTCTCTCTCTGTCTCTCTTGCGCAGCGTACCTGCAGAGAAGCAACCTCCCTCTCTCTTCGATTACGAGAGCGCCCACCGGCATCTCAACTATCACCTAACCTATATAATTACAGATAGGTATTTTAACTGCGTTCGTAACAAAAAATCATGCATGCCATTGTTTAACTAAAACTTCCCACATGCATGCTACTACTAACTAATACAAATCACTGTTACTTAGCTTTAGTAAACTTCACACGTAATAAATTGATAAATGATTGTTTAGTAGTATAAATATTATAGAGCCATTATTTAAAAAGTCATCCATTTATATTTAACGATAAAACATGTATGAGTTTTGTAAATTTAACTCGTAAATTTAACTAGTATATGGATTCACTTATATATTAAAATATTATGTTTGTTCCTATTTGACTCACACACACACACATGGTTCATGCATTCACATACACAAACACATATGTAGGGTAAAAGTCTAATACATTTAGCACATGTCAGTAAAATCATAGGATCAAAAAGACATAGGTGCTTTTACGATTTCACACACATAAATAGTCATGCACATACACATTCTCCATTTATAAGTGCATTAGCTATTATATTTCAATGCTAATTTTAGTTTTGTTTTGAAGGTACCTCTTAAGTTTCATTGCCTCATAGCATCACAAAAAGAGTAATGTAAACACTTCTAATCAATTCTTTCAACATGAAAAGCAAAAGAATTAAAATTATTAAGCATCAAACTTTTGCTGACTCTGATGAACTAAAAAGGAGAGGAAATCTCTCCGATATTCACCCCCACCAAACCTCATCGTCCTCGATGGGCCAAACCTGCAAATCATAGAAGGCAATATGAAATTCTTTTGAAAATTCTATCATTAGTACATCTTCTGATAGCAAAGAAAACTTATAAAATTATGTAAGCTTGAATTTTAACCTTTTCATTCAATGCACGAGTTGGAAAACAGGTTTTAGAAAGAAACTATAGAAGTCATTCAAATAGTGTTCGTACTAACTCTTCTATTAACTTTGTTCATAAGTAAAACATATGTTATATAAGCCTTCTATCCTCATCTCCTAGCCACTTGCCATTAAGATACAAAAAACTAATTCCCCTCTAGCATACATTCGCCTTATATAGCCCGCTTTTCAATTCAGAAGTGATTTCAAGACCACAAATGATTCATTGAAATCATTTGATTTTTCTTTCATATCTTTTTTCATCATAATTTTTCTTTTTGTCATTTTTCCTCTTTTCATATGCAGCAACCATTAATGTACTGCTTTCAATTTTTCTTTGCAACTTTTTTGTTGAAGGGGAAAGGCTTAACCCCTAATCAGAGCAAAGGATCTAGAGGTAAGCTAAAGCGGGAACTAGGATCTCTTTATTAAAATGGGTAAGATTTAAGGAAGCTTACCTATATAAAACAAGCCTACTTCTACTAGGAGTTGCAAGTTAAGGGTTCCTTCAACTATTCATATGATAGCCATAGGTCTCTAATCCCTATCTTCTCTTCAAGCACGTTCCTACTTCAGTGTAAATTCTACTTTTCATAATTTTAAGAAGTTTCTTAACCTATCTGAAGAATGTACATATCTAATTATGATAATGCATGAACTTTCATAATAAATTAAAACATAAATCAGGTTTAGAACTTTTTCACTTGATCTATATTGACACCATCTTCAGCTCTCTTTAAGTTCATCAGAACTTTTGGCATAAAAATCTTCAATTGCTTTGATCAATTTATCTTCAGGACCTGTAAGCAATCATAAAGTAGAAGCTACAAAACAACTAATCTTCATTATCATTTATCTTGCAAATAGAAATTCATATATTCTATCGAATTCATCTTGATTATGTCACAAATTTCATCATAAGAAACTCATAGTGGTTATAATTGTCATAAATAATGCATTCTTAACTTTTACAATAGGTTTTTCAACCTATGTAACAAAGTTCATAAATTTCACATTAGGTTTTTCAACCTTTGTAACCAAGTTCATAAATTTAAGGAAAAATCATAATGTTCATAGTATTTTTAACTTGTATCTTTATACATGAGCATCATATTTTGATATCAATGAGAAATTCATACGTGGATTATGAAAGTTCCTCTTCCTCATCATAAGGTATGTCAATATAATCATAGTATATTGATCATGGAAAATTCTTTTAAAGAAACAAAATCATTAAAAAAAAAAAGTAAATAGTTTCATTGAAAATAAGAATTTCACATCTTGATAAAGAAAAGCAGAAGCAAATAACACATATTCCTTTTGAAAGCAAATATTTTTCATCAATTTTAATATCTTTTTTAATCATAGGAATTATTTAGGAGAATTTTCATCAAACATTCATGAAGCATCAATGATTCATATTTTGCCTTATAAATTTAGTAAACACAAAACTCATAATAAAAAATTCATTGATATAGAAAACCACAAGAAAATTATTCTATCAATTTCTTTTCCCTCTTATTCATAAGTTTAAAAGAGTTTTAAGTATTTTGCATAATGTTCAGAATAGCCTCTTGAATCCATTTCCCAATAATTTTATCATTATCAATTTTAGTATGAATAGTTTTATCATTAGATTGAAATTTGAATTCATCAAATGTATCTTGATCACAACCATTTTCATTCTCTAAGATTTTAAGTTCATCATTCATAATATTTATGCCTTCTCTTTCATCAACTTTTATTGATTTCTGAACTTCATTTTCATCATTCTTTATATTTACACATTCATCTATATCAATCCTTCTCAATGTACTTTGACCATCCTTTTTATCAATAGATTTAGTTTCATCATGAGTGTTACCTATAAATTTTGGTTTTAGAAGATCATTATTAAAGCATGTACCTTGACTTTCAAATTTGTTCATAGATTTTAATACTATCTTTGTTTTCTCATTATAACTCTTAGGTCTCCACTGTTTTTGAATGTTCTTACATATTTTAGGTTTAAATTTAGTTTGGAAAAAGTATTCTTTCATCCCTCCTCTACCTAAGTTTAAATGCAATGGTAATTGGGTTTGGAAGTCACAAATCTTAAGGTCATGTGTAATGACTAAGTGTAATTTGCATGCATCATCATAAGAAAGACAATCATCATACGTGTGACCTTAGTGATCACACAAAAAGCATCTAACGGTTCTATTTGGTCTTTGATGTAAAGGGTTAGGAACGACTCTTTTATGATCGGGTAAAGGGTTTTGGTCAATATAATACATAGATCTACTTTGAACTCGTACTTGATATTTATCTTTGCATTCACATGTAGCACTTTCTTGTATTTGATTGTTTAACCTTTCAATGTTCTCTTTTAAACCTGCAATGTCATGACCAATAGTTTTGAATGATGAAATTTCTTTTACATGATTTGCTAATGTTTCCAGATTTTCATTCAAATTTGACAGTTCATAATGAACAATTCCTTCTAAATTCCTAAACTCGTGATCAAATTGAGTATCTATTGATTTAAGAGTTGCATTAAAATCAGATACTACTGTAGTTAAGATTGAAAGAAACGAGTTTAAGGACTCAAACTTGGAATTAAGCTTTAAATCTATAGAGGAAACTAATCGTGATTCCATATCATGCAGAAGGTTTTCTATATTAGATTTCATTTTCGTTTAGCTATGTGCAAGCAAGGAGAATTCAAGTATAAATACCTGGAACTTGTGTCCCGTCGGATGTACCTGAGATGCAATGCCACTTTTCACGTCGAGTTCACCAATTTGACGGCGCAAGAGCGACGGTCGATGGATCAAGCCAACCGCCAAAAATACGGCGCACGCAGGGTGCTTGGTGCAAACTCAGGTGCAATGAAAGCTCAAGGAAAAGTGATCAGTTCAAGTTTTCTTGTGTGCCCTCAAATCGTCAAAAATTATAGGTCAATTTTCACGAGTATGCAAATTCAAAGTAAAAGTTTAACTTAACAATGTAGAATTGGTTTCAATTTAGAAAGAGCTCAAAGTTTTACCATATTTATCATTTTCATAAATACAATTTCAAAGCTTTACATCAACGGATTGAGGTAAATACTTTAATAACGAGTGCTAAAGAGATGTAAGTAGTCACACCTTTGACTTCGTGGCAAGAGGTTAGAGCGTAAAAAGTTTTTCTCAAAGAACTTTCATAGATAATGAGACTAGAATCGATTTTTCATCATTTAAACGCATTAAAGTCAATTATAGCAATTCTACCATCCGAATCCTCACGTTCACATATATCTTCTAAATAGTTCAATCGTTGAGTTTTGAATTCACGGTTTTCGTTGTACCCTTTTGATTCCTAGTAAGATAGTTTTTATCAAATCAAAATACGCTCTTCTGTTAGAATTTCAAGTGAGCCGGATATGGCTGATTTCATATGATGCACACAATTTGTATGTGAATTCAAATTTGGCCCTTCTGTTTTTGTTGCATAGAATAAATTTCACAAAGCGTAACATAATCACATTCCAGCCGTACACTTAAAAAAAATACACCCGATTCCTGTTAGCAGTTTTCATCCTTTCAACACCTTGAAAAATGAACGTTCATCATCGAAAACTTAAGTGCGAACTTGAGTTACTATGGCGTAGCAATCCTTTTCTTATGCAACCAATGAAGGTTAGGTCCTGCAAAAAAAAATCTTACCAGATCGTGCAATTGATTAACTCTTCAAAGTGGCTAGGTAAAAGAATTTTGTGCTTAGTTTTGTTGTGCCATAGTTGATTGTTCACACGTCATCAAGTTCATATGAAAATTAGAGAATATTCCAATATTCATCGGAATCAATTCCAACAAACAATGATCTCTCAAACAAAAAGCAGATCAAACAAAATCTTTATGGCTAATAAAATTCAAGCACTTTGTGTAATGATTCTTCATTTATCATCATAAAATAGAAACACAAACATATATCACTCAGAGGAGTCAGCATATGCTCATGCAAATTTCAAAATCAAATTTAAACATGCAAATTGCATGATGACTCCAACTACAATAGAATATAATGGATGGATTGGAGGAGAGATACACAATTGAAGCTATGAAAAGTAACATTCATATAACTTACAATCGATGCCTTAACAAAAAATTTGACCGGAATGTCAAAAGTATGGTGTAACATGAACGTAATTTAATCTTAACAGTAATCAAACATTGTGAATGTCATCACAATTCTCCTTATCAATAGCCGAATTTATTACGCCATCGTTGTTTGTATAAACAATATTCAAAACTTCTAAAAAAAACATGCGCTTAATATCTCAGCCTTTGATATGTGTAAGATCGCAGATGATGAACGGAAAAGAATATTATAACTGGAACTAATCCCTATCACTAATTATTATTTAGTCCATTTGAATGATTTCACTATGCCGTAAATCAAACACATATAACGAGAAAAGGTTGGAGAATGCTCAAGGAAACTAATTTGTAGAGAAATCAGATCCGATCATATATATTCATCATCAGTTGTAGATACAAACATCCTATGATAATGACCAAAGCTTTCTTTATACACACATTTTTGCACATGTAACAGAACAAAACATATCTTCTTTCTTTTAAAAGAACTTGTAACAGTCATAAAATGAAGTACTATCACTATTACCTCATCTCTGTCATATTCGTCAAATACTGAAACTTGCGCATAACATCATATGTCCGGTTCGCATGAAACTTCAGTTCTAACGTGATGCTTAGTTGTCTGATGACAAGAGGAACAACTGTATGACTGATCTTCGATAGTATTCAGAGCACGAAAACTGTCAGAAGTAAACTTCGAGAATCAAGTCTCCAAAGTTTCCTTCGTCCTCTTTTCTGCAACAAATGCTCAGCTCCTCCACCTCAACAGCGGACCTCTACCTAAATTACGACTGTCGCATCTTCTCTGCAGTGATCTCATTCGATCTATTGACCTTCCACTTTCTTTCTACTTCTGCTTCAGCTCTCCTCCTGGACTGCTTATACGTGTCCTCGTGAATAGAAGCCTCCTCTCTTTCTCTCTCTTGGTTGCACCAGCATGAAAGTAGCATTCGACCTCCTCTCTCTCTCTCTGTCTCTCTTGCCCAGCGTACCTGCAGAGAAGCAACCTCCCTCTCTCTTCGATTACGAGAGTACCCACCGGCCTCTCAACTATCACCTCACCTATATATATACAGATAGGTATTTTAATTGCGTTTGTAACAAAAAATCATGCATGCCATTGTTTAACTAAAACTTCGCACATACATGCTACTACTAACTAATACAAATCACTGTTACTTAGCTTTAGTAAACTTCACACGTAATAAATTGATAAATGATTGTTTAGTAGTATAAATATTATAGAGCCATTATTTAAAAAGTCATCCATTTATATTTAACCATAAAACATGTATGAGTTTTGTTGCATCAGTCATGTTTGATTTATCATCCTTAACTTTATAGAAACATATAATTAATGTTGAAAATAATATTTATAAACACATTTAGTTGTTCTATATGGAGCATTCATTCATATAGCTATAAATATGATACTTGATTGGACACAACCAATTCAAGTGACTGGGCCCATCAAGGAAGCTTGGATGGTCCTAATCGCTTGAATTGGTTGTCTCCAAAGGAGGTCATCTTGAAGCTTAGATTGCATGTGAACTTTTGTATCTTATTATTGGTTAAGAATTTGGAGAAGATAATGCTACCATTGCGTCCGGAACGTGTCAAAACCCTAAGATTGACTGTCTATTTGCATGATTTCGATACCCAGAGGTCTTGATAAGCCTTTTTGTATTGATTTCCAGACACGACCGATGCAAGCGATTAGGCCCATCCAACATTTCCAGATGAGCATAATCGCTTGCATTGGTCATGTCCTAGATTCATGCACAAATAGGCTCATTAAGACCTTTCCATATCAGAATCATACAAATAGACAGTCATTGATAAGCCTTTTTGTATTGATTTCCAGACACGACCGATGCAAGCGATTAGGCCCATCCAACATTTCCAGATGAGCCTAATCGCTTGCATTGGTCATGTCCTAGATTCATGCACAAATAGGCTCATCAAGACCTTTCCATATCAGAATTTGCATGATTTCGATACCCAGAGGTCTTGATAAGCCTTTTTGTATTGATTTCCAGACACGACCGATGCAAGCGATTAGGCCCATCCAACATTTCCAGATGAGCCTAATCGCTTGCATTGGTCATGTCCTAGATTCATGCACAAATAGGCTCATCAAGACCTTTCCATATCAGAATCATACAAATAGACAGTCAATCTTAGGGTTTTGGCATGTTCCTCCGGATGCAATGGTAGCATTAGGTTCTTGATTCTGAGCCAATAGTAAGATAGGGAAGTTCATGACCGATGCAAGCGAAATAAGCTAGTCAAAGGTAGGTCAAACACGTGTAATCGCTTGTATCAGTCGTATCGGGTATGTAGCACAAGTATGCATGGGTGATGAAGAGATAAATTCTATGAAGGTTGAAAATGTGAAATGGTGAATGGGAACCGTATTTATAGTCGAGAAGGACCAGGTAACGGTCACATGACGTGGACCAATAAGTGAGTGCCACGTGGCAAAAGACGTTGGGAATCACAACGGCTAGATGACGTGGCCCACTCAAATGATGCCACGTGGCATTGTAACGTTGGGATTTGCAACGGCTAGATGACATGGACCAATCACACATTGCCACGTGTCACCAACGGTCAAATCATCCCAGAGACCTATTTAAGCTCTTCTATTCACTTTTTTCATTTTTTGTGAAACTCCTTGCTACCATCAACTTACCGTTGTCTTCGCGTTTTTACATGCTTTTCAAAACTTTCCATAGACCACATTTTGTGTGAGGGTTTAGGGTCATCATGATCAATTATTTTACAACACGACCGATACAAGCGATTAAGGACATTCGAGGATTTCCCGATGACCCTAATCGCTTGTATCGGTCATGTTTCTTGAGTGCTTTGTGAAAGCTTTTTTAATTAGTTTTTCTGCGTTTAAAATTTGTTCCAAGCTTTTAAACTCTTTTTTGTGCAAGTTGGCTTATTTTGCTTGCATCGGTCATGAATTTCCCTATCTTACTATTGGCTCAGAATTTCAAGAAACTAATGATACCATTGCATCCGAAACGTGCCAAAACCCTAAGATTGACTGTCTATTTGCATGATTCTGATATTGAGAGGTCTTGATGAGCCTATTTGTGCATGAATGTAGGACACGACCAATGCAAGCGATTAGGCTCATCTGAAAATGTTGGATGGGCGTAATCGCTTGCATCGGTCGTGTCTGGAAATCAATACAAAAAGGCTTATCGAGACCTCCGGGTATCAAAATCATGCAAATAGACAGTCAATCTTAGGGTTTTGGCACCTTCGGGATGCAATGGTTGCATTATTTTCTTAAAATTCTTAACCAATAATAAGATACAAAAGTTCACATGCAATCTAAGCTTCAAGATGACCTCCTTTGGACATGACCAATTCAAGCAACTAGGACCAATGCAAGCGATTAGACCCATCCGATATTCTTTGATGACCCTAATCACTTGGATTGGTCGTGTCTCATGCTTTGTTTCTGCTTGTGTTTCGAGTTATTTCTATTAAATATTTCTTTTCAAAGCTTATTACTCATGAAATGTACATAGATACACATATTTATTGCCCAAAGGGATACAAGACATTGCAAATATGAAGGATGTAATCTTTTTTTGTGTAATTGATCCATGTCCTAATATTAATCCTTACTGATCCATGATTTGTTTTTCTCTAGTAAAAGTCCTATTTATCTGATGATAATAATCTTTTTTTTTGTAGGTTATGGCTAGGACAAAGAAGACAGCAAGGAATTCTCTCCAATCACAACATGGAAACTCCAAAGTGTAAGCCTCACCATACATTTTGTTGTGTTCTATTTTAAAGCCTTGCCATCCATTCTAAATTTAAGTTTACCTTGCAGTGCTGCTAAGCTTCTCAAAATGCATATTGATCAAAACATTCTAGGAATTCCTTCATTGAAAGAAGAAAAAAGGTTTGGATACACTCAAATACATGTGCCATTACAAAAATACAACACCTCATGTGACTGGAGAGTGATTGCAAATGCAGTAAGGTTCTTGGAAAGCAGGTTTTACAACCCTGAGTTGAACTTGTCAGACTATCCATATGCTTGGGTCATCTTGATCAAGGAGAGAGCAATAAATGCCATTATGGAACATGCAATATTCCCTTATATTTTTGGAATGTAAGATTGTAATCTAATGTGTAACCAACATATGTTGGAAGATTTATTGATGTACAAATTGTATGTAATTATGCCAGTCTTCATCTGGAAGATGGTCATTGTAACTATATTTATATGCCTTGAGTAATGTAATGTTGAATTGATCCTCTTGAGAACTAAGTAAAAGTGACTTCATTGCATGGTTCCAGAAAAATTGAATTGGTTCTATCATCAAAATGTCTATTTTGGGTGCTTTTTGCTTTATTCATGTTGAAAAGTTAAATGTGAAGAGGATAGAGAAGTTTTTATGACACGACCGATGCAAGGATACCATCCATTTTGTCATACATCCATTTTGTCATACCATCCATTTTGTCATATGCAAGTTCCTGTATAATCATTGCACCATTGAAACCTCATCAAAATGTTGAAATTAAAAAAAAATGCCAATATGAATATAGTCCATAAAAAGCCATAATTGAAGTGATGTAATGAGTCACATTCTTACTTACAATCCTGCAAAATCAATGGAAGTATGGAAAAAGGTTCTAAAAGGGGAGATATATTATGTAAGAATTTCTTGGTTTATATTCTTGAATCACCTAGAATTTACTCATGCAAGTTCCTTTATAATCATTGCACAATAGAAACCTCATTAGAATCTTGAAATTAAACAAAAAAATGCCAATATGAATGTAGTCCATAAAAAGACATAATTGAAGTGATGTAATCAGTCACATTCTTAGTCACCATCCTACAGAAAAGTTAAATGTGAAGAGGATAGAGAAGTTTTTATGACACGACCGATGCAAGCGATATGGGCAATCAGATAATTTCAGATGGTCCATATCGCTTGTATCGGTCGTGTCATCCAATCTTTTCCATTTTGTCATATACCATCCATTTTGTCATATGCAAGTTCCTGTATAATCATTGCACCATTGAAACCTCCTCACAATCTTGAAAATAAACAAAAAAATGCCAAGATGAATATAGTCCATAAAAAGACATAATTGAAGTGATGTAATCAGTCACATTCTTAGTCACCATCTTGCAAAGAAAAATCAATGGAAGTTTGAAAAAAAATCTTCTTAAAGAAGGAGACTTGTTACAATCTAAAGGGTTGGAACTTGATCACCCTGGGTGGCAGGCAAGTTATGCAAGATAATGTTTTCTCTGATCCAATGTCAACTATTGCATCATCAATTGAGAATATGAACTATGATGATGCCTCATTAAGGTATTCTAGGAGCTCCCTTACATTTCTAAATTTCCAATTTGTTGTGACAGTTATTTTCCTAGATTGAAAATCTGGATGAATCAGTACTTCTGGATAGCTCTCCTCTGAGTCCAAGCTATCCAAAGTCCAAGCTCTTTTGTACATTACCTATATTTTGTAGAAGCTTTGGATCTTTTCTTAGATGAACATCACCACCAAGAAATCCCATTTATGAAAGTAGAGATTCACATTTTTTAATGAAAAGGTGAACGATAGCCTTGTGAATGTAGACTTGCGTGCACTTGATTGCAGTGCTACCCTCGTAGACGACATTGGTCACTTCCTGCACGGTGCCATAGTGCTCCTGCACATACATAGATAGATGGGCACTACTTCAACGGATGCCGCTATCATCATCACGGGAGTGGACGAAGCAGAGGAAGTGTGATTACCTGATTGATGGAGTCCCAGCTCGTGACAGTTCTGGTGTTATGAAATAGAACAGTCGCTTGTGTAGCTCTCCACATAACGGCCCCGAAAAAAAGTGGTAGGAGCAGTGTACGCAAGTCAGTCGCCATCCTGAAATGTAGCTTTCCACTGCCTGCGATATTTCTTTTACATAAGAAGGGATGCCCATGTTTCTCCTAAAAGTCTAATTAGATCATGAAGATTATGAAAAGGGGTATACCTTCCAGTTTGTGGATCAATTGGATAAACAAATCCATCTGCCCATATGTCGATATGTTTTTTTCCTTCTTTCTGCAATCCAACCACTTTAGAATGTTGAAGAGCCCTTCGGCATACCTAGCTTTCTTGTCGTTGCATACTCATGACTAATTGCAATGTTGATATGGAACTTATCACAATGATTTTGGCTGGTTGAAAGGTGAGTGAGAGTGTTTGGGTTGAGGTTCTCCATGGTCTACTACGAAGAGTCACGCGAAAGTGTCTAAAATGACATGAAAGAGAGAAACAAGCCTGCTATCGAAAGTAGAGTAAAAAAAGTGCAAAACGGCATAAGCACACATTATATAGGTCCGTGAACAAGAGGAAAGTTCAAATTTTCATGAACGCCCGATGAGCACAAACTTTGAGGCAGAAGATATCACACATACTTTTCATGATTATCACACGAGTTTCTCTCTCTTCAAAATTTGCACAAGATACGTTTTAAATGCGCTTACACGGATTTTTTTAAAATGAGTTGACAACTTTAATCCAGATTAAGCACACCTAATTGAAATCCTTACACGGCCCTTTTTTGGCCGTTTTTTCGCCCTAATGTGAGATGAAACGCCGCTTTTCACGTCGGGTTCACCAATTTGACGGCGCAAAAGCGACGTTCGGTGGATCAAGCCAACCGCCGAAAATACGGCGCACGCAGGGTGCTTGGTGCAAACTCAGGTGCAATGAAAGCTCAAGGAAAAGTGATGAGTTCAAGTTTTCCAATGTGCCCTCAAATAACACATATTCCTTTTGAAAGCAAATATTTTTCATCAATTTTAATATCTTTTTCAATCATAGGAATTATTTAGGAGAATTTTCATCAAACATTCATGAAGCATCAATGATTCATATTTTGCCTTATAAATTTAGTAAACACAAAACTCATAATAAAAATTTCATTGATATAGAAAACCACAAGAAAATTATTCTATCAATTTCTTTTCCCTCTTATTCATAAGTTTAAAAGAGTTTTAAGTATTTTGCATAATGTTCAGAATAGCCTCTTGAATCCATTTCCCAATACTTTTATCATTATCAATAGTATGAATATTTTTATCATTAGATTGAAATTTGAATTCATCAAATGTATCTTGATCACAACCATTCTCATTCTCTAAGATTTTAAGTTCATCATTCATAATATTTATGCCTTCTCTTTCATCAACTTTTATTGATTTTTGAACTTCATTTTCATCATTCTTTATATTTACACATTCATCTATATCAATCCTTTTCAATGTACTTTGACCATCCTTTTTATCAATAGATTTAGTTTCATCATGAGTGTTACCTCTAAATTTGGTTTTAGAAGATCATTATTAAAGCATGTACCTTGACTTTCAAATTTGTTCATAGATTTTAATACTATCTTTGTTTTCTCATTATAACTCTTAGGTCTCCACTGTTTTTGAATGTTCTTACATATTTTAGGTTTAAATTTAGAAAGAGCTCAAAGTTTTACCATATTTATCATTTTCATAAACACAATTTCAAAGCTTTAGATCAACACAGATTGAGGTAAATACTTTAATAACGAGTGCTAAAGAGATGTAAGTAGTCACACCTTTGACTTCGTGGCAAGAGGTTAGAGCGTAAAAAGTTTTTCTCAAAGAACTTTCATAGATAATGAGACTAGAATCGATTTTTCATCATTTAAATGCATTAAAGTCAATTATAGCAATTCTACCATCCGAATCCTCACATTCACATATATCTTCTAAATAGTTCAATCGTTGAGTTTTGAATTCACGGTTTTCGTTGTACCCTTTTGATTCCTAGTAAGATAGTTTTTATCAAATCAAAATACGCTCTTCTGCTAGAATTTCAAGTGAGCCGGATATGGCTGATTTCATATGATTGCACAGAATAAATTTCACAAAGCGTAACATAATCACATTCCAGCCGTACACTTAAAAAAAATACACCCGATTCCTGTTAGCAGTTTTCATCCTTTCAACACCTTGAAAAATGAACGTTCATCATCGAAAACTTAAGTGCGAACTTGAGTTACTATGGCGTAGCAATCCTTTTCTTATGCAACCAATGAAGGTTAGGTCCTGCAAAAAAAAATTTTACCAGATCGTGCAATTGATTAACTCTTCAAAGTGGCTAGGTAAAAGAATTTTGTGCTTAGTTTTGTTGTGCCATAGTTGATTGTTCATACGTCATCAAGTTCATATGAAAATCAGAGAATATTCCAATATTCATCTGAATCAATTCCAACAAACAATGATCTCTCAAAAAAAAAGCAGATAAAAAAAAATCTTTATGGCTAATAAAATTCAAGCACTTTGTGTAATGATTCTTCATTTATCAGCATAAAATAGAAACACAAACATATATCACTCAGAGAAGTCAGCATATGCTCATGCAAATCTCAAAATCAAATTTAAACATGCAAATTGCATGATGACTCCAACTACAATAGAATATAATGGATGGATTGGAGGAGAGATACGCAATTGAAGCTATGAAAAGTAACATTCATATAACTTACAATCGATGCCTTAACAAAAAACTCGATCGGAATGTCAAAAGTATGGTGTAACATGAACGTAATTTAATCTTAACAGTAATCAAACATTGTGAATGTCATCACAATTCTCCTTATCAATAGCCGAATTTATTACGCCATCGTTGTTTCTATAAACAATATTCAAAACTTCTGAAAAAAACCTGCGCTTAATATCTCAACCTTTGATATGTGTAAGATCGCAGATGATGAAC
The DNA here is from genome assembly GCA_020310875.1 of Ceratopteris richardii. Lineage (NCBI taxonomy): Eukaryota > Viridiplantae > Streptophyta > Polypodiopsida > Polypodiales > Pteridaceae > Ceratopteris > Ceratopteris richardii. Next base: position 59,318,587 of record CM035432.1, on the reverse strand, counting down.
GGAAAAGAATATTATAACTGGAACTAATCCCTATCACTAATAATTATTTAGTCCATTTGAATGATTTCACTATGCCGTAAATCAAACACACATAACGAGAAAAGGTTGGAGAATGCTGAAAGAAACTAATTTGTAGAGAAATAAGATCCGATCATATATATTCATCATAAGTTGTAGATACAAACATCCTGTGATAATGACCAAAGCGTTCTTTAGACACACATTTCTGCGCATGTAACAAAACAAAACAAATCTTCTTTCTTCTAAAAGAACTTGTAACAGTCATAAAATGAAGTACTATCACTATTACCTCATCTCTGTCATATTCGTCAAATACTGAAACTTGCGCATAACATCATATGTCCGGTTCGCATGAAACTTCAGTTCTAACGTGATGCTTAAGTGTCTGTTATCAAGAGGAACAATTGTATGACTGATCTTCGATAGTATTGAGAGCACGAAAATTGTTAGAAGTAAACTTCGAGAATCAAGTTCCCAAAGTTTCCTTCGTCCTCTTTTCTGCAACAAATGCTTAGCTCCACCTCAACAGCGGACCTCTACCTAAATTACGAGTGTCGCATCTTCTCTGCAGTGATCTCATTCAATATATTGACCTTCCACTTTCTCTCTACTGCCGCTTCAACTCTCCTCGTGGACTGCTTATATGTGTCCTCCTGAATAGAAGCCTCCTCTCTTTCTCTCTCTTGGTTGCACCGGCATAAAAGTAGCATTCGACCTCCTCTCTCTCTCTGTCTCTCTTGCGCAGCGTACCTGCAGAGAAGCAACCTCCCTCTCTCTTCGATTACGAGAGCGCCCACCGGCATCTCAACTATCACCTAACCTATATAATTACAGATAGGTATTTTAACTGCGTTCGTAACAAAAAATCATGCATGCCATTGTTTAACTAAAACTTCCCACATGCATGCTACTACTAACTAATACAAATCACTGTTACTTAGCTTTAGTAAACTTCACACGTAATAAATTGATAAATGATTGTTTAGTAGTATAAATATTATAGAGCCATTATTTAAAAAGTCATCCATTTATATTTAACGATAAAACATGTATGAGTTTTGTAAATTTAACTCGTAAATTTAACTAGTATATGGATTCACTTATATATTAAAATATTATGTTTGTTCCTATTTGACTCACACACACACACATGGTTCATGCATTCACATACACAAACACATATGTAGGGTAAAAGTCTAATACATTTAGCACATGTCAGTAAAATCATAGGATCAAAAAGACATAGGTGCTTTTACGATTTCACACACATAAATAGTCATGCACATACACATTCTCCATTTATAAGTGCATTAGCTATTATATTTCAATGCTAATTTTAGTTTTGTTTTGAAGGTACCTCTTAAGTTTCATTGCCTCATAGCATCACAAAAAGAGTAATGTAAACACTTCTAATCAATTCTTTCAACATGAAAAGCAAAAGAATTAAAATTATTAAGCATCAAACTTTTGCTGACTCTGATGAACTAAAAAGGAGAGGAAATCTCTCCGATATTCACCCCCACCAAACCTCATCGTCCTCGATGGGCCAAACCTGCAAATCATAGAAGGCAATATGAAATTCTTTTGAAAATTCTATCATTAGTACATCTTCTGATAGCAAAGAAAACTTATAAAATTATGTAAGCTTGAATTTTAACCTTTTCATTCAATGCACGAGTTGGAAAACAGGTTTTAGAAAGAAACTATAGAAGTCATTCAAATAGTGTTCGTACTAACTCTTCTATTAACTTTGTTCATAAGTAAAACATATGTTATATAAGCCTTCTATCCTCATCTCCTAGCCACTTGCCATTAAGATACAAAAAACTAATTCCCCTCTAGCATACATTCGCCTTATATAGCCCGCTTTTCAATTCAGAAGTGATTTCAAGACCACAAATGATTCATTGAAATCATTTGATTTTTCTTTCATATCTTTTTTCATCATAATTTTTCTTTTTGTCATTTTTCCTCTTTTCATATGCAGCAACCATTAATGTACTGCTTTCAATTTTTCTTTGCAACTTTTTTGTTGAAGGGGAAAGGCTTAACCCCTAATCAGAGCAAAGGATCTAGAGGTAAGCTAAAGCGGGAACTAGGATCTCTTTATTAAAATGGGTAAGATTTAAGGAAGCTTACCTATATAAAACAAGCCTACTTCTACTAGGAGTTGCAAGTTAAGGGTTCCTTCAACTATTCATATGATAGCCATAGGTCTCTAATCCCTATCTTCTCTTCAAGCACGTTCCTACTTCAGTGTAAATTCTACTTTTCATAATTTTAAGAAGTTTCTTAACCTATCTGAAGAATGTACATATCTAATTATGATAATGCATGAACTTTCATAATAAATTAAAACATAAATCAGGTTTAGAACTTTTTCACTTGATCTATATTGACACCATCTTCAGCTCTCTTTAAGTTCATCAGAACTTTTGGCATAAAAATCTTCAATTGCTTTGATCAATTTATCTTCAGGACCTGTAAGCAATCATAAAGTAGAAGCTACAAAACAACTAATCTTCATTATCATTTATCTTGCAAATAGAAATTCATATATTCTATCGAATTCATCTTGATTATGTCACAAATTTCATCATAAGAAACTCATAGTGGTTATAATTGTCATAAATAATGCATTCTTAACTTTTACAATAGGTTTTTCAACCTATGTAACAAAGTTCATAAATTTCACATTAGGTTTTTCAACCTTTGTAACCAAGTTCATAAATTTAAGGAAAAATCATAATGTTCATAGTATTTTTAACTTGTATCTTTATACATGAGCATCATATTTTGATATCAATGAGAAATTCATACGTGGATTATGAAAGTTCCTCTTCCTCATCATAAGGTATGTCAATATAATCATAGTATATTGATCATGGAAAATTCTTTTAAAGAAACAAAATCATTAAAAAAAAAAAGTAAATAGTTTCATTGAAAATAAGAATTTCACATCTTGATAAAGAAAAGCAGAAGCAAATAACACATATTCCTTTTGAAAGCAAATATTTTTCATCAATTTTAATATCTTTTTTAATCATAGGAATTATTTAGGAGAATTTTCATCAAACATTCATGAAGCATCAATGATTCATATTTTGCCTTATAAATTTAGTAAACACAAAACTCATAATAAAAAATTCATTGATATAGAAAACCACAAGAAAATTATTCTATCAATTTCTTTTCCCTCTTATTCATAAGTTTAAAAGAGTTTTAAGTATTTTGCATAATGTTCAGAATAGCCTCTTGAATCCATTTCCCAATAATTTTATCATTATCAATTTTAGTATGAATAGTTTTATCATTAGATTGAAATTTGAATTCATCAAATGTATCTTGATCACAACCATTTTCATTCTCTAAGATTTTAAGTTCATCATTCATAATATTTATGCCTTCTCTTTCATCAACTTTTATTGATTTCTGAACTTCATTTTCATCATTCTTTATATTTACACATTCATCTATATCAATCCTTCTCAATGTACTTTGACCATCCTTTTTATCAATAGATTTAGTTTCATCATGAGTGTTACCTATAAATTTTGGTTTTAGAAGATCATTATTAAAGCATGTACCTTGACTTTCAAATTTGTTCATAGATTTTAATACTATCTTTGTTTTCTCATTATAACTCTTAGGTCTCCACTGTTTTTGAATGTTCTTACATATTTTAGGTTTAAATTTAGTTTGGAAAAAGTATTCTTTCATCCCTCCTCTACCTAAGTTTAAATGCAATGGTAATTGGGTTTGGAAGTCACAAATCTTAAGGTCATGTGTAATGACTAAGTGTAATTTGCATGCATCATCATAAGAAAGACAATCATCATACGTGTGACCTTAGTGATCACACAAAAAGCATCTAACGGTTCTATTTGGTCTTTGATGTAAAGGGTTAGGAACGACTCTTTTATGATCGGGTAAAGGGTTTTGGTCAATATAATACATAGATCTACTTTGAACTCGTACTTGATATTTATCTTTGCATTCACATGTAGCACTTTCTTGTATTTGATTGTTTAACCTTTCAATGTTCTCTTTTAAACCTGCAATGTCATGACCAATAGTTTTGAATGATGAAATTTCTTTTACATGATTTGCTAATGTTTCCAGATTTTCATTCAAATTTGACAGTTCATAATGAACAATTCCTTCTAAATTCCTAAACTCGTGATCAAATTGAGTATCTATTGATTTAAGAGTTGCATTAAAATCAGATACTACTGTAGTTAAGATTGAAAGAAACGAGTTTAAGGACTCAAACTTGGAATTAAGCTTTAAATCTATAGAGGAAACTAATCGTGATTCCATATCATGCAGAAGGTTTTCTATATTAGATTTCATTTTCGTTTAGCTATGTGCAAGCAAGGAGAATTCAAGTATAAATACCTGGAACTTGTGTCCCGTCGGATGTACCTGAGATGCAATGCCACTTTTCACGTCGAGTTCACCAATTTGACGGCGCAAGAGCGACGGTCGATGGATCAAGCCAACCGCCAAAAATACGGCGCACGCAGGGTGCTTGGTGCAAACTCAGGTGCAATGAAAGCTCAAGGAAAAGTGATCAGTTCAAGTTTTCTTGTGTGCCCTCAAATCGTCAAAAATTATAGGTCAATTTTCACGAGTATGCAAATTCAAAGTAAAAGTTTAACTTAACAATGTAGAATTGGTTTCAATTTAGAAAGAGCTCAAAGTTTTACCATATTTATCATTTTCATAAATACAATTTCAAAGCTTTACATCAACGGATTGAGGTAAATACTTTAATAACGAGTGCTAAAGAGATGTAAGTAGTCACACCTTTGACTTCGTGGCAAGAGGTTAGAGCGTAAAAAGTTTTTCTCAAAGAACTTTCATAGATAATGAGACTAGAATCGATTTTTCATCATTTAAACGCATTAAAGTCAATTATAGCAATTCTACCATCCGAATCCTCACGTTCACATATATCTTCTAAATAGTTCAATCGTTGAGTTTTGAATTCACGGTTTTCGTTGTACCCTTTTGATTCCTAGTAAGATAGTTTTTATCAAATCAAAATACGCTCTTCTGTTAGAATTTCAAGTGAGCCGGATATGGCTGATTTCATATGATGCACACAATTTGTATGTGAATTCAAATTTGGCCCTTCTGTTTTTGTTGCATAGAATAAATTTCACAAAGCGTAACATAATCACATTCCAGCCGTACACTTAAAAAAAATACACCCGATTCCTGTTAGCAGTTTTCATCCTTTCAACACCTTGAAAAATGAACGTTCATCATCGAAAACTTAAGTGCGAACTTGAGTTACTATGGCGTAGCAATCCTTTTCTTATGCAACCAATGAAGGTTAGGTCCTGCAAAAAAAAATCTTACCAGATCGTGCAATTGATTAACTCTTCAAAGTGGCTAGGTAAAAGAATTTTGTGCTTAGTTTTGTTGTGCCATAGTTGATTGTTCACACGTCATCAAGTTCATATGAAAATTAGAGAATATTCCAATATTCATCGGAATCAATTCCAACAAACAATGATCTCTCAAACAAAAAGCAGATCAAACAAAATCTTTATGGCTAATAAAATTCAAGCACTTTGTGTAATGATTCTTCATTTATCATCATAAAATAGAAACACAAACATATATCACTCAGAGGAGTCAGCATATGCTCATGCAAATTTCAAAATCAAATTTAAACATGCAAATTGCATGATGACTCCAACTACAATAGAATATAATGGATGGATTGGAGGAGAGATACACAATTGAAGCTATGAAAAGTAACATTCATATAACTTACAATCGATGCCTTAACAAAAAATTTGACCGGAATGTCAAAAGTATGGTGTAACATGAACGTAATTTAATCTTAACAGTAATCAAACATTGTGAATGTCATCACAATTCTCCTTATCAATAGCCGAATTTATTACGCCATCGTTGTTTGTATAAACAATATTCAAAACTTCTAAAAAAAACATGCGCTTAATATCTCAGCCTTTGATATGTGTAAGATCGCAGATGATGAACGGAAAAGAATATTATAACTGGAACTAATCCCTATCACTAATTATTATTTAGTCCATTTGAATGATTTCACTATGCCGTAAATCAAACACATATAACGAGAAAAGGTTGGAGAATGCTCAAGGAAACTAATTTGTAGAGAAATCAGATCCGATCATATATATTCATCATCAGTTGTAGATACAAACATCCTATGATAATGACCAAAGCTTTCTTTATACACACATTTTTGCACATGTAACAGAACAAAACATATCTTCTTTCTTTTAAAAGAACTTGTAACAGTCATAAAATGAAGTACTATCACTATTACCTCATCTCTGTCATATTCGTCAAATACTGAAACTTGCGCATAACATCATATGTCCGGTTCGCATGAAACTTCAGTTCTAACGTGATGCTTAGTTGTCTGATGACAAGAGGAACAACTGTATGACTGATCTTCGATAGTATTCAGAGCACGAAAACTGTCAGAAGTAAACTTCGAGAATCAAGTCTCCAAAGTTTCCTTCGTCCTCTTTTCTGCAACAAATGCTCAGCTCCTCCACCTCAACAGCGGACCTCTACCTAAATTACGACTGTCGCATCTTCTCTGCAGTGATCTCATTCGATCTATTGACCTTCCACTTTCTTTCTACTTCTGCTTCAGCTCTCCTCCTGGACTGCTTATACGTGTCCTCGTGAATAGAAGCCTCCTCTCTTTCTCTCTCTTGGTTGCACCAGCATGAAAGTAGCATTCGACCTCCTCTCTCTCTCTCTGTCTCTCTTGCCCAGCGTACCTGCAGAGAAGCAACCTCCCTCTCTCTTCGATTACGAGAGTACCCACCGGCCTCTCAACTATCACCTCACCTATATATATACAGATAGGTATTTTAATTGCGTTTGTAACAAAAAATCATGCATGCCATTGTTTAACTAAAACTTCGCACATACATGCTACTACTAACTAATACAAATCACTGTTACTTAGCTTTAGTAAACTTCACACGTAATAAATTGATAAATGATTGTTTAGTAGTATAAATATTATAGAGCCATTATTTAAAAAGTCATCCATTTATATTTAACCATAAAACATGTATGAGTTTTGTTGCATCAGTCATGTTTGATTTATCATCCTTAACTTTATAGAAACATATAATTAATGTTGAAAATAATATTTATAAACACATTTAGTTGTTCTATATGGAGCATTCATTCATATAGCTATAAATATGATACTTGATTGGACACAACCAATTCAAGTGACTGGGCCCATCAAGGAAGCTTGGATGGTCCTAATCGCTTGAATTGGTTGTCTCCAAAGGAGGTCATCTTGAAGCTTAGATTGCATGTGAACTTTTGTATCTTATTATTGGTTAAGAATTTGGAGAAGATAATGCTACCATTGCGTCCGGAACGTGTCAAAACCCTAAGATTGACTGTCTATTTGCATGATTTCGATACCCAGAGGTCTTGATAAGCCTTTTTGTATTGATTTCCAGACACGACCGATGCAAGCGATTAGGCCCATCCAACATTTCCAGATGAGCATAATCGCTTGCATTGGTCATGTCCTAGATTCATGCACAAATAGGCTCATTAAGACCTTTCCATATCAGAATCATACAAATAGACAGTCATTGATAAGCCTTTTTGTATTGATTTCCAGACACGACCGATGCAAGCGATTAGGCCCATCCAACATTTCCAGATGAGCCTAATCGCTTGCATTGGTCATGTCCTAGATTCATGCACAAATAGGCTCATCAAGACCTTTCCATATCAGAATTTGCATGATTTCGATACCCAGAGGTCTTGATAAGCCTTTTTGTATTGATTTCCAGACACGACCGATGCAAGCGATTAGGCCCATCCAACATTTCCAGATGAGCCTAATCGCTTGCATTGGTCATGTCCTAGATTCATGCACAAATAGGCTCATCAAGACCTTTCCATATCAGAATCATACAAATAGACAGTCAATCTTAGGGTTTTGGCATGTTCCTCCGGATGCAATGGTAGCATTAGGTTCTTGATTCTGAGCCAATAGTAAGATAGGGAAGTTCATGACCGATGCAAGCGAAATAAGCTAGTCAAAGGTAGGTCAAACACGTGTAATCGCTTGTATCAGTCGTATCGGGTATGTAGCACAAGTATGCATGGGTGATGAAGAGATAAATTCTATGAAGGTTGAAAATGTGAAATGGTGAATGGGAACCGTATTTATAGTCGAGAAGGACCAGGTAACGGTCACATGACGTGGACCAATAAGTGAGTGCCACGTGGCAAAAGACGTTGGGAATCACAACGGCTAGATGACGTGGCCCACTCAAATGATGCCACGTGGCATTGTAACGTTGGGATTTGCAACGGCTAGATGACATGGACCAATCACACATTGCCACGTGTCACCAACGGTCAAATCATCCCAGAGACCTATTTAAGCTCTTCTATTCACTTTTTTCATTTTTTGTGAAACTCCTTGCTACCATCAACTTACCGTTGTCTTCGCGTTTTTACATGCTTTTCAAAACTTTCCATAGACCACATTTTGTGTGAGGGTTTAGGGTCATCATGATCAATTATTTTACAACACGACCGATACAAGCGATTAAGGACATTCGAGGATTTCCCGATGACCCTAATCGCTTGTATCGGTCATGTTTCTTGAGTGCTTTGTGAAAGCTTTTTTAATTAGTTTTTCTGCGTTTAAAATTTGTTCCAAGCTTTTAAACTCTTTTTTGTGCAAGTTGGCTTATTTTGCTTGCATCGGTCATGAATTTCCCTATCTTACTATTGGCTCAGAATTTCAAGAAACTAATGATACCATTGCATCCGAAACGTGCCAAAACCCTAAGATTGACTGTCTATTTGCATGATTCTGATATTGAGAGGTCTTGATGAGCCTATTTGTGCATGAATGTAGGACACGACCAATGCAAGCGATTAGGCTCATCTGAAAATGTTGGATGGGCGTAATCGCTTGCATCGGTCGTGTCTGGAAATCAATACAAAAAGGCTTATCGAGACCTCCGGGTATCAAAATCATGCAAATAGACAGTCAATCTTAGGGTTTTGGCACCTTCGGGATGCAATGGTTGCATTATTTTCTTAAAATTCTTAACCAATAATAAGATACAAAAGTTCACATGCAATCTAAGCTTCAAGATGACCTCCTTTGGACATGACCAATTCAAGCAACTAGGACCAATGCAAGCGATTAGACCCATCCGATATTCTTTGATGACCCTAATCACTTGGATTGGTCGTGTCTCATGCTTTGTTTCTGCTTGTGTTTCGAGTTATTTCTATTAAATATTTCTTTTCAAAGCTTATTACTCATGAAATGTACATAGATACACATATTTATTGCCCAAAGGGATACAAGACATTGCAAATATGAAGGATGTAATCTTTTTTTGTGTAATTGATCCATGTCCTAATATTAATCCTTACTGATCCATGATTTGTTTTTCTCTAGTAAAAGTCCTATTTATCTGATGATAATAATCTTTTTTTTTGTAGGTTATGGCTAGGACAAAGAAGACAGCAAGGAATTCTCTCCAATCACAACATGGAAACTCCAAAGTGTAAGCCTCACCATACATTTTGTTGTGTTCTATTTTAAAGCCTTGCCATCCATTCTAAATTTAAGTTTACCTTGCAGTGCTGCTAAGCTTCTCAAAATGCATATTGATCAAAACATTCTAGGAATTCCTTCATTGAAAGAAGAAAAAAGGTTTGGATACACTCAAATACATGTGCCATTACAAAAATACAACACCTCATGTGACTGGAGAGTGATTGCAAATGCAGTAAGGTTCTTGGAAAGCAGGTTTTACAACCCTGAGTTGAACTTGTCAGACTATCCATATGCTTGGGTCATCTTGATCAAGGAGAGAGCAATAAATGCCATTATGGAACATGCAATATTCCCTTATATTTTTGGAATGTAAGATTGTAATCTAATGTGTAACCAACATATGTTGGAAGATTTATTGATGTACAAATTGTATGTAATTATGCCAGTCTTCATCTGGAAGATGGTCATTGTAACTATATTTATATGCCTTGAGTAATGTAATGTTGAATTGATCCTCTTGAGAACTAAGTAAAAGTGACTTCATTGCATGGTTCCAGAAAAATTGAATTGGTTCTATCATCAAAATGTCTATTTTGGGTGCTTTTTGCTTTATTCATGTTGAAAAGTTAAATGTGAAGAGGATAGAGAAGTTTTTATGACACGACCGATGCAAGGATACCATCCATTTTGTCATACATCCATTTTGTCATACCATCCATTTTGTCATATGCAAGTTCCTGTATAATCATTGCACCATTGAAACCTCATCAAAATGTTGAAATTAAAAAAAAATGCCAATATGAATATAGTCCATAAAAAGCCATAATTGAAGTGATGTAATGAGTCACATTCTTACTTACAATCCTGCAAAATCAATGGAAGTATGGAAAAAGGTTCTAAAAGGGGAGATATATTATGTAAGAATTTCTTGGTTTATATTCTTGAATCACCTAGAATTTACTCATGCAAGTTCCTTTATAATCATTGCACAATAGAAACCTCATTAGAATCTTGAAATTAAACAAAAAAATGCCAATATGAATGTAGTCCATAAAAAGACATAATTGAAGTGATGTAATCAGTCACATTCTTAGTCACCATCCTACAGAAAAGTTAAATGTGAAGAGGATAGAGAAGTTTTTATGACACGACCGATGCAAGCGATATGGGCAATCAGATAATTTCAGATGGTCCATATCGCTTGTATCGGTCGTGTCATCCAATCTTTTCCATTTTGTCATATACCATCCATTTTGTCATATGCAAGTTCCTGTATAATCATTGCACCATTGAAACCTCCTCACAATCTTGAAAATAAACAAAAAAATGCCAAGATGAATATAGTCCATAAAAAGACATAATTGAAGTGATGTAATCAGTCACATTCTTAGTCACCATCTTGCAAAGAAAAATCAATGGAAGTTTGAAAAAAAATCTTCTTAAAGAAGGAGACTTGTTACAATCTAAAGGGTTGGAACTTGATCACCCTGGGTGGCAGGCAAGTTATGCAAGATAATGTTTTCTCTGATCCAATGTCAACTATTGCATCATCAATTGAGAATATGAACTATGATGATGCCTCATTAAGGTATTCTAGGAGCTCCCTTACATTTCTAAATTTCCAATTTGTTGTGACAGTTATTTTCCTAGATTGAAAATCTGGATGAATCAGTACTTCTGGATAGCTCTCCTCTGAGTCCAAGCTATCCAAAGTCCAAGCTCTTTTGTACATTACCTATATTTTGTAGAAGCTTTGGATCTTTTCTTAGATGAACATCACCACCAAGAAATCCCATTTATGAAAGTAGAGATTCACATTTTTTAATGAAAAGGTGAACGATAGCCTTGTGAATGTAGACTTGCGTGCACTTGATTGCAGTGCTACCCTCGTAGACGACATTGGTCACTTCCTGCACGGTGCCATAGTGCTCCTGCACATACATAGATAGATGGGCACTACTTCAACGGATGCCGCTATCATCATCACGGGAGTGGACGAAGCAGAGGAAGTGTGATTACCTGATTGATGGAGTCCCAGCTCGTGACAGTTCTGGTGTTATGAAATAGAACAGTCGCTTGTGTAGCTCTCCACATAACGGCCCCGAAAAAAAGTGGTAGGAGCAGTGTACGCAAGTCAGTCGCCATCCTGAAATGTAGCTTTCCACTGCCTGCGATATTTCTTTTACATAAGAAGGGATGCCCATGTTTCTCCTAAAAGTCTAATTAGATCATGAAGATTATGAAAAGGGGTATACCTTCCAGTTTGTGGATCAATTGGATAAACAAATCCATCTGCCCATATGTCGATATGTTTTTTTCCTTCTTTCTGCAATCCAACCACTTTAGAATGTTGAAGAGCCCTTCGGCATACCTAGCTTTCTTGTCGTTGCATACTCATGACTAATTGCAATGTTGATATGGAACTTATCACAATGATTTTGGCTGGTTGAAAGGTGAGTGAGAGTGTTTGGGTTGAGGTTCTCCATGGTCTACTACGAAGAGTCACGCGAAAGTGTCTAAAATGACATGAAAGAGAGAAACAAGCCTGCTATCGAAAGTAGAGTAAAAAAAGTGCAAAACGGCATAAGCACACATTATATAGGTCCGTGAACAAGAGGAAAGTTCAAATTTTCATGAACGCCCGATGAGCACAAACTTTGAGGCAGAAGATATCACACATACTTTTCATGATTATCACACGAGTTTCTCTCTCTTCAAAATTTGCACAAGATACGTTTTAAATGCGCTTACACGGATTTTTTTAAAATGAGTTGACAACTTTAATCCAGATTAAGCACACCTAATTGAAATCCTTACACGGCCCTTTTTTGGCCGTTTTTTCGCCCTAATGTGAGATGAAACGCCGCTTTTCACGTCGGGTTCACCAATTTGACGGCGCAAAAGCGACGTTCGGTGGATCAAGCCAACCGCCGAAAATACGGCGCACGCAGGGTGCTTGGTGCAAACTCAGGTGCAATGAAAGCTCAAGGAAAAGTGATGAGTTCAAGTTTTCCAATGTGCCCTCAAATCATCAAAAGTTATAGGTCAATTTTCAGGAGTATGCAAATTCAAAGTAAAAGATTAACTTAACAATGTAGAATTGGTTTCAATTTAGAAAGAGCTCAAAGTTTTACCATATTTATTTTTTTCATAAATACAATTTCAAAGCTTTAGATCAACGGATTGAGGTAAATACTTTAATAACGAGTGCTAAAGAGATGTAAGTAGTCACACCTTTGACTTCGTGGCAAGAAGTTAGAGCGTAAAATGTTTTTCTCAAAGAACTTTCATAGATAATGAGAGTAGAATCGATTTTTCATCATTTAAACGCATTAAAGTCAATTATAGCAATTCTACCATCCGAATTCTCACGTTCACATATATTTTCTAAATTGTTCAATCGTTCAATTTTGAATTCACAGTTTTCGTTGTACCCTTTCGATTCCTAGTAAGATAGTTTTCATTAGATCAAAATACACTCTTCTGCTAGAATTTCAAGTGAGCCGGATATGCCTGATTTCATATGGTGCACATAAATTCTATGTGAATTCAAATTTGGCCCTTCTGTTTTTGTTGCACATAATAAATTTCACAAAGCGTAACATAATCACATCCCAGCCGTACACTTTAAAAAAATACACCCGATTCCTGTCAGCAGTTTTCATCCTTTCACCACCTTGAAAAATGAACGTTCATCATCGAAAACTTAAGTGCGAACTTGAGTTACTATGGCGTAGCAATCCTTGTCTTATGCAACCAATGAAGGTTAGGTCCTGCAAAAAAAAATCTTACCAGATCGTGCAATTGATTAACTCTTCAAAGTGGCCAGGTAAAAGAATTTTGTGCTTAGTTTTGTTGTGCCATAGTTGATTGTTCATACGTCATCAAGTTCATATGAAAATCAGAGAATATTCCAATATTCATCGGAATCAATCCCAACAAACAATGATATCTCAAACAAAAAGCAGATCAAACAAAATCTTTATGGCTAATAAAATTCAAGCACTTTGTGTAATGATTCTTCATTTATCATCATAAAATAGAAACACAAAGATATATCACTCAGAGGAGTCAGCATATGCTCATGCGAATTTCAAAATCAAATTTAAACATGCAAATTGCATAATGACTCCAGCTACAATAGAATATAATGGATGGATTGGAGGAGAGATACATAATTGAAGCTATGAAAAGTAACATTCATATAACTTACAATCGATGCCTTAACAAAAAACTCGATCGGAATGTCAAAAGTATGGTGTAACATGAACGTAATTTAATCTTAACAGTAATCAAACATTGTGAATGTCATCACAATTCTCCTTATCAATAGCCGAATTTATTATGCCATCGTTGTTTCTATTAACAATATTCAAAACTTCTAAAAAGAACCTGCGCTTAATATCTCAGCCTTTGATATGTGTAAGATCGCAGATGATTAACGGAAAAGAAATATTATAACTGGAACTAATCCCTATCACTAAAATTTTTTTAGTCCAATTGAATGATTTCACTATGCCGTAAAATCAAACACATATAACGAGAGAAGGTTCGAGAATGCTCAAAGAAACTAATTTGTAGAGAACTGAGATCCGATCATATATATTCATCATAAGTTGTAGATACAAACATTCTGTGATAATGACCAAAGCTTTCTTTATACACACATCTCTGCGCATGTAATAGAACAAAACAGATCTTCTTTCTTTTAAAAGAACTTGTAACAGTCATAAAATGAAGTACTACCACTATTACCTCATCTCTGTCATATTCGTCAAATACTGAAACTTGCGCATAACATCATATGTCCGGTTCGCATGAAACTTCAGTTCTAACGTGATGCTTAGTTGTCTGATGACAAGAGGAACAACTGTATGACTGATCTTTGATAGTATTCAGAGCACGAAAAGTGTCAGAAGTAAACTTCGAGAATCAAGTCTCCAAAGTTTCCTTCGTCCTCTTTTCTGCAACAAATGCTCAGCACCTCCACCTCAAGAGCGGACCTCTACCTAAAATACGACTATCGCATCTTCTCTGCAGTGATCTCATTCGATATATTGACCTTCCACTTTCTCTGTGCTTTCACTTCAGCTCTCCTCCTGGACTGCTTATACGTGTCCTCCTGAATAGAAGCCTCCTCTCTTTCTCTCTCTTGGTTGCACCGGCATGAAAGTAGCTGTCATATGATATTTATTGGGTGTGACTCATCTCTTGATGAAGGATGCCACATGGCATCACTTGGGCACATACCACTTGGTAGAAGATATAAGAAGAGTTCTCATATATGAAATAGATCTAAGTGAGATATGACTCTCATCTTATTAAATATGGGAACCTCGGACGTGGCTGGGCGGCGAACCAAGAAAGCTCTCTGTGTGTGTGTGTGCTCGCGGATGCAGATCGAGGCAGTAGGGGAGCAAAAGAACATTATGGCACTTTATACTTGATTTTCATAATATTACTCCATAGAGGATACATCATATGGACTTAGGTCATTTGATTGATGTTGTATATTATGGGAGTGATAGTTTGGAGGTTGAATGTACATGGGAGATAATAGGCACCACTCAGACGGTTTCCCACCTTTGAGATGATCTCATATGGGACTTCTTAAGGGGAAGGATACGGGAAAACAACACACACAGAGATGACCATGTACATAGAGTACATGGGGTTCAGGGGAGTCCGAGCATTTTTTTCTACCAATACGGACATTTCATCTACATTTTCGAGGACGAAAATGTTTTTAAGGGGAAGGAAATGTCATATGATATTTATTGGGTGTGACTCATCTCTTGATGAAGGATGCCACATGGCATCACCTGGGCACATACCACTTGGTAGAAGATATAAGAAGAGTTCTCATATATGAAATAGATCTAAGTGAGATATGACTCTCATCTTATTAAATATGGGAACCTCGGACGTGGCTGGGTGGCGAACCAAGAAAGCTCTCTGTGTGTGTGTGCTCGTGGATGCAGATCGAGGCAGTAGGGGAGCAAAAGAACATTATGACAGTAGCATTCGACCTCCTCTCTCTCTCTCTGTCTCTCTTGTGCAGCGTACTTGCAAAGAAGCAACCTCCCTCTCTCTTCGATTACGAGAGCGCCCACTCGCCTCTCAACTATCACCTCACCTATATATATACAGATAGGTATTTTAATTGCATTCGTAACAAAAAATCATGCATGCCATTGTTTAACTAAAACTTCACACATGCATGCTACTACCAACTAATACAAATCACTGTTACTTAGCTTTAGTAAACTTCACACGTAATAAATTGATAAATGATTGTTTAGTAGTATAAATATTATAGAGCCATTATTTAAAACGTCATCCATTTATATTTAACCATAAAACATGTATGAGTTTCGTAAATTTAACTCGTAAATTTAACTAGTATATGGATTCACTTATATATTAAAATATTATGTTTGTTCCTATTTGACTTACACACACATGGTTCATGCATTCACATACACAAACACATATGTAGGGTAAAAGTCTAATACATTTAGCACATGTCAGTTAAATCATAGGTTCAAAAAGACATAGGTGCTTTTACGATTTCACACACATAAATAGTCATGCACATACACATTCTCCATTTATATGTTCATTAGCTATTATATTTCAATGCTAATTTTAGTTTTGTTTTGAAGGTACCTCTTAAGTTTCATTGCCTCATAGCATCACAAAAAGAGTAATGTAAACACTTCTAATCAATTCTTTCAACATGAAAAGCAAAAGAATTAAAACCATTAAGCATCAAACTTTTGCTGATGAACTAAAAAGGAGAGGAAATCTCTCCGATAATGTAGAGGTTTGATTGGGTAGATATATGACACTATTTGGTAGAAACTACCAGACTATGATTGTGGTTATTTTGAGAAGTGGATATCATTTGAATCTTTAAGCTTGATGGATGCTCCACAAGGGTGGAGTTATAGAGAGCATTCTCAGGAGACCGCTTCATCGGTAGTAGATAGTGCAACTATGCTAGCTCCACTCGTACTTGTAGGGATGCCATTGCAGTGATGCTCATGTACTACATGAATCAGCTCATTGAGCCCAGTATGATGTTTTTGAATGCACAATCGATCCACCGCTTTTTTCTTGTTGTGTGAGATCTTGTTTCACTTGTAGAGAACGGTCTATACCTATATGTTATGGTTGAAGAAGCTTGATTTTATCTTTTGGAAGCTTCCTTCATCAACTACTCACCATGCACCCTTATGGCTATCAATTCTTTGTTTGCGAGATCTCGATCCATATTGAGAGGAATTTACATATATAGAGATTGTATGATTTTGTCAAGTCATGATGCTTGTTCCCAACCACGTAAGCTGTGCCTGATGGAAATTAAAAAGTAAGCTTAGTCCTTAAAAGTTACTAAAGGGAAAGGCAACCATCCACTAAATTGGAAATGATAGACATATAATCAAATACACATTGTCAGACTAGTTAGAAATGGAAGATGATTGTTTAATACACAATGTTAGTAGAATAAATTGATAGTGCATATGAAAAGGCTTCCAAACTATGCCTTGCTCATGTCTTGAGGAGTTTGTGCCGATGTTCTTTGTGAATGTGAATCGGGACAGCAAAAAAAAGCTGAAAGCTGACTTTACATTACCAAGGAAAGCAATAGGTGCTTATAGGCACTTTCCAAAGGTTGATTGATACCACTAATGCGACCAAGAGGATGCACCTACAAATAGAAGTGGGTGTTTTTAAACACTTTGTAATGATGAAATGCACCACCAAACTGGGGAAACCACCAAATCCACTCATCAAAATGTTATGGCCATATGGTGTTTTTAGGGGACCGCCTCCTAATAGATGAAATCCAAAATGGGGGACTACTACATTAAGATGTACTTCAACATGCCTACCTTGGGCAGAAAATAACTAGAATATTTTTCTTTTCATTAAAGTGTCTGAGTTTGAATTAATGCAAGGAATACTGTCGTCAAGCCCTAACATGTTTAGAAGCTATATTTGAAGGACTTAATTAGTATCGACTACTAGATCCATAATTTGCCTACTCCTCTAATTTTGGGCAACCACTTTGGGATGTATTCACTAAATGTTGGGATTTGGCAAGGGCACTTCTTGCCTCTTCAAGTCTATATAAGGAGATGATTTGCATTCATTGGGTATCTTCTACCTTTGATGTTAGCATTGGCAATAGGATCCAACACCGTTTTCTTGACCACTCTATGCATTCTGTTGCTACATGCACACTATTGGAGGTCACTCTGTGCTACTTACACAAAGCATGGGCCTCCTAGTGGAGTTGGCTATTAGCATTATAGTGTGATTGAGTGGCTTCGATATAGTCTTTTGGTGTGAGTATGTTGCATTTCTCTTGGTTTATCTAGTTTCTAGAATGGTATGCCAATGCTTTGTATTATCCATTTAGAGTATCTCCAGCCCTGTGTAATCATTTTGTGAAGTAAAAGGTTGGGTTTTCTTTCTTACACTTGTCATTTTCCGTTCATTGTGACTGTACAATTTCTCTATTGTCAATTAGTTTACCTACACATAAAAATGTTATAGGGTATACTTCCCTAAGGAAGAACCTCCCTTGAGGAGATGAACCTCCCTTGAGGAGATGAAGTACTAGAAGTGTGTAAAAGTATAGCTTCCTCTATAGTTTGGCTCTTTTTCAAAGATGGATACCCTAGTACCTCCACTACAATGAAGATAGGTTCATTTGTGTTGGAAGTTTGACAATCGTATCAAGCATTTTCTCTTGCAATGGCTTATTATTCACAAAGGCATTTGGAGTAGGAGCAAGGCCAAAGAGTATAAAATTATGAAGGAAATTGTTCACGGTGTGATACGAAGGATGATTTTCGCGCATTGCTTCATTACTTGTACTCATGCTCAGAGATACTCGAAATTTTGGATCCTTATTCAAAAAAACATATCGGTAAAGTGTTAGAGAATTTTGGATCCTTATTCGAAGAAACATATGGATTACTGATTCCGATGATTGTGCTCTCCCTTTAAGCTATTGTCATTGATGAGGTCCTGTACTCCATGTACCTTCCTTTAAATGATTTGTAATTGTTTTCTAGATAAAAGAGAGCAGTCGTCTGGCAGTCTACACTATTATTACATAAAGACAATGCCCTCTTTTTAATGTGCAATGCATATATATTGTTATTTTGTTGATACAAATAAATTGCGGATACTGACTAATAACTATCCGTTCTCAAAGTTTTCTGTGTTCGTGATTTTTTATTTGAAAATGAAGGTTCCGCAAACAGTTATTCCTTCGAGCTTTAACTTTGAAAGAACGCCTCTACACATGAATGGACATAGTACATTGTGGGACCTCCATATCCCACAAAGCGAGTGTTAGACAAAGTTACAATTAATTACAATTTATTTAGAGGTTAGACAAAGTGACAATTAGTTACAATTAATTTAGATTAGTCAAGGCCATTACATGTTCAGTTCGAGAGTTGAACACAGGACCTCAACGTCAATACTCAAGAGGCTAGTGGTAAACAAACCCACCTACGAGATGTGAACTCGATGCTCATGATTGCACTCTTGACAAGCAACGTCTTACCTCTTTTCAGGAGAACGCGAAGAAGTATAGTTTTGAATGTAAAAGTGTTCATATGACATTAGTGAAGTTCCCAAAGTTTACTTATGAGGGCATGGGAGACCGTCAAATTACAACCAGATAATAATATGCATTATTCTTCACTGAAAAGACTTCGTACGCGGAGTAAACTATAGGTATGCATAATTTTCCATTGAAATAGCTTCTGTAACAGTTGAACATGACAGCATGGTAAGTTGCGGTCTAATTTTTTTTGTAAATACAGTGTACTTTTTCCATTCATTTCAAATTTATGTCTAACTTGGTCCGAGTGCGGAGTTCGATCATAATACATCGTCTCTTGTTCTGGAATAAAATCTTTTAGCTATATGATCCCAAGTATAGACTCTTTCTCCACAAACATCAAATCAGCTCTCAAAGAGAAGGATGCAGAGCGTTTTTATGGTTTTTCCTTCCACAGACGCACACTGATGGAAACCGTCCTCTGCCTCCTATTAAGGTGAAGAGACTCCTTTAAATGTTTCAACACACTTACGTTGTCGTAGACAAAAATGTTCTGTATCTAGTTATCATATATGGTTCTTGGATATTTTGTTGACGGGTAACGAAGCAAAAACGAGTTCTGGCAATGCATGGAGCGCCATGAAATTCTTGATTTACCACTAAATAAAATGGAAGAATTCATTGAGATCTTGAAGATGACATACCATAGTCGGTTATACTTACGCTACCGCTAAACGAGCTTGGCCGAGCTTAGCTGATAAACTGGTATCTATGCGCGAGTTGAATGCCTTACATGGTTTGGAAGCACACTGTTATTGTCCACGCGTTTAGTAGTTTTCTGTGCTGAAACTTTCATCCATGCTCATAAACCAGTGGAATGGAAAGACGTTACCTTAATATGCTCTTGGTTTTCGCAATGCTCTGAAATGCTGGCTCTGTTGCGAAAGGCTTCTTTTTCAAATCTATTTCTACCCGAGTGTACAACATGAAGTTGGGTCAGGATTAGGAGATTCCAGTGAAGACATTCCTGTCCAGAAGGTCTTTATGACAATTCTACAGAAGTTAGTGATAGCAATCGTACAGTACCAGTAGCATAAGTGCAGACAAACAGAGACATAAGTTCTCATTTCCGTATTGGACATTAGTAGAGTATCTATCAGTGCGGTTACCTTATCAGGCATATTTCCAGTGATGTACAATATCAGTGCATTTACCCTAGCTGGTGTATTTCCAGCAGTTCTAGAATTTGATGATCAGGCTTGGGCATCACTAAAACTTTGGTGGTGCCTTGGTATCAGAAGTGGGTATGGTGTATCTCCAGCAGTTCTCAAATTTGATGCCCAGATTTGGGCATCACTAAAACTTTGCTGATGCCTTGGTATCAGAAGCGGGTATGGTGTATTTCCAGCAGTTCTCAAATTTGACGCCCAGCCTTTGGCGTCACGAAAACTTTGGTGATGCCTTGGTATCAGAAGTGCGTATCCTAGCAGTACATGTCTAGGAAGAAACTGTGATAGGTTCTCCTATCAGCGTAAAGTATGGCTTATGAACAAGAGCACAAACCCATGTGAATAACAACAAAAACCTATATCTCTGAATTTAGGCTTTCCATCGCACCACATAAGCATAACGCATGGTGGAGACTTTTGCTTGTCATTGGGCCACATAGGCATAACAGATGTTAGAGGATTTCGCATGCCAAGAAGATTTCTGGTCAAGCATCTCCAAATGCTGGTGTATTTCTAGTTCCAATGCTTCCTCCCGTTGTCTGACCTTGTTCGTCTGTGATTTGTGAGACAGTACATGACTGCCCGAGGGATGATCCACGAATACTTTAAGCTGCAATGGCACAGAGAGAGAGAGAGAGAGAGAGAGAGAGAGAGAGAGAGAGAGAGAGAGAGAGAGAGAGAGAGAGAGATTTCATAAAAAGATGTTTTCAGTATCGATATGCTTTGAAACATAGTAGTGGGAGCATTGCAACGAAGAAGAATCAGGATTATAGGTGCTGGAGGTTGGCAATATAGAATTCGAGCTGCAGCTCGGGCAGGATAAAAAGATCCTCAAGTTTATCCTCCCGGCAGGAGCGCGCATGAAAATTCTTGACGGTGCTATCTACAGGAAAGTTATTGGCAGTGCGGAAAGCCGAGATGTCTGCGCTGAAGCTACTGCTGCAAGGCTTCCTCCTTTTTCGCGATGATCCATTAGTAGCATCAGAGAGGATTAATCCTTCATTTAGTTTCGATATGCTGTTCTCATCGTTCCAAACGATGGCCCGACTCCTCGCTGACTCTAATTCATGCGGTGAGGACGATCGGACGGGGATTGCAGACTCTTCCTCGGGGCTTTTCTCCTTTAGATCGACACTGAAAAGGGTTGAGTTATCGCCATGAAACTGGTGGATGTTTGCAGTAGACAGCCTACGCCCCTCCTGCCCGGTCAGCGCCTGTACTGTTGATCGGAAATTCCACCGCTCTGCGTGCACCACTACGGGAGGACAAACACGCTCGAAGGTCACTTTGGGAGCGGCTATTGAGGAAGATTTCTTGCACATGATGGAGAACGGTGTCGAGAGAGCTGCCCTCTTCTAATCACATATACAGGAGATGTATATGAAGTAGAAAGCATTGGGAGCGATGCTGCTATAAACTACGACAAGCCGTAGGAAGATCGCGCCGGAAAGCTGAGGAACTTCGATGACAGTCTGGACTCCACGGAAGGTTAATCCGTCTGCTTATTGTGCGCACTCATTTGAACATGGATTTTTTGGGATCATCACTGACGATATTTCTCTCAAGTTGTGTCCCACTTGAGACCTTTAATATCACAGCAATCGTGACAAGCAGAGAAATCTCAACATGGAACGAGTATGCGGAGAATCATCTCTTTCAAACTTTAACATCCTCAGATATCAGGAAATTCCATGAACTTGTAGTTCACATTTTCTAAGAATCTTTTCACGAAGTTCAACAGTGATTTCCTTTTGAGAAGGTACAACACTGAGCTTCATATTTTAATAAATGATTTGAATTGACTGTTTAAGGGATGTAAAACATTGACATTTAGGTGATGCCGAATATTATTCTAAGTCTCTTGTGCGAGGTTCATGAGCTATTGTTACGAAATCATCACCAAAAACACATCTGACTAGGGAAGGGGGATGTGTTGATCTTAAATTACAACGATGCACAAAAAAATCCATCTACGAACACAGTTACAAATTAATAAAAAAAAACATGCAAGTAGATTTATGTATATCATTACTAAAGGAATCATTTCGTATAATTCTAACATTCATTCCTTGCTATATATTTTTCTCCTTGAAATTCCCTTTATACTAGTTGGGGTGGGATGATCTTCAATAATGCTTGGTCTCACTGACTGCAGCTTATAGAGATTGAGTTCTTTGGGCCTATTATGGGCAATGGGTCTCCTCAAGGAACATTAATGTTCTCATCCATCCTTTGCACTTGTACTATGGTCGATTTTGCCTCATATATTGTTCCTTGAAGCTTCAAACATCTTTCTATACTTGTGTGTTTTGGAGCCATGTCTGCACAAATCTTTGGGTCTGAAATAGCCACTAAGTAATTTCTCCTGTGAATTTTTTTTCTTGATTACGATCAATAGATTCATTTATTTGTCTTTGTGAGGATGTAACTTTGATACAATGCCACTTTTCTCACAAAGAGTAAATATTACATAGCAACATGACTTTATCTTCCAACTCAATAGTGAGGGATGGGCTAAGCGGGCAATGCATGAATTCAATTACAAAACAAGCCTTTTGAAGATCCTTTTACTGCTATCCTTGGTATGCATTCGGTATAATTAATTTTAAGAATTATGATGCAATGAGATGAGCCGTTTGCAATATTGAAGATAAATGTACACAGTAATGTGACTATGATTTGGAGATGAGTGAAAGGACAACTAAAGATTTGGAGGAAAAAGGAAAGCAAAAACATATCCGTTTGGGGAGGAAAGAGTCATCAGAAGTCAGTTAGGACAATGGAAGGACAAATGATAAGGAATGAAAGGTCATGATGAGCGAGAAAAGAATCGAGGGTAGATGATAAGTCACATATGACTAGGGAGGAGGGATATGTTGATCTTAAATTAGAACGATGTTGGGGATTCTTATTCTTAGAGAAAGCAAGTATACATTGAGCAACTAGACCCTTGGAATCCTTTTATCATACCATATAAGCATGTCTCAAAATAGCGTGCTACAAGGCACATACGTATTGGAGTAGTACTTATTTTTGCAAAGTGTCATCTTGAAGAAGTCATTTTTCTCTATGCACACATCAAATGAATGAGACTTCTAATTTGTTGGAGATTCTATCTATATGAATCTTTTATTCCAAATATCTCTAGTAAGTGCATCTCAACTTGTAATACTTAGACACATGTACATACATAAACAAATACAAAAATACATACACACATATACATAAACACATGTACACAGATAGAAATACACTAAAAAACGTTTAGGAATACTTAAAATCACACATAAGCACACACACACACACATTATATAGGCAATCATACATGGATAGGGAATGTTTCTTTTCAAAGTAAAATGTCTGCTTGTGACTAGATAATCTTTTGCAAGTGGACCATTTTCTATAGGATATGACTTTGCAAATCATTTTTGCTTATGACATTTGAGT
This sequence comes from Ceratopteris richardii, assembly GCA_020310875.1. Taxonomy (NCBI): domain Eukaryota; kingdom Viridiplantae; phylum Streptophyta; class Polypodiopsida; order Polypodiales; family Pteridaceae; genus Ceratopteris; species Ceratopteris richardii. Next base: position 59,294,721 of record CM035432.1, on the reverse strand, counting down.
CTTTTTTGCTTATGGCATATGAGGGTTCTTTGTTGATGTCATACAAGGATTATGGTTATCTTTTATAAGATCCTTATTCTAGGGTAATTAGTGCCCAAATGTTTCTGTCATATGGTATTATCTAGGGCATTATACACTCATAAACATACACATATATAGCTATAAGCATGCACACATAAACGCATACATAGACGCACATGCATACATGCTTACATATGCATATAATTACATACATACACACATACCTACACACATACTTCCAAAAACATATACATACGAAAATAAACACATGTGCACATACACACATACTTCCATAGAAACACATACACATACACGCACAAAGACATAAACAAAAACAATTAGATACACACATATACATACACAAATACACATATGTTCACGTACTTACACACACGTACATACATATTGTAGCGCCAGTATACACCATCCCCTCCCTTTTTCACACTACCCCTATTGGGTTCGAGAGTAGTGCATTGTTAAGTAATGATCTGGTTAAGTTGATGAACATCATGTGGCTATGGCTCAATGGTTAACATGGGAGCTTGTCTTCCCATAGGTGGCAAGTTCAAATCTGGGGTCTTGTGCGGGTCTGCCCAACCTTGACCATTATCCAATACCAAAATTAGAATGCACCATTCCTCTTGGTAGCCCACGCGCACGCCATCCTCCCTCTCCTCCTTTTTCCTTCTCTCTCTCTCCCTCCCTCTCCACCCCCATAGCCCCTCAGTCCACTCCCCCTCAGCCCTTGTTGATATATTTAGGTAGTGATGTGTGTGAACACACTAGGACCGCCGGCTTGTATATACACCTATTGCCCTAATGGGCTACTTATCTTTGTACATTCTCTGGTAATACATTCAGTATTGTGTGTTTGTGCTCCAAGCTTCTTCTTCTTCCTTGTGCTCTTTGAGTGCTTCCGCAGACATCTATCTCCAACAATTGGTATGAGAGCAGGTCGTCGCTTCATCTAGGGTGCCATCGACACTCCTTCGTTTGCAGTCTTAGAATCGTACATTTTGGTGAGCATACTCAAGGTGTTTCCAAGATCAAAACTGCTTCGCTCTATGGTGCCGAAATCGCGATCTGAGCTCGTTTCGGCCTCCGAACGCACTATCGCAGTGCTTATGCAGGTTATTTCATCTTTTTGTGCCAAAGGTATATACCAGTTTCTGTTCGCCAATTTAAGCGTCTCGAAGTCTGCTATAGGACTAGCAGAACTCATCTGGGCAGTTCTTTTCAACTTTTTGAGATACAGTCAATTATCTGCATCAAGGTACTTTAGTCATCGGCCATGGCTGAAAGCAATGATGTATTCCGTATGTTGGCTGTTGAGGATAAGTTGGATGGTACCAACTACCCATTATGGGCTTATATGATGCGACATGTTTTGGTTGCAAAAGGATTGTGGAACATTGTGCAGGGTGTTGAAAGACGTCTTGTTACTCCTGTAACGAGAGGTACTGCAAATACAGGTGCTGGAGCTGATGAAGATGGTGTTGAAGATGATATTCCACAGATTCGTGTTCGTGCTGTTGTTTTTGTTACACCTACTACAGAGCACATTCGTTGGGATAGCAGAGATGCCCAGGCACATGCATTGATAGCTTTGTCTGTCAAACGTGCCATTATTCCTCATATTCGCTCTTGCAGAACAACTAGGGATGCTTGGGATACACTTACCACATTGTACCAAGCTAGGAATGAGGCTCGTGTTGCTTACCTCCGAAAACAGTTGGAGAGTGAGCACATGAATGAAGGTGATTCTATGGACAGTTTCCTAACGAAGATCAAAGATTTGAAGGAATAGTTGATTTCTGCTGATGAGGTTATACTAGATTGCTCACTTGTGCAGACCGTTCTGAATGGTCTTCCTGATTCATATCAGAGTTTTGCTTCTACTCTTCGGTTGATGATGAAAGGCAATCCGAATGCCTTATCATTTGAGGAGTTAGTCTCTATTCTGTTGTAGGAAGATCAGTCCAGGAAGAACAGGTCCATTATGCGTGTTGCAGATCAAGCTTTCCTGGCTAGTCAAAAGGGCAAAGGAAAATGGAGCTCTTCTACTATTAAGCAGAAATCTGCAAATGCTGCACATTCAAAGAACTAGGATAAAGGTGAGAAGCAATCAGAAAAGAAGAAATTGTTTTGCAAGTACTGTAAAGGGAATGATCATATCATAAAGAACTGTCCGAAACTAGCTGCAAAAGAGGCAAAGAAAAAGGAGGCTGGAATGGTTGTTGCAGAAGCCTCTACACCAAAAACAGAGTCTGCTAATCTTGTGCAGGAAGAAGAATGGGCGTTTACTACTGTTTGCAGTTTTGACCCATCTTCTCATATTACAGTGGACTCAAATGTTTGGTACTTTGACAGTGGGGCGACCAAACATATTACCTCGCAGCGCAGTTTCTTCTCTTCACTCGAGCCTGCCCATACAGGGAATACTGTTACATGCGCCAACAACTCCTCTTATCTTGTTATGGGAGTTGGTAAGATCATTTTGACTACTACTGATGGTAGTACTTTCACTTTGTCAGATGCTTTATTTGTGCCAGGGATCAAGAAGAATCTGTTATCAGTTTCTACATTAGCCAAGATTGGCTTGGTTGTGAAATTTGTTGATGACAGGTGTACAGTTCATGATCTGTCAAATGGCGATGTGATTATTGCTTCTAGCATTTTATGTCGTGGGCTGTATAAGCTCATAGACTATAAAAGATCTGTGAATGATTCGGCATGTGCAGTTCATGATTCTCAGGCTATGTTAGATGCAAAGCTTTGGCATGCACGCTTTGGTCATCTGAATTTTGCTAGGTTGTTATGCCTACAGAAATCTGATATGGTGTCTTCTTTGCCCAAGCTTGAGGCACCTGGAAAACATGTATGTGAAGGCTGTATTTCGGGAAAAATGCAGCGTTCCTCCTTTCCAAAAGATGGTTCAGATCGGGCTACGCAGAAATTGCAGCTTGTACATAGTGATGTCTGTGGTCCTATGCAGACACCTTCTTTTGGAAACTATCTTTACTTCGTGACTTTCATTGATGATTTTTCCAGGCATGCATGGGTATATCCATTGAAGGAAAAGTCCGAAGTGTTCATGTGCTTCAAACAGTTTTTGGTTTTGGCTAAAAATCTATCAGCATGTAAAATGGGCACCCTTCGTTCTGATCGAGGGGGGGAATATATGTCTTCTGATTTTAATGCATTTCTGGCTGAACGTGGGATAAAACACCAGTCTATAGTGCCGTATACACCTCAACAGAATGGAGTTGCTGAACGGAAGAACAGGTCACTCATGGAGATGGCGAGGTGTATGATCAAGAGTTAGGCTTTACCACATTGTTCCTGGCTTGAGGCTGTCATGTATGCAGCATACGTACTTAACAGGTGTCCCACTAAAGCGCTATAGTCTATCACTCCATATGTGGCTTGGCATGACCGCAAGCCATCTTTTGCTCATCTGCGTGTTTTTGGTTGTTTGGCATATGCATTAGTGCTTGAACAACATCGCAGAAAATTGGATGATAAGGTAGTAAAATGTATTTTTGTTGGGTACAGTTTTGAAAGTAAAGGCTATCGTCTGTATCATCCACAGACTAAACGCAATCTCGTTAGCCGTGACGTTGTCTTTGTGGAAGATGCTATTCAGCCATTGCTTTCATGTACTAAGGAGACATCTGTTAGCTCCAAAGACATGTATGATACGTTGATGCCTCTTTTTACAGGTGGACAGTCTAGTGCTGGTCCTAATGAGGCAACTTCTGAGCCTTTGCAGGTTTCATATGATGATGCAGATCATTCTATTTCTGATGCAGATTTACATGATGCACTTGTTGATGAGAGAGCTGATATTGAGCAGGAAAAAACTATGCCAAAATGGCTGGTGCAGACTTTGCGTGACAGCAAATTAATGCACCTTTGTCATATCGTACTCATTCAGGATCTCATAGTGCCTCCTTTGCATCAAATTGCTATGCTATAGCTGCGTCTAGTCTTTGTGATGAGAATGAGCCTGTTTCTTTTGATGAAGCACAGAATTCAGAAAATTGGATGGCTTCCATGCAATCTGAATATGATGCTATAATGAAGAATAGTACATGGTCTTTATGTGACTTGCCTCCTGGCAAGAAGACCATTGGCACTAAGTGGATATACAAGCTGAAGCGTAAACCTGATGGTACAGTTGACAAGTATAAGGCTAGGCTTGTTGCAAAGGGTTATGCGTAGGAAAGAGGCATTGATTTTGATGAGACCTTTGCACCTACATGTCGTATGACTACTGTTCAAAGCATTTGTGCACTTGCGGCCCATCATGGTTGGAATGTACATCAGTTGGACATTAAAACACCATTTCTGAATGGTGACTTGCATGAAG
>CM035432.1:59280328-59285328 GCA_020310875.1 Ceratopteris richardii | reverse complement strand
TGAGGATGCTGATGATCATGTGAGGAGGTTCATCTCCTTATGCCGTGGACGAGGTTTGTAGAATAGAGAGGATGCAATGTTGGCACTCTTCCCATCCACATTGGAAGGCCTTGCAGACAAATGGTACAGTCAGTATGCAGATGGCCACTTTGCTACATGGGAGGCTTTGAAGACGGCGTTCTCACAGACAAAGAGCTCTAGATCAGCTAGAGAACTTAAGGCTGAGACCAGGTGAATCCTTTCATGAGCTTCACACTAGGAAAAAAGCACTTGTTGCACATCTTCCACATGCTCCAGGTGATTTCTTGATTAAAAAATGGATAGAAAAAGCTTTGCCTAGGTCATCTCAACAAAAGTTTCGTGAGTCTCTTAGATTGGATGCAACCCTCAATGATTTGTTGCAGCAGCATCATGCATTGAAGAAGTTAGGCAACATTTTGAAGGGGATACACAATCAAATTATGCTGCAGAACTAGACCCTATTGGGCAACTAAGGAAGGAATTGGAGGCATTGAGAATGCAACAAAATCAACAAGAAGAGAAGGTCTTACCACCAATGCATCCCACTGATGATGAAGTAGCCCAACTTTGCCGTGAGTTAGAAGATTTGCGGACCACCAAAGATATAAGGAGGTAGATTGGGTGCACCATCTGTAACTACAATGGACATTCCAATGCTAATTGTCCTAACAAGGTAAGCTGTCAATTTTGTGGAAAGTATGGTCATAAAGCTAGAGATTGTTACTACCTCAAGGGTACACAACAACAAAGTAACCCTCAAGCTTTGGATTCATATTATGCTAGTACTTCAAATGCACCCAATAGAGAGGAAAATCGTACGACAAAGCCTAGATATAATAGACCATTGATGTGTTATTGCTGTGGTGAGTATGGCCATATGCAAAATAGGTGTTCCCTTCCAGAAGATGCACCTCCTTGTTAGCATTGTCCGGAGGCTAAGGATCACTACACCAAAGATTGCCCAAGAAGCCGTCCTGCTCCAATCCACATGATTGCAGTCTCTCCACAAGAAGAAGGTATGACCACTCAGGCTTATGCTGTTTCATCCCCTGCAATGCCCATGATGACTAGAGCCAGACAAGCAGGAGCGACCCGTAGAAAGGAACAAGAAGGACTCCAGGATAAAGAGGAGGAAAAGAAGGTTGGGTGGAAGGACCAAGCAAACATTGAAGGAGCTTATGAAAGGATGGCTACTTCATTAAGGGACCAACCAACAAGTCTGCAAGCAGACCCACATGAGGTAAACATTGACCAGGTTTTGAAGGGCATTCATCACAAGGTTAGTCTATATGAACTTATAAGGATGGATTCAAAAATAAGGAGTGACTTATTGAAGATTATACACTCTGCTCACTTGATCCAATCACCTAGTATAGATGGTTTCATGGTTGATTTTCCCCCTGCACCCTTGGCAGACTACCAAAGCTCAAGATTATCTGTTTGTACAAAGGATGAAGCTCTCACAGGTGTGATCATAGATGGAGACTCTGGTATCAATTTGATGCCAGATTTCACAATGAAGAAACTAAATTTGAACCCCACCAAGATGGCACCATTCACAGTTACACTAGCAGATCAACATCGGGTTGCGCCTCTTGGCGTTATTGAAAAGGTACTGATGATAGTACAGGGTTGCCACTTTGTTCTAGATTTTGTTGTTATTGTAATTCCACAGGAGACTTCTTACCCTTTACTCCTGGGGAGACCTTGGCTGAGGCAAGCAAAAGCTTTGCAAGATCGGGGAAAAAACAAACTATGGATTTCAACAAGCACCAATAGCCAACTGCAACTACATTTGGAAGAAGGATTTGACTCAAGGAAAACTATTGGGTATACTGTGGACACTCAGGTAATGCCCTCTCTACCCCAAGAAGAAGATACATTATTGAATTGGATGATGGAAAGTGCAGAGTGTTGCACGGTGGAAATCAGTGAAATAGAAGAAGAACTTACGGATGAAGGAGTTGCAGGAAAAGGCCATGAAGTTAACAAGGAGTTGGAGAATGAGAGTTTACAAGAGAATACAAACTTTGAAGAGGCAAAAAATATAGAAGTACCTGGGATGGAAAGTTATGAGCCTGAGTGCAGAGAAGATCTTCCCAAGGATGGACCAGAGAACATATTGCAGAATATAAGTTAAAGTCCACTCCTGCATACAGTGGAGATGATTTCTCAAACAAGACTAGTCCTGAAACACTGATTCAAGAAATAAATCTAGGGGATGAAGAGAACCCTCAAGTAGTCCACTTGGCCTCCTGGCTATGGCATTATCCACCTTTACTATAGAAGGTAACTTCTTTACTTTTTACTTACAAAAATGTCTTCGCATGGTCCTACAAAGATCTAACAGGGATACGAGAGGAGTTGGGATTACACAAAATACCCTTAGTTGAGGGAGCCGCGCCTCTAAGAAGTAGGCCGTATCGACTCAATCCAAAATATGGAAAGGCGGTAAAGTTGGAAGTTACAAAACTAGAAGAAGCAGGTGTAATTGTTCCAGTAGAACATTCCAAGTGGCTTTCTTCTATGGTTATTGTACCCAAGAAAAATAGTGGAAAAATAAGAGTTTGCGTTGACTTTCGTGCCTTAAATAAAGTGACTGTTCAAGATGGATTTCCTCAGCCTTTTTCAGAGCAAGTACTTGAGGAAGTAGCCAGTCACACTTTGTATAGCTTCTTGGATGGTTTTAGTGGCTACAATCAGATAGTGATCCATCCTGATGATAGGAACAAAACAGCCTTTGTTACTCCATGGGGCATTTATGTCTATACTCGCATGGCTTTTGGTTTTAAGAATGCACCAGCTTCATTTAATAGAACAATGTATCTGATATTGGGCAAGTGGTTAACAACCTTTCTCCACATTTTCATGGACGACTTTTCACTGTTTTCAGGCACAGATAGAAGAGCAGCAATTCAAGATTTCCATGATCATTTGGAAAATCTAAAGGAAATCTTTGAGCAATGTCTCAAAAACAAGTTTGAAGTTAAATCCTGCTAAATGTCATTTTTTTGGTCACCAAGGGCACTCTTCTTGGTCACATAGTATTTGTTGAAGGGATAACGGTTAACCCTGCAAAGGTTACTGCTATTCTATCCATGCCTATTCCGCAAAGCCCAAAAGAAGTGCAAAGTTTTTTGGGCCATGCAGGATATCATAGAAGATTCATACGAATGTATGCACAAATAGCTAAGCCCTTATCAAGGCTTACCAGTAAAAAGGTCCCTTTCTCATGGAGTGTTGAAGTTGAGAAAGCATTTTGTGAACTGGAAATGAGGTTATGTACTGCTCCACTTTTAAGTGTTCCTAACTGGTCATTAGAGTTTCATGTGCATACAGATGCTAGTCTTCATGCTGTTGGTGCAGTTCTAGCTTGTATTTGCTCTTCAGAAGTTTTGGCATTACCTTCTCGGTGTACATTTTATAGTCATATCCGACCATCAGCCCTTGAAGTACTTGATAAACAAGCCTAGAGTAGCTGGAAGGATTTGGAGATGGTTACTCCTCTTTCAAGAATTCAACTTTGATATTCATATTAAGCTAGGAAGAGAGCACTACATGGCACATCAAGTGTCCAGGACTGCAATGAGCGAGAAGGAAACATGTATTAATGATGAACTCGTGGATAGTAATCTCTTCCTACTAGCAACTCAGACTGATTGGTATGATGGAATTCTCGATTTTCTTACTACTGGAAAACTCCTAGAGCATTTGACACCTATAGAAAAAAGAAGATTACTCCTTAAAACCAAGGCATACTCACTCATAAATGGGAATTTATATAGATATTGTCAAGATGATATCTTGAGAAAGTGTGTTTATCCAGAGAGGTGAATCTTTTGTTAAAAGTTGCACACAGTGAAGGGCATCTAAAGGGGGAAGAATTGGCTCACAGAATCATCGACAAGGGACTATGGTGGCCTCATATTTACAAGGATGCGATCAAGTTTGCTAAAACATGCCACATCTGCCAAAGATGTGCTCCTATGACAACCAGATTGAATTTCCAACCATTAGTCATATCTATAGGATGGCTCCCATTTGAACGATGGGATCTTGATTTCATAGGACCAATTAGTCTAACTGGTCAACCTGGAGTAAGAAGTATATTTTGATGGCCACATGTTACGCAACTAAATGGATTGAGGCTAAAGCTACTGTAGATTGCATAGCTTTAAGAGTAGCTAAGTTTTTGTATAAACATATTTTTTCAAGATTTGGTTGCCCACTGGAAATCACTAGTGATAGGGGCACACATTTTTGTAAATCAATTGTTTCAATTCATATTTGACAGGTACAAGGTTTTTCATAAAAAATCTTGCGCCTACTATCCCAGGGAAAATGGCCAAGCAGAGAGCTCCAATACGATTCTGATTGGATTGGTTTGCTAATTATCCTTCGATCATCAAAGCTTCTGGCCACAAGCATTGATGGGTGCAATTTGGGCTTTCAGAACTATAAAGAGGGGAACCATTGGCGAGAGTCCATTTTGCTTAGTATATGGAAAAGAGGCATTAGCACCATTCAAGTTTATTATCAAAAAGGAACTTGGAGTCAGGACCATTGGAATTGAACCTCCTATTAGGAGACTGGTAGCATTCGAAGAATTCAGAGAAGGAACAATGCAAAAACTTCAGGTAACACAGGAAGATCGCAAGAGACTGCATGAGAGGTATCTGAGGTCCAATGAGGTACAGGAAGGATGCATGGTTTTAGTACATGCGATCCTAGCAATTTCAACCAAATTGGCACCCAAATGCATAGGACCATATAGGGTGATCAAGGTATTACCACATGGAGCAGTGCATCTGGAGGATTTGCACTGTAAGAGGATACCCCTGGTCAATATCTCCAGGGTGAAAAATTACCTGAACTAAGTCAAAATGGAAGCACTTCATTCACTGTACATATTGTATTTCATTCAGTGACTGCAGTTTATTTAAGGTCTCATTGAAATAAGCAAAATAAGGAAGGAATTG
>CM035432.1:59202828-59275328 GCA_020310875.1 Ceratopteris richardii | reverse complement strand
AGAGGGAAGACATATATTTTGTTGTTAGGATGCAAATGATTGAGGAGAACATGTCACTAACAAATGCTGGTTTTGAATATGAATTTATTCAAAGGATCTAGTGTTGTGGCATTGCATTTAAAATTGTGATGGCCCTAGAGAAAGTGACGCTACATAAGATCTAGCAAAAGTATTATCATTGTAGATCTCATTTTTTATAGATATTTTGGAATTGCGACCAAAGGATGTATTGATCATCATGCTATGAGTTGGATGGTACATACACACACTTGTAAACATTTTCTATTGCAACACAAAAATGAACACATAGTCCTGTCTCTCTCTCTCTAACAAACATACACACATGCATAAAAAATTTGAGGCCTTAATGGTAATGAGGTAGAACGTAATTCGTTCACCAACATTTACTGATAGTAGCACACACAATGCAGGGTTCTAAGTCCTAATAGTGACACTATCTATATTTGAGAGCATAGACTGGAGTTAGATAATGTTGTATTTGAGAGTTGAGATAAATAGAATTGTATTTGGAGTATGGAGGTAAACCAAATTGGTGATGTCATTGTCTTACACATGTGATAGAAATATAAAGTTCAAATGAATGAAAGATGCATATGTAATGAGCCAATGCACTTGTGATGTCACCTTCGTGAATCAATTCTGTCTAACCCATGCTCTATGGGATAAGAGGGGTGCCTCGAGTACTATGCTTATTCACCCTTTATAGTTCTAGTTTCAAAGTTTGAGCTCACAACAAGCTAATTGATGGGGATGCGTTTGAACAAAAAATGTCCTTCCAGAGCAATCCGTGCATGATGCTAGCTAATTAAGTGATGAGAACCATCAATGAATGAAGCTACACTGAGCATGTTGCATTATGCATGCTAGTACTACTTCATTTAATCATAAGCATGAATGACAGAGCATAATAAATGATGAAGAGTCAAGAATTTGATTGAGAATAAACTCTTATGTTACATTGTAAGTTGATGTTGAACTTGAAGTTTAGACAATGGAACATGGAACTTAATTTAGGATCAAATTTGAATAAGATTTTAAGGTTGGGTTCACAGAGACATGATGATAGAATAAACATAACAAAACCAATTATTTTGGGTGGAAAATTGTTTGAATTCATTGTCCTTCTTCAATGTGTTCACATAAAGAGGTGGAATATTGTGTTTCATTGCAATATGTGAACATTAAAAGACAAGGAAACATAAAACTGAGCACTATTTAATTGGTTGAAGCATCCGAACTTTATTTATAAAAAATAAAGAAGTTTTAAAATAATAAAAAATAGATTGACATGATATTGAGTTGAGCTTGGATGGACTATTATGTGGGGGGGAAGGGTTTTGGAATAAAAAGTGTGATTTTCTATCATGATATGGCAATCATAGCAATAGAGTGATATGAACATATCTCAACAAAAGCCTTCGTATGTCAATTCTTTATTGGATAACTATATTTTCTTGGCAGATATATTGACATATGTGAGGTGACCCTAAACTAAATCTTGGATGATCTATTTCCATATGTGAGGTGACCCTAACTCAAGGTTATTAACCTAGAGCTTGGAGCTAAATGCCATAGTCAAAGTATAGAATTATATAGTATATACATTATTTTTTATATTATTATATTCTATACGTTAAACGTTGAAACATTAAACATGACAATGATAATAATCTAGTTGATAATAAGGATAATAATCTATGTGCTGACTCTTCAAATGATAAACAAGAAATACCAAATTTAGATATAAGTCCATGAACAGATGATAGCATTTATGAGAACATAGATTTAACAATAGAAGAAATAACAGATTAATGTGTGGACATTCAAATATTGTTTTCCAAAGCAAACAAACAACCCCTCTTACTATAGAAAGAATCCATGGCGTTGCTGTGCGCAGCATGTAGGAAAGTTGCTGTGCGCTTTGGTGTGTCGCTGGCTCGTTGATGCTACAGAGAAGCTACTTCTTCAACTCAGTGTCGTATCCTCCGACTGACAAACTCAGTGTCGAAGCTTTTCCCACGTCGACGACGGCTGGAAGGTTGGAGAAGTATCGTTTTCATTTCCAATAGAGCGGTTTCCTTTGCGATCGCGCGCCCTCCACGACAGACCACCTTCTTCCCCGATGGACGGTTTTGGTTCCCCCGATGGACGGTTTTGGTTCCCCCGATGGACGGTTTTGGTTCCGCGATTGATGGATTTCTCCCCGAAGTTTTCGCGATTGATGGTTTTCATTTTGCGATTGACGGTTTTTGCATAAAGGGTGCACGATTGACGGTATTCGGCGACTGACTGGGGGCGACGATAGACGGGCGGGTGTCCATCGGCGACTGACTGGGGACTTGGACTGATGGCGACGCGGAGGACTCCTTGCGACGGACTGAAGGCCTGAGCATCCATCGTGGAAATCGAGGAGGCGACAGACAAGCGACCGACAGCTGACGATCGTCAGGGGGCTCACGCTCGTGACAAAGTGAAGGCCTTTCAAGCAGGCGGCATAACCGGATCTTTTTCGCGGGCACTTCACTTCCCCCGCCTCCTCTCCTTTGGGCGTCGTCCTCAAAAAAGCGGGCTCATCTGAACGGACGTCAGAATTGTTTTATTTCGCACGTACCCCTTTCATGGGGACTCGCAGCTTGGGCGGCTTGAGTTGATCTCCAGCGGCAGTCAACGGGACTTCCTTTGATTTGTTCGCTTCAATAATGAAACAGTGATAGAAAACTGCTGCGCGTGGCATTCTCTCGCCTCCCATCTGGAAGATTCTAAAAAGTTAAAAAGAAAATTTGCGGTGACCTTCTTCAAAGTCTTATAGTCTTTCCCATTAAAAAAGGAGTGTTTGGCTTCGATGTGATCGGAAGGGGGATCTAAGTCTTCCTTGTTTGTGGTCAGTTTTCTCTCCATGTTGGAGGGATTTGCTTTTGGGTAAAGTAAAAGTGGTGCAAGTTCCTTCTGGCCATGGATGTGGCTTCATCCTCTCTCGTGAAAAGTAATCGGGCCCCTCCCCCTGGGGAGACCGATATCCTGGCCGCTCTGCTGGAGGGGGGGTCGTGTGCTGCCCCTGGGGCATCCGAAAGTGTTGAATCCCCCATTGTATCCCTCAGTAGACCCATAGTTCTGTCAGCTCAGGAGGAGCTCAAGAAAGTTTGCCTCGTCGGCCAAGTGTTTGGCCCTAGGCCCCCGCTCAAAATTGTGCGACAATGGCTTCGAAAAGAGTGGTTCCCTCGAGGACTAATTGTTAGCAAATGTCAATTCTTACCAGCGAGCCACATGCTGCTAGTCTTTGAAAATGAAGAGATGGCGTTCCAAGCCCTGAGCGTTGGCACCTGGCAGTTCGGTCGGGCGACCCTGTGCCTATTCAGATGGTCCCCGGACTTTACTCCCGACAAATCGAAATCGCTTCGGTACCCTCTTTGGGTTGAGCTCCCTAACCTTCCTTACTTCTTGTACAACTTCGTGTGGGACATTGTCTCTCCTATTGGCAAGCCGCTTGCTTCACGCGAAGACATTGGTGGTCTCATCTATGAAGGTGCAAGACACTCGTTCAATGCTAGGTGGCACCCCCAAATCTGTGTCGAGGTCGACCTCAGTTCGCCGCTTCCATCAATGATCAAAGTGGACATGGGCGAAGGAGATGTATGGGAGCAGGACATCAGCTACAAAAACCTTCCCAACGCGTGCTTTCGTTGTGGCCAACAAGGTCACAGGATTAAAGATTGCCCTTTCAGGCAAAAAAACAAGCGATTTCAAGAAGCCTCCAAAACTGCTCAAGACAACATTGGCGATTTGACCCACTCGACCAAGGAAGGGGAAGGCAAGGGCCTCCTTAATCCACAAGCTGATGCTGATGGCTTTATTGAAGTTAGAAGAAGAAGGAAAAGAAGCCCTAGGGCCAACGGTGAGAGAAACAACCTGCCACTTACCCCCTACAGCAATTTGTATTGCAATCTAGGAAAGGAGATCAATGAGCTTGACTACCCAGGTGGGAAGCTACTTGAGGTAGACACCTATGACAAAGCCCTAGAGATCCCTGACAATAAAGAAACCCCCCAGGAGGGCTACACTACAAGCAAAGAAGATGGTTTCACCACTAGTAACGAAGACAACATGGATAGTGAAAGTTCCATCATTGGATCGACGATCCCGGAAACGGTGCCGAGCACGGGGCCCAAGTCTCCCCAGCAAGGGGCATCCCGCAAAGGAAAACAGCCTATGGAGTTACCCTGGAAAAGCCCCCACAAGAACCGATTTCTAAGTCGGGATCAGATGCCAGCGAAAAAGAAAGATGAAGCCAAGAGAAGAAAGGACAAAGCTCCCTCCCGCAAAGAGGGATCAATACAAAAATGATTGTCATCTCGCTAAATGCTAGAGGGCTAACCGACCCCTCAAGAGCGACCATCATTGGTCAATGGCTTCGCGACATTAGCTTAAAACCAGACTTTATATGTATTCAAGAGATTAAAATTGACGGAGAAGACCTCCAGAAACGGCTCAGACAGGTCTCCTCGGCCCATGTGTGGATCCCAACGAAGCACCAGCGGGGGTCTGGAGGAACGGTTATCGGTGTTAAACAACTCTGGTTTGAAAAGCTTGAGAACTCCATTGAAGATGTAAGTCACCGTTGGATTGCTGTTTCTTTTGGTGCTCCTCTTTGTGTTACTATGGTTTCTTTGTACGCCCCTAACGGGGATTTGGAGAGACTGAACACTTGGGCCTCCTTAGACTCGCTTCCCCACAACGTGCTTATATGTGGAGACTTCAACATGGTGGAGGACCCTACGGACAGATGGATGGGCAAGGGCAGGGTCATCGACAGTCGGGAGAAAGAAACGTGGGACATGACCAAACTTCACTTGGATTTGGTTGAATTCAAAGACTCGAATGGCTTTTCTTGGTCGAATCTCCAAGCGGGCGAGGACCTGAGGAAAGCTAGACTCGACAGATGCTACATCTCTCAGAGTTTTACTCATCAGTGGGGCCACCCTTCCATCACGCAACGCACTGACCTCACTATCTCTGATCACTACCCGATCGTTATCACTTTTCAACCTTCCAACAAGATTCGCAAGGCTCCGTGGTTCCATGCCAACGCAACCACCTTCTCTCTCCCCTCCGTCCATCAAGAAATTGCCGATGTGTGGAAGGTGGCGTTCGCCTCTGGCTTGGCCCCAGCCAAGTGCTGGAGAAGTGCGGTCGACAAGTCTCGTAAGATCATGATCAGAACTAACAAGATGCTCGAGACTGTGCGGCGGGCTCGTAGGGAAGCTCTTTACCACAGACTCTGGCGGCTCGAGGAGGAAGTGAACAAAGGAAAACACCAAGCCCAGAAAGGTCTCCGAAAAATCAGAGCGGTGTTGAGATACGAGGAAGAAATACAAAGGAAAAACTTGCAAATTTTCTTCAAGGAGTGGTGGGCTGGCAAAGCCGACAAACCCACCAAAGAGATGTGCCGTATCCTTAAAAGGAAACACAAGAGAGAATCGATCCCCCTACTGCTAGATCCACATGGCAATGTATGCAATTCGGAAGAAGATAATTTTGGCATCATCGAAGGGCACTTCACGAGACTCCTGGGAACCTCGAACCCCCTCTCCCACCATAGAAGGGACTGTATGGCTGCCATTTCTAGGGTTTCCCCCCGGAGGATACCACCCAACCTCCACTCCCTGCTTCATGCCCCTATCTCTGAATCAGAAATCATTGAGGTCATTGATGCCCTCCCTCTCGGTAAAAGCCCGGGACCCGACGGACTCACTAACGAGTTCTTTAAATCCTTCAAGCTGGTGGTTGCCACCCCTCTTCGGATGGTTTGGCAAGAAGCGCTAAAGTTTGGTGCTCTTCCTTCTTGTCTAAATAATGGAATTATCAAGTTGATACACAAGAAGGGGGAAAAGAACAGAATCGAGAACTGGCGGCCTATTACGATGCTCCAAACAGGATACAAGATCATCGCCAAAGTCATTGCCAACAGAATCTCGTGCCACCTGAGATCTTGGCTTAGTGAGGACCAAAAAGGTTTCATCAAAGGCAGGTCTATCCTGGAAACCATTATGGATATTTGGGAAGGTATTCAATTTGCAAAGGAGTCTAATCAAGATGTGGTTTTCCTCAAGATCGACTTTGACAAAGCCTACGACAGGCTAGAATGGGACTATATTCTGCAGTCGCTCCAAGATCTCGGATGTAGTCAGAAATTCACCAAGATGATCGCGACCCTTCTCGGAAACGCAACGACCCAAATTAATGTTAACGGCAAACTTTCGAAGGCGATCCATCTTAGAAGATCTATTAGACAAGGGTGCCCTCTGGCCCCCCTTCTTTTTGCCATCACCACTGAGGGGCTGAGCAGACTTGTGGCACATCATGTGGAGGCTGGCAATATCAAAGGCCTCCGGCTGCCTCACGACCACAGTCAAATCATCATGAGACTTTTTGCCGATGATATGAACGCGTTCGTTCACAATGATAATACCAGCCTGGAGACTTTCTGGAGCTGTCTTGCTACCTTTTGTGAAGCCTCTGGATCCAAAATCAACCACTCTAAGACCGCCTTTAGGGCTATTGTGGGACATCATCCTGGCCTTCTCATTGATCATGGCTGTCAAATCATTCCGCAGGGCCAAATCTTTCGACTTCTTGGAATCCCCTTGGGGTTTGGCGTCTCTATGGAGCAGTGATGGAACTGGGTGTTGGCCAAACTCGAAAACAAGCTTAACTATTGGAGAGGTATGCAAATCAATCTTGCTGGGCGTGCGATGGTTATCAACACGTTCCTCCTCTCTTCTACCATCTATTTCCTTTCTTGTTGGAGACCGAATGAGCAAGGCCTGTCCAAACTGAATAGTATTTGTAGAAACTTTCTTTGGACGGGCGATCATAACAGAAGGGGGGTGCCTAAAATCAAATGGGCCATCTGCACTAGCCCTAGAGATAGCGGGGGGCTTGGTATCCTGGACATTGGGTGTATGGCTAACAAACTGGTAGCCAAATGGATGATTAAGGCTTGGTGCAATAGGGAGGCCTCGTGGGCCAAGCTGATCTTTAGAAACAAGAATGAGTTGGCTCTCATGGGGTTCCCAAACTGGAAGAATCTTGACATCATGACCCTGCTATTCTCCCCGATCCCCGTCTTCCCGAAAGGCTCCAATCTCGTGCGCTCCCTTTGGAAGGGATGGAATAAAGTCAAAAGCTTCACAAGAATTAGTGAGGACTGGAAGTGGGCGGCCGGAATCAGACAAAACGACTCTATCTGGTTTCCGATACATGGCATCCGGAGTGTGGAGTCGTGGAACATTCAAAATGCCAAGAAGTCATGGAACAAAGGATTCAAAAAATGGAAACACCTCTGGAAACATGACACCAACAGATGGATCAACTTCGAGGATATTGACCCTCGCATAAACATCTCCTACGAAGAATGGAACACTTTGCAAAGCAGATGCCTCGCATGGGATCGTCATAAGACTCGCCTTCTCATGGGACACGACACACCGAACTCGCTTGGTCTCAAATGGCACAATGGAAATAGCCTACTCAAAATCCCGAACATCAAAGAAACGGCTGACCACCAGATCAGCCTCAACAAGAAGTGGTGCCTGTCTTGGACGCGGCTTCGGTGGGACATGAAATTCATGGGTATCTGGCACCCCCTTATAGAGATTAAGAAGTCTGTCCTCTTATGGAAAATTCTTCATCGAGGAATTTGGAACAACCATAAGGCTAGCAAACTTTGTGGGATCCCTCCTTGGTGCAAACGCTGCCACCGGGCTATCGAAGATGTCCCACACATCTTCCTTACTTGCCCCAACTCCTACAGAATCTGGCAGACGGTTGGAATGAAAATCAGACTTCAAAAACAGCTTAGTTGGAAACAAGTCCTTTTGGGAGAAGCGATCGGATGCTTTGCGACACTCTGGAACGCCATCAGAGGGGAAGTCCTGTGGAAAATATGGCGGGAGAGGTGTGCTCTCAACTTCGGCGATCCCCCCAGGGAGTGGTCGATTGAGAAATCACTATTCCTCCTTGGCAAAAGGATTGTTAACAGTAAGAAATCCCCCCCCCCCCCTTCAGGCACCATCAAGTCCTCCTTTTGATCAACAACAAGCTCAAACCCAAGTGGGCCCCGCATGAGGGCGATGAGAGGGTGATTAACCTTCTCTGTAATGCAACCTAGGATTCATTCAAGCTTCCCCCGCTTTGTGGGATTTGGGGGGTCCCGTGGGCACTAGTCCCCTTCTATTGTACCTTTGTTTCTTAATTTAATTCAAGTCCGGGAGAGTAGGCTATTGCCGAACTTCCTTTATATTAAAAAAAAGAAATAACAGATTTCAATAAATATAATCAAGATGAGCCTTTATCAATTTCTTTTCAAAACAATGGTAATAATGAAAACATATGACCAGATTACACACCATATCCCCCTCTATTTGTTTGGAATACAAGTTGAATGCCAACATAGAGATGAAATATTTTCTTTTAGGTTAGTACATTATGATCGCGGAACGAGCTCAAGTTTTTCGGAAAGATCTCTATAGCTTTCTAACTCGAGTTAACGATCATGAACTTGAATCGTTTGAATGGGTATCAAATAGTATATTCCCCTTTTATTCATATAGAATATGAGGTAAATACCACCACAAAGATGAAAACATGTTCTTTAATGTTATAACATGAAGCTTGGAGTTATGCCTACAATTTTGCATCTAGCTTTATTTTCTAGGAAAATGAAATCTTCCATGTATGTATGCATATATGTGACATGTGTCTATGTATATGGATATGTGTTTGATATATGCATGTGAATGTATGCGCATATGTGTGTGTGTGTATGTATGTATATGTGTGTATGTGTATGTATATGTGTATGTATATGTATGTGTGTGTATCTGTATGTGTGTGTATGTGTGTGTATGCATGTGTATGTATATGTTGTATGTGAAGTATCTGTGTGCGTATATGTGTATGTGTGTGTATGTGTTTATGTATGTATGCATATGCATGTGTATACATGCATTGTGTATGCATTTGAGTGTACGTGTGTGTGTATATGTGTATGTGTGTGTGTTTCTATGTGTGTATGTATATGTGTGTATATTTATATGTGTATATGTGTCTCTATGTGTGTGTATGTCTAAATGTTTGTATGTGTATGTGTGTGCATGTGTATTTGTATGTGTGTCTTTGCAAGTGTATTTATATGTGTCTATGTGAGTGTATATGTGAATGTGTGTGTATGCATATATGCATGTATGTATATGTGTGTGTATGCATGTGTGTATGTATGTCTGCATATGCATGTTTGTATGTATGCATGTGTATGCATGTGCATGTATGGATGCATAAGAGGGTATGTGTGTGTACTTTTGTAGGTGTATGTTTGTATATATGTGTTTATATGTCTATCTCTATGTATGCATGTGTATTGGAGCAGTTTGATGACATGCTTGCGAATTTTTTTCTTGTTTTTTCAATTGTTTCATTTGCGTTCGGTTACTTTGATGGTCATAGAGATGGCAGAGAAAGTTGTTTTTTCAATTGTTTCCTTTGCGTTCGGTTACTTTGATGGTCATAGAGATGGCAGAGAAAGTACTCAGGGATGCGATTTTAAGGGGAACTCGTTCTTGGTGGTATTATTAAACTACGAGTTTGAGACATCGTAGCATACGTTAAGACATCCACTCACAGAGTAGAGCAAGCTCCTTGACTATGAAGACCATGGCTGCATCAAAGTACATCATATTCACAAAAAATGTTACGATATAGGCAAAAGAGTGTATTTGCTTAATGAGTACAACAATAGAAGATCCATACAACAATAGTAAATGGATCTTATGCATGCACTGTGATTGCCATTGCGAAGGCCACAAAAATTGGAAAAATACAACTGCAGATTCGAGAAGCTTGTAGTTGAGGTTCCTTTATAGAAACCATGCACAAATGGATACTTATTTGAACACACTAATTATTCCCATGTCGCACACTCTCTTTCCAATCCAAATGGAAGGAGCATTTGCACAAAGCAAGATCTCGCAGAGTGCATCCACATCAGTCATTGTTTATTACTTGGCAGAGTACGACTACATTACTTTATTCAAAACTCTCAGCTAGGATTGTGTTGTCACTATTTATATTATGTATATCACTCTTGGCATTC
The DNA here is from genome assembly GCA_020310875.1 of Ceratopteris richardii. Classification (NCBI taxonomy): domain Eukaryota; kingdom Viridiplantae; phylum Streptophyta; class Polypodiopsida; order Polypodiales; family Pteridaceae; genus Ceratopteris; species Ceratopteris richardii. Next base: position 59,265,160 of record CM035432.1, on the reverse strand, counting down.
TTTGCCTTGAGAATAACAACCATCCAAAAAGAGCTTAGATAAGGGGATTAGGAGTTGAATAAAATAGGAGGGTAAGAGTTAATGCAGGGAACATAGTTGCCAAGCCTTGGGGGTGTCAGAAACCATATTTGAAGAGGTTAACTAAGGATGGTTGCTAGAGCCAAAATTATCCTACTTCTCCAATTTCGGGCAACCACTTGGCACTCATTTCAGACATCTTTTCCCTTGAACACGGTGGGCATATTTTAGTAATGACATTATCCAACAAAATTTTTTCAACCACCCTCTGATTCTATTGCTACATCTATGCTGTTGGTGGTCAATTTGTGGTGATTAGACAAAGCATGGGCCTCCTAGTGGAGTTGGTTATTAGCATTACAGGGTGATTGAGTGGCTTACGTATAATCTTTTCGTGTGATAAGAAAAAGTCTTCATCCTTTGAGTCCTTGTGTCAATCATTATTCTTGTGTTGATTGTATCTAGTTTTGAAATGGTTTTCTAGGCCTTTGTATCTTTCACTTGGACTATTTCTAGATTTCTGTACTCATTTGTAAACTAAGAAGTGCCGTTTTCTCTTGTATCTCCACTTTTCATTGTTCTTTTCTTTGTAACTATATAGTGTTTCTATTGTGAGTGATGTACCTCCATAGAGAAATGTTACAAGGTAGAAGAGGTATCGGAAGTGTGTGTGTGGTTTCCTCTACAATTTGGTACTTTCTAGAGGAGGATCCCCTAGTACCTCCTCTATAGTTTTCCAAGTAAAGTAGAAATATCTAAAGAAATGCATGAAAGGATGGACGAAAAACATCAAAAAGTTAAGCAACACATAAAAGAAGCTCAAAAAAGACAAAAGAAATTCCACGATTTGAAGAGAAGACCGCTTGAATTTCAAATAGATGTCACGGTATTTTTTTAAAGTCAATCTGCACTAATCTAACACGTTGCTAGGGAAGGATCATAGACTTTCTCCACAATAAAAAGGTCCTTTTAAAGTTTTGAAGAAGATTGGATCTCTTGTTTATTTGTTGGAATTACCTAAACATTTAAATTAGCATCTTGCATTTCTTGTTAGCTTACTTAAAAGATATGTACCTAATGTTGTTCATGTTTTGGAGGATAATTATAAGCTAAAAGATGATGGTTCTTTTCAGCTTCGACTTGAAATAGTATTATATATGACAGAAAGGTTACTTAGAAATAGATCTCTAGTAGAACATTTGGTGGAATTGTACACCTATCGAGTTGAAGATTCAACTTCGATGAGTTCAGATGATTTTCTCCCACATTATCCTTCTTTTCAACTATGAGAACAGAACTCTTAAAAAGGGGGGAAGTATTGTAATAGTTTTTGATAGTGAAATAATTCATTTTGAAATATTCAAATTACATTTTGGTGATAGTGTTCGGAGTTAATATTTAGGTCATTTTATGGATGTAGGAAAAATTTAGGGACGAAAAGTATTTTAATCGCTTTCTAAACCTTATCCCCATCATGTTGTATGAGAGTAAGGTCTAGCATGCATAAGAGAATAAAAGTCTCTCTATGAATTTTTTGTGAATCATATTTGCATAGCTTAATTTAAGGCTCTACATTTAGTTCATTTTCAGAAAATGCCTTGATTTTGACCTCTCTCTACAATTTCAAAACTTAGAGGACTCAAAAGTGATACTCTGAGGTGGATTTGGACTTAGCTCAACTCTAACATTATTTTTTGATCCAAGAGCTAAACTTTTTTTTGTCTCATAAGCAAAATATAAATACATAGAGATCGACTTTGTATATCTTCAAAAAAGTCTTTCTTGCTTCCACTATTCTTGAGTAAGTAGAAACTTGTAGTTGAGGATACCTTGTGATTGAGGAAGCTCTACAGTATGCAACCTTATTCCTTGTAATCAAGGTTTTGGTAACCACTTTGGCCTCTATTTAGTGAATGTGGGACTTGGCAAGGCCTTTTCTGGCCTTCTTGGAGTCTATGAAAGAAATCCTCTTGCACTCACTCGTGACATCTTTTTCCTTGAACACGGTAGGCATATTTTAGTACTAACATTTGTGCAACAACATTTTCTCAACAACTTTCTGATTCTATTTTTACTTGCACAATATTGGGGGTCACTCTCTTGTGATTATATGGAGTGTGGGCCTCCAAGTGGAGTTGGTTATTAGCATTAGAGGGTGATTGAGTTGGTTATAGTGTTGTGGTATGATTGGAGAAAGTCTTGATCTTTTGGAGTCCTTGTGTCAATCAATATTCTTCTGCTGATTGTATCTAGTTTTGAAATTCTTTGCTAGCCCTTTGTATCTCACTTGGAGTATTTGTGCGCTTTTGTACTCATTTATGAAATAAGAAGTTGGGTTTTTCTCTCTTATGTGCACTTGCCATTGTTCTTTTCTCTGTAAGTATACAGTGTCTCTGTTGTGAGTGAGCGTACCTACACACAAAAATGTTACAAGGTATACTTTTGTAAGGAAGAACCTCCCTTGAGTAAAAGACATCTAGAAGTGTGTGTGTGTGTGTGTGCATGTGGTTTCCTCTACAATTTGGTACTTTCTTGAGCACGATACCCTACTACCTCATCTACAGTTTTCCAAGTAAAGTAGAAGTATCTAAAGAAATGTGTGAGGAGATGGATGAAAAACTTGGAAAGATTAACCAACACATAAAATAAGCTCAAAAAAGACAAAAATAAAATTCCATGATCTGAAGAGAAGAACACTTGAATTTAAAAAATATTTCATGGTATTTCTTAAAGTCAATCCTTACCGATCTAACTCGTTGTCTAGGGAAGGATCATAGACTTTCTCCACAATAGAAAGGTCCTTTAATGTTTCGAAGAAGATTGGATCTCTTGCTTATTTTTTGGAATTAGCTAAACACTTAAATGAGCATCTTGTATTTCATGTTAGCTTACTTAAGATGATGGTTCTTTGAAGCTTCGACCTGAAATAGTATTATATACAGGGGAAAGGTTATGTAGAAATAGATCTATAGTAGAACATTTGGTGGAATGGTACACCTATCCAATTCAAGATTTGACTTGGATGAGCTTATATGATTTTCTCGCATATTATCCTTCTTTTCAACTATGAGGATAGAGCTCTTAAAAGGGGGATTAACTGTAATAGTTTTTTTTATAGTGAAATATTTAATTCTTGACTTTTTGAATTACATTGTGGGGATAGTGTTTAGATAGAGTAATTAGGTCATTTTATGGATGTAGGAAAAAATTAGGGATTAAAATTCTTTTATTTGCTTTCTAAACGTTATCCCATCATGTTTCTAGTTGAAAATTCGACGTGAAGATGGAATAATTAAGAGAAATAGTGTATGAGAGAAAGGTAGAGCATGCATAAGAGAATAAAAGTGTCTCTGTGAATTTTTTGTGAATCATGTTTGCATAGCTTTATTTAAGGATCTACATTTAGTTCATTGCAAGAAAATGCCTTGATTTTGATCTTGCTGTAGAATTTCAAAACTTAGAGGACTCAAAAGTGATACTCTAAGGTGGATTTGGACCTAGCTCAACTCTAACACTATTGTGTCGATTGAAGAGCTAAACATTTTTTTGTCTCACAAGCTAAAGATAAAAAGATAGAGATTGACTTTGTATATCTTCAAAGAATTCTTTCTTGCTTCCAATATTCAAAGTGATCAGAAACTTGTGATTGAGGATACCTTGTAATTGAAGAAGCGCTACACTATGCCACTTTAAAACTCTCAACATGGAACGAGCATTCGGAGATCTATATCTTTCAGGCCCCAACATCCTCTCTAAGGACTCAATTACGTACAAATTCTATCAACTTGTAGTTTTCTAGCACATCTTTTCACAACGTCCGAAAGTGATTTCCTTTTGTGAAAGACATAACAGTCAGCTTCATATCTAAGTAAACGGTTCGGATTGACTGATTAAGGGATGTTAAACATTGACATTAAGGTGCTACTGAATATCAGTATAAGTTTCTTTGTCGAGGTTCTTGAACAATGGAGTTAAACAATCATCCCTAACTCCAAACGCTATAGTCGGTCACATACTTACGAAATCAGGGCCAGCTTGGTCTTTTCTGCCAGAAAATACCACCAATTTTTGTATCATGTATTTTTTATGCAAAAATAATAAACAAATAAAGAAAGATTGTTTGCTGAACTCTTTCGTGCATTTTGTGATCCACTTGAGTGAATATTAAGGACATATATATCATGTCCATTATAAAATTATGATCTTGATTTGCCAATTCGAATGTTTTTGCATTGTAAAATGAAGGTTCCTTCATATCACATTACTCAAGGATCAAGGACTTGTCATTTTCCATTCTTGTCTTTGAGAGTCCACTTACCTCCTCTACAACATCTCTCTAAGCATGTGGTGTTCCACACATAAAGTTCAATATATTTTCATTCTCCATAGGATACTCGTGCATCTACTTGGATTCATTGCTCAATTCAAAGGGGGATTTCATGGTCCTACAAACACACATTGGGGCTCTCTACACTCCATAAAGGACTACACCATATAGATGTACTAGCATATGATTATCATTCTATATATCATGCTTTATATTTCAATCTTGCTAGACCTACTTCTTGGTAATACACATCTCATGGTGGATATTGTCAAAGCTTCACAAGTTCCCAAGTACCACATGGAGTCATCTTATCTATCTCATGTGGAGGTGATCTGGTCTAGTGAGATCTTGTTTCATTCATATACTTCATTGGTGGCGTACCATACACGTACAAACTTTAGAAAACCATGCAAGTAAATTTTTGTATAGCATCACTAAAGTCATCATTTCGTATGATTCTAACATATGTATGTATATGTGTGTATGTGTGTTTATACGTATGTATGTGTGTCTATACGTACGTATGTATGTTTGTATGTATATGTGTGTATCTAATTGTGTATGTTTTAATCTTTGTGTGTGTATATGTATGTGTTTCTATGGAGTATGTGTTTATGTGAACATGTGTTTATTTGTGTATGTATATTTTCAGGGAAGTTTGTGTGTATGTATGTAGTGTATTTAAATGTATGTGTGTGCATGTTTGCCTATGTGTATGAGTATATTTGTATGTATATGTGTTTATGTATATATGTGTATGTATTTGTCCGTGTATGTATGTACATTTGTCTAAGTATGACAAGTTGCGATACATTTAATACAGATATTTGGAATAAAAGAGGCATATCGATAGAATGTCCAATAGGATATAATTTTCATTGATTATATATATACATAGAGAGAACTAACTTCCACAAGATGACACTCTACAAAAAGAAGTCCTACTCCAATATCTATGCTCCTTCAAGCACACTATTTTGGGACATTCTTATATGCTATGGCAAAAGGGTGCCAAGGTTCCGCTTCCTAAATGTATCCTTGCTTTCTCTAAGAATAATAATGCCCAAGATCGTTCGAATTTAAGATAAAGCTATCCCCCCTCGCGCTCACCTAGTAACATGTGACTCATCATCTATCGTCAACTCCTCTCTCTCTCTCTCTCCCTCTCTCTCCTGAGGACCTTCCGTTCCTTATACTTTTTCCTTCCATATTCCTAAATGACTTTTGATGATTGTTTCCTCCCCAAATGGATATGTTTTTGCTTTCGTTTTGTCCTCCAAATCTTCAATTGTCCTTTCACTCATCTCCAGATCATAGTCAGATAACCGTGTACATTTATCTTCAATATTGCACAAGGCTCATCTCATTGCATCATAACTTTTAAAACTCATTATACAAAATGCATACCAAGGATTAATTTAAAAGGATCCTCAAAAGGCTTATTTTTTTATGGAATTCATGCGATGCATCCATAGACCATCCCCCACTATTGAGTAGGAAGATAAAGTCATGTTGATCTCTACTATTTTTGCTTTTTGAGAAAAGAAGCATTGTATGTAAATTAGATGATCCATAAGACAAATAAATATATCTAATGATCATAATCATAGACAAATGTTTTCAAGAGAAAGTACTCTGTGTCTACTTCAGCGCCAAAGAATTGTGTAGACATGGCTCCTAAATACACAAGTATAGAAAAATGGTTGAAGCCTCAAGGAACATATGAGGCAAAGGGGACCATAATAAAACTGCAAAGGATGGATAAAAACATAAATGTTCCTTAACGAGAACCATTGCACATCATAGTCCAAGAGAACTCAATCTTTATGATCTAAAATATGTGACACCAAGGATGTTAGACGATCATCCTATCCCAATAATTCGGAAGAGAATTTTCGAGGAGAAAAATATATAGCAGGGGATAAGCCTTTCATCATCAACGAAGAGTAGAAGCAAAACTGTGATATGAATCAGGAAGACCATTCAGAACGGTCTGCACAAGTGAGCTATCTAGTATAACCTCATCAGCAGAAATCAACTGTTCCTTCAAGTCTTTGATCTTTGTTAGGAAACTGTCCATAGAATCACCTTCATTCATGTGCTCACTCTCCAACTGTTTTCGGAGGTAAGCAACACGAGCCTCATTCCTAGCTTGATACAATGTGGTAAGTGTATTCCAAGCATCCTTAGTTGTTCTACAAGAGAGAATGTGAGGAATAATGGCACGTTTGACAGGCAAAGCTATCAATGCATGTGCCTGGGCATCTCTGCCATCCCAATAAATCTGCTCTGCAGTAGGTGCAACAAAAACAACAGCACAAACAAGAATATGTGGAATATCATCTTCGACACCATCATCATCAGCTCCAGCACCTGTATTTGTAGTACCTATAGTCAGAGGTGTAACACGACGTCTTTCAACACCCCGCACAATGTTCCACAATCCTTTTGCAACCAATACATGTCACATCATATAAGCCCATAATGGGTAATTGGTACCATCCAACTTATCCTCAACAGCCAACATATGGAATACATCACTACTTTCAGCCATGGCCGGTGACTAAAATACCTTGATGCAAAAAATTGAGTGTATCTCAAAAAGTTGAACAAAACTGCTTAGACGAGTTTTGCTAGACTTGTAGCAAACTTCGAGACGCTTATATTAGTGAGCAAAAACTGGTATATACCTTTGGCACAAAAAGACGAAATAGCCTGCACAAGCACTGTGATAGTGCATTCGGAGGTGGAAACGAGCTTAGATCGCGATTTCGGCATGACAAAGCGAACCTGTTCTGATCTCGGAAACACACTGAGTATGCTCACCAAAATTCGTGCAATTCTGAGACTCCAAACGGAGGAGTGTCGACCGCACCCTAGATGAAGCGACGACCTACTCTGATACCAATTGTTAGAGATAGATGTCTACGGAAGCACGCGAACAGCACAGGAAGAAGAAGAAGCTTGGAGCACAAACACACAATACTGAATGTATTACTAGAGAATGTACAAAGATAAGTAGCCCATTAGGGCTATAGGCGTATATAGAAGCCGAGGGAAAAAAACCTCCTTAAGAGGGAAAAAAGTGCCCCGGCGGTCCTAGTGTGTTCACACACATCACTACCTAAATATATCAACAATTTATTGGTACAGGAACTTAAATTAAAACTTTTTCCTTCCTTGTATAAAGTAAAAGCAATATTTCAAGGTAATCGTTATAATGTAACACGAGAAGTGCAAGATGTTACGATTAGCATCGGCCCATATGTTGATTCACGAACATTTTTAATTGCAGCTTTGCAATCTTACGATGTTATACTAGGTATGCCTTTTCATCATCATTATACCCCACACATTGACTACCATAAACATACCTTTAACTTTGAAAATCAAAGGTCAAATCATTACTTTGTTTGCACGACATGATTTCGAGCCATTTCCAATGATTCGTCATTCTCAAGTAAAACATGCATTTAGGAAAGGACTCAATTCATGCAATGTTTTTGTCAAGATACAATGATTATACTCATAGACTTCCTGATGTATATCAACCTTTCATGGCTACTTATAAGGATTCTTTTATGTGTGAGTATCCCGCTGAACTACCACCATCTAAAGGATGCTTTGACCATAGCATAGACTTAGTCCCTTATAGTTCTCCTCCTCATAAAGCACCTTATAGACATATCCCACTATACCAAAAGGAAATAGAAGACCAAGTAAAAGCTCTACTATAGAAAGGACTTATAAGGCCTAGTTCTTCCCCATTTGGAGCACCTTTTCTCTTAGAAGATGAGAAGAATAAAACTTATCAAATGTGCATAGATTATAGAGCTCTTAACAAGATCACAATAAAGAATAGATACCCTATTCCTTGAATAGATGATCTTTTAGATAAATTACAAGGAGCTCATGTCTTTAGTAAAATTGATCTAAAATCGGGATACCATCAGATTCGTGTGATGCAAATTGATATTTTTAACACTGCATTTAGACCTCAAAGTGGCCATTATGAATTTATGGTAATGCCCTTTGAACTTACTAATGCCCCTACTACATTTGCACGAATGATGAACAAGATTTGTCTTGATTATCAAGCTTTTTTCCTTGGATTTTTTCATGATGTACTTGTGTACGATAAGAATGATAGTGAGCATGAGAAGCATCGTAAAACGATTTTTCCTTTACTACAAGCAAACATACTTTACACTAATCCTAAAAAGACTTACTTCTTTCAACGTAAGCTAGAATATCTAGGATATATTATTTCAAGTGAAGGTGTGCCATCACCACAATTAGTCAATGATGTCCGTTCTTTTCTTGGGTTGACTAGTTTCTATACGATGTTTGTTCAAAATATTTCTTATTTAGCATTGCCTCTTACCTTGTTATTGAAAAAGAAAATAATTTTTTCATGGGGACTTACCCAACAACAATCATTTGAAAAACTCAAATATGCACTTTCACATGCACGTGTTTTACAATTACCAGATTTTTCACAACCCTTTCATTTTGATACTGATGCTAGTGGTTCATGAATAGATGCTATTTTAATGCAAAATGATCATCCCATTGCATTTGAGAGTAGGAAGCTAAAGCCCTCAAAAAAGAATTAAAGTACATATGAAAAAGAATTCTTAGGGGTTCTTCATGCTTTGCAAATTTGAAAACACTATCTCATGAGCTCTAAGGTCTTAATCAAAACAAATCAACACGCTATTAAGAATTTAAAAAATCAGCCCTTAATCTATAATCGGCATCTTAAGTGGGCATCATTCATTCAAAATTTTCAACCCATGATCCAATATAAACCTAGTAAGGCTAATGTTGTAATTGATGCTCTTAGCTGATTTCCTTCACATTCTATTGTTTCGCATAATATTTCTGCCATGCAAGTTCATTCTTTTCAAGAAATGGTTTCCACTTATGCATTTGATTTGTATTTCTCATGTGCATGGCGTAATTTCAACAATGGTGCATCTTTATCTGATGAACATTATGCATTACATAATGGTTTTCTTTATTTTCAACATAGATTACACATAACCCAAGCTTTTAAAGATTTTGTCATCAAAGAAATGCATGAACCATCTTACATGGGTCATAGAGGCATACAAAGCACCATTTTTGCTCGCAAAGATTTCTTCTTTTGGCCACACATGGAAAAAGATATTTCACATTCTGTGTCTCAATGCATTGTATGTCGGCATGTAAAACGTCATCATGGTATTATTAATGCCACTTCCCATTCCAAACAAACCATGGGAACAAATTTCTATGGATTTTATCACAAGTCTTCCGATCACTTCATCACATAATGATATGATTTGGACAATAGTCGATAGGTTTAGTAAATATGCATATTTCATTCCATGTAGACAAAATTTGTCTACACCTTAGGCTACAAAATTATTCATTAAATGCATTTATCGACATTATGGATTTCCAAAAGTAATGTTATCTAATCGTGATGTTTGATTTTGTAAACATTTTTGGGTTGCGTTATTTCAACATGATTTTGGTTATAAAATAGATTTTAGCTTTGCATTTCATCCCAAAAGCAATGGACAAAGTGAGGCTGCAAATAGTACTATTCTTGATTGATTGCATTGTTATTCATTAGATAATCCCACTAATTGGGGTGAAAAGTTGCGATTGCTTCAATTTGCTTACAATAACACCACACACACCACTATTGGTTGTGTACCTTTTGAAATTGTTTATGGAAAAAAGCTTCCCACTCCCATGTAACTTACTCAAGCCACACTCCGATGGCTGATTCTATTGCTCAAGATCACATTTCTATACTTCACGATGTTCAGGAGCACATTAGGAAAAGTCAACAGTGATACACACATAATATTAATTAAAAACGATTACCTAAGAAATTCAAGAAAAATGATCTTGTGTGGTTAAGTATCATTAAACGACATCTCAGAGATATTTTGCAGCATCCGAAAACTAAAGCATCATGCTATTATAAACCAATTCGCATTACACAAAAAAATAATGATAATTCATTTAGATTAGATATACCATCTCATTGGGATATACATAATCTTTTCAAATTAGTGTACTTAAACCATTTAAAGGAACTTTACTGCTCACTCCACTTCTTGATGACCCTCCTTTGATTGAAGAACAATCTGAATCTTGGTTCCTTAGAAAATAATTGATCATGATGTCACTACTACATGCACAGGTACTCAATATCATCGATATTTAGTTAAGTACAAAATCCACTCTATTGAAGAATGTCAATGGATACATTAAACAAAATTAACACCTCATTATGACCACATAGTTTTTGCATATCATACACAAACAAATTAATGCAATTCCTCCATAAACATTTCCATACATGTTTATTTCACATGGAACATTCTTATTTTTATTCAGTGATGGAACATGTGACTTGCCATGCATGTTTATTTTTATTTTATCAATTTAGCTCAATTGCTTTTTCAACTAAGGGGCATGTTATAAATTATGGAATGTGTTGAACAAGGCATTGTTGGAGTGTTAATTTATTAATGTATTAATGTGTTTTGGTCTTTTTGATATAGCATTTGAAGGTTCTTGAGGGTAGACATCAATAAACTGACTTATAATTTAGTTTGTAAATAAACCTGCGTAGAAGGTTCTATTGTTAGAAACAGTTAGAAAAGTACTGGTTAGAATAAGGATCCTTGTAGATCGTAATTTCTAACATTGAAAGCAAAGGCTTTCCACGAGAGTTACCAACTTTTACTTTCATGCATGCTTTTTGAAGCCACTCTCATTTAACCACTATTTTGACATAATAAAAAATTCCTATGAATACATGCACTCTATGGACTGTTGAAAGAGAGTGCATGGGGGGAGATTGCACCCAATACTGGGTTCTGTCTCGTCTCCTCACATGTCTAGTTTTTTGTGTGTTTCTTTCATCCATAACATTTGTGTGCGTGCGAGCAAGATCTTGATAACAAAAGTTTACCTTCATCCAAGGGAAAGATTTATTTTGCATTAGAAACTATGATCAACATAAAATCCTTTTGTGCATATTAGCGACTGCTATGAAGAGACATTTGAAACTTGACACTCAAAGCAGTACATACAAATTGGGTGATTTGATTACATATATTTATTTTCAAGCCATAGATGAACAATCTCTTGGAACGGCTTATCTAAATTTCATTGAAGTCGTATGCCCACTAACTTTCTCATCATTTAGGTACAATTTCTTTTTCATATAGCTGATGAAGTTGGAATTACAAGAGATGTCCGTATAAAATGGATTTCCTTTGTACAAATTTTTTTGAAGACGTTTAATGAATTTGTGAATCCAAAAGCTCGACTTGAATGAAGCATGATAGAAGGATGGTTGAAATAAGACGCACTATTATTAACAATGGAATTTCTATAAGTATTAGATTCGGAGATACGAAGTTTATGGCTTGAAGTAGAAGGCCAAAACATATCTTGAGAATAGGCACAACTACAGGCATTGAAAGAAACATAGAGACAGGATTGTTGCATTCTTCTAAAACGTTCAAGACCACCATGTTTATGGAGGGGAGCTCAACTAAAAAATGATAATAGTAGATAATTTACAACCTATATCAAATATCTCACACAAAGCCTGAAATTGGTCCTAAAAGGCTTAAGATGTGGGAAGATGATCCATTACGCTCAATAGAGATTCATCTAAAGTGAGTATGAGAAGAAATTTAATTTGAGTTTCATGTCGTTGCCATGTGGTTACTGTTGAGACATTAAACTCAATAAGTGGTGATTGAGGATGATGCATATCAACTTTTCATTTCTCTTACATGTATAGTGGTTATGTTAGTATATGTAGGGATACTGTTAGGATCTTCTTTATGTATTGCTCTTTATATATTCTACTAGCACTATGGTCTCATTAATTCAGTCTTGTACATTCTCTTTATGCTAAATAAGATATATAAGATGATGATTTTGACATGGTATGAGAGCTTGTATGCTTGTGGGTAGAAGATTCCATGAGAAGGCATGGAGAAGATGCACTTAAGAAAGGATCTCAAATTGCTACAAAATTTAGTGCGTAGGTAGAAGGCACAAAACTATTTTTTAGAATTATCCCTTTACGGTCACTTGTTTTTCTCATATTTTAGTTTTGTGAAAATTTCCATCTCCATTTCTAGGTGACATGGTGGAAACCATAGAAGACACATGTGAACGTGCAGAATTCTAATAGCACTCTATTCAATGTCTCCCAAATATTGCACATCCCAAATTTCAAGTGATCCTATATAGGAAACATATGCTTTTCTAAGGTACAACTATCAAGTCATAATGTGAAAGTGTTCAAACACAACTACTCCTTCTAGTCGTCCCAGAATATTGTTAATTCTTGTAGAAAAGTTAATAATATTGGAGGTCTTCTCAACACATAGGTCTAGTGATGATTCATTCCCTTCATCAAGGTGCGTCTCTTGTTCAACTATTTCACTTGATATGTGATCAAGAAAAAGAAAGAAGCAAATACTCATTAGTAGAAAACAACATCCACTCCCATGGTGTGGACAAAAATTTGTCCCCCCAAGGATGGGGAATGCCTTTCTAAATTGTCTTGTTGGGCACTATCAAAGGATCTCTCTGGACATCCTTGGGTGAATATATTCTGTACTAGAAATGAACACTCAGTATCTCTTGATGATCTTAAGATAATAACACCACTTAAAAATAGAAAAAGATTTACACTTCTCAATAGGGGCTTTAAAATCAAACACTGGGTTGAATATTCTCATAGCATCTAGAAAGTGATGAACTCGTAGGAACACTTGCGTACACAAAGCTAAGGATCTATCACCTCATGGATGCAAGAAAATAGAGGCAATCAAAGTTGTTCAAACAAGCCATATAATTGTACATTGGGATTCCCAAAACTTAGGTGACATGGACTAATAAGGTTCAATATGGCATTTTTAGATATATTCAGTAGTCAACCCTCAAGTGAGGACAAAGGATACATGGTTCTCTAAGTTGTAAGGCACCCATTAGGAAGAGAAGAGATTATGAGAACTTGAACATTTTCAAAAATCCTAACTTTTATGTTAGATGAATTCTATATGTGGCTCTTGATGGTAATAGATGTTCTTGGTGAGGATAACCATGAGGTTCTGTAGGGCAAAAAATTCTTCTCCATTGAGCTTTCAACTAAGGAAAACATAAAGGTCTTTTGGTGCCATGTGGTATCCCATAGAACCTTAATTTTGGGAGTGGAGAATGGGGCTTTCTCCCTCCTACGGGCTTAGTAGGGCTTAGACAATAGGACATAATGTCATAAGGATACTCTTAGATATTATATCTTACTGAATACTCTATCTCTACCAGTAATGCTTATCTATATTAAATCCAATTGTAACATATATAAAAGGATGTCCCCTGCAAAGATCTATATACCATTGTGCATTAGCTAGCCTATCATCTAGAGTCTCTCTATATCTCCAGCGAGGCTCCATATTGAGAGCAAATGTATGGACAACACCATTCTTAAAGTTGCATTGCTCTTGGAAATTTGAGAATTCGGGGTTTCTATCTCTGAATATGCATATCCCTGTGTCTACCTTTTCTCAACCTTTTGTATTGGTGTATTCCACTCTACTATTATCTCTTAGATGATATTAGAGTAGAGGAGGATCTGAGTGGAATCAAAGAAGTTGAATCACCATCTACTACTCGGAATCAAGGTGCTTAGTCAATAGGAGTTGGTGGAGCAAAACAAAGATCTTTAATGATGTCGATCATCCCATTTGTCGAGATATGAACATAAGCCTTGAGCGAAGGAAATCTTTAGGGTGCCAATCACACCTTCTAGAGGTAAAATAACACTACTATCTTTGATGAATATGAGCTTTTGTTGACTATTAATGATAATGATCATGAGCCACTATAAAGGCTTGATCCAAATAATCCTTGTCATGTGTGTGAACACACTAGGACCATCGGGGCATTTTTTTCCCTCTTTAGGAGGTTTTTTTCACTCCACTTGTATATACGCGTATTGCCCTAATGGGCTACTTATCTTTGTACATTCTCTAGTAATACATTGACTATTGTGTGTTGTGCTCCAAGCTTCTTCTTCTTCCTTGTGCTGTTGGTGTGCTTCCACAGATATCTAACTCCAACAATTGGTATCAGAGCTGGTCGCCTCTTCATTGAGGGCTTCCTCGACACCTCTCTGGTTGTAGTCTTGGAATTGCACGAATTTTGGTGAGCATACTCAACGTGTTTTCAAGATCAAAATAGCTTTGCTATATGGTGCCAAAACTACAATCTGAGCTCATTTCGGCCTCCGAATGCAGTATCGCAGCGCTTGTGTAGGCTATGTCATCTTCTTGTGCCAAAGGTATATACGAGTTTCGGTTCGACAGTATAAGCATCTCGAAGTCTGCTACAGGTTTAGCAGAACTCATCTAGGCAGTTCGATTCAATTTTGTGAGATACGCTCAAACTTTTTGCATCAGGGTATTTTAGTCACCGGTCATGGCTAAAAGTAGTGATGTATTTTGTATGTTGGCGTTTCAAGATAAGTTGGATGGTACCAACTATCCATTGTGGGCTTATATGATGCAACATGTATTGGTTGCAAAAGGACTCTAGAACATTGTGTAGGGTGTTGAAAAAGGTCCTATCACACCTACAACTATTACAACTCCAGGTACTGAAGCTGATGTAGAAGATGTTGAAGATGATGATATTCTACATATTCCTATTCGTGCTCCAGTTTCTGCTACACCTACTATAGAGACAATTCACTAGGATGGCAGAGATGCCCAGGCACGTGCATTGATAGCTTTGTCTATCAAAGGTGCCATTATTCCTTACATACGTTCTTATAGAACAACTAAGGATGCTTGGGATACACTTAACCACATTGTACCAATCTAGGAATGGGGCTTGTGTTGCTTACCTCCAAAAACAGTTGGAGAGTGAGCACATGAATGAAGGTCATTCTATGGATAGTTTTCTAACAAAGATCAAAGACTTGAAGGAACAATTGATTTCTACTGATGAGGTTATACTAGATAGCTCACTTGTGTAGACCGTTCTGAATGGCCTTCCCAATTCATATCAGAGTTTTGCTTCTACTCTTCGGTTGATGATGAAAAGAAGTCCAAATGCCTTGTCATTTGAGGATTTAGTCGATGTTCTGTTGCACAAACATCAGTCTAGGCACAACAAGTCCATTATGTGAGTTGCAGATCAAGCATTCTTGGCTAGTCAGAAGGGCAAAGGAAAATGAAGCTATTCAACTAGTAAGCAAAAATCTGCTAATTATGCACAATCAAAGAGGGAAGACAAAGATCCCGAACTGGAAGAACCTTGACATCATGACCCTGCTATTCTCCCCGATCCCCGTCTTCCCGAAAGGCTCCAATCTCGTGTGCTCCCTTTGGAAGGGCTGGAATAAAGTCAAAAGCTTCACAAGAATCAGTGAGGACTGGAAGTGGGCGGCCGGAACCAGACAAAACGACTCTATCTGGTTTCCGATACATGGCATCAGGAGTGTGGAGTCGTGGAACATTCAAAATGCCAAGAAGTTATGGAACAAAGGATTCAAAAAATGGAAACACCTCTGGAAACATGACACCAACAGCTGGATCAACTTCGAGGATATTGACCCTCGCATAAACATCTCCTATGAAGAATGGAACACTCTACAAAGCAGATGCCTCGCTTGGGATCGTCACAAGACTCGCCTTCTCATGGGACACGACACACCGAACTCGCTTGGTCTCAAATGGCACAATGGAAATAGCCTACTCAAAATCCCGAACATCAAAGAAACGGCTGACCTCCAGATCAGTCTCAACAAGAAGTGGTGCCTGTCTTGGACGCGGCTTCGGTGGGACATGAAATTCATGGGTATCTGGCACCCCCTTATAGAGATTAAGAAGTCTGTCCTCTTTTGGCAAATTCTTCATCGAGGAATTTGGACCAACCATAAGGCTAGCAAACTTTGTGGGATCCCTCCTTGGTGCAAACGCTGCCACTGTGCTATCGAAGATGTCCCACACATCTTCCTTACTTGCCCCAACTCCTACAGAATCTGGCAGATGGTTGGAATGAAAATCAGACTTCAAAGACAGCTTAGTTGGAAACAAGTCCTTTTGGGAGAAGCGATCGGCTGCTCTGCGACACTCTGGAACGCCATCAGAGGGGAAGCCCTGTGGAAAATTTGGCGGGAGAGGTGTGCTCTCAACTTCGGCAATCCCCCCAGGGAGTGGTCGATTGAGAAATCACTATTCCTCCTTGGCAAAAGGATCGTTAACAGTAAGAAATCCCCCCCCTTCAGGCACCATCAAGTCCTCCTTTTGATCAACAACAAGCTCAAACCCAAGTGGGCCCCGCATGAGGGCGATGAGAGGGTGATTAACCTTCTCTGTAATGCAACCTAGGTTTCAATCAAGCTTCCCCTGCTTTGTGGGATTTGGGGGGTCCCGTGGGCACTAGTCCCCTCCTAATGTACCTTTGTTTCTTAATTTAATTCAAGTCCGGGAGAGTAGGCTATTGCCGAACTTCCTTTATATAAAAAAAAGATGAAAAGAAATCAGAAAAGCAAAAATTGTTTTGCAAGTACTATAAAGGAAATGATCATATCATAAAGAACTGTCCAAAACTCGCTACTAAAGAGGCAAAGAAGAAAGAGGTTGGAATGGTTGTTGCAGAGGCCTATACACCAAAAACAGAGTCTATGAATCTTGTGCAGGAAGAAGAATGGGTGTTTACTATTGTTTGCAGTTTTGATCCATCTTCTCATGAGCAGTGCATGTCTGCCGTAGACTCAGATGTTTGGTACTTTGACAATGGAGCAACCAAACATATTACCTCCCGGCTTAGTTTTTCCTCTTCACTGGAGCCTACCCCTATAGGGAATATTATTATATGCGCCAAAAACTCCTCTTATCCTGTTATGGGAGATGGTAAGATCATTTAGACTACTATTGATGGTAGTTCTTTCACTTTGTTGAATGCTTTATTTGTGCCAGGGATCAAGAAGGACCTGTTATCAGTTTTTGCATTAGGCAAGATTGGCTTGGTTGTGAAATTTGTTGATGATAGGTGTACATTTCATGATCTCTCAAATGGCAATGTGATTATTGCTTCTGGCATTTTTATGTCATGGGTTGTATAAGCTCATAGACTATGAAAGATCGGTGAATGATTAGGCATGTGTAGTACATGATTCTCAGGCTATGTTAGATGCAAAGCTTTGGCATGCATGTTTTGTTCATCTAAATTTTGCTAGTTAGCTACACCTGCAAAAATCTGAAATGGTGTCCTCTTTGCCCAAACTTGAGGCACCTAGAAAACATCTTTATGAAGACTGTATTTTGGCCAAATTGCAGCATTCCTCATTTCCAAAAGATGGTTCACTTCGGACTACTCAGAAATTGTAGCTCGTACATGAAGGGGTTTGGAGTGCAGAAGAAGAGGAGGAAGGAGGAGATGGTGGGAGAGAGAAGAGAGGAACGACGCGCGGATATGCGTGGGAGCCTCGAAACCCACATAATGATCTCTCTTGAGGCAATGCTCTATATATGATGTATATATATGAATATGGGGGTAAGGTCACATGACCCTTACATCCCCAACAATCTCCCACTTAAGGGTCAATGTGACCATAAGTGGAAAAATATACAAAGAATGATGTAGGACTATACAATAATGTACAGGAAGAGTCTAGATCTCTACCCATACCAGATCAGCCTACACCAACCGCCTCGAACAAGGTGTATCCATGCACCTCAAACTGCTCTAGACTCATATCAACAAGAGCCGAGCTCATATATGACTGACACAAGAACTGATGAAGTTCCTGCAAAGCTCCCACTCGCTCTATGCCTGTGTCAATCATCGAACGACTGACAACTCCAAGTGCAAATGCTCCAATAGCAACTGCAATGTCTGGTCTCGAGCATAACAACTCGTACATCAGACTCCCGAATGCTGACGAAACATGTGCTATCCTGGCTAACCTAAGCATGTCAGCCATGCCTCTATCCAAGGCATCCAAAGCACCATCGTCAAGACCAACATGTCCTGACATATCTATGTCAACATCTGGCATGAGCGAATCCAAGAATGACTGCATAACTGCTGACTCCTCAGCATCTAAATCAGCCATGCTCACAGCCAAGGATGTATCTAGCTGTGCATCATGAGAGCTAATATGCTCTACCATACACTGTGTATCATGAGAGCTATCGTGCTCTACCACACCAAGTGTATCATCATGCTCCACATGAGCTGACTGCACAACATCAACACCAAGATCCATCTGATGATCTAACTCTAAGTGAGTATCATCACAATGCTCTACATGAGCATCCACATCATGCTCTAAAGCATCCAACTGATCATCCAAAGTATGCTCTATGTGAGCATCCATATGATCAACAAAATCATGCTCTATATAAGCATCATGAGCATCCAAAACATGCTCTACATGTGCATCCATCTGAGCATCTGAATCCTGCCATACATGTGCATCATGAATGTCAATAGACCTATCTATAGGTAGACAAAATGAGACATGACGAGTCTCACATCGCACATAAGGCTGAACTCCCACTGAGACGAGACTGTCTCTCACATGAAGTACCTGGAGTGGATACCTGTGCCCAATCCTAGCACCTCTGACAAGCATAAGCTGTCCCAACTGCAACTGAAAATAGTGCTCGCCAAGGAATGCATAACATCTGCTCTCCTCTAACTGGCTAACTGAAATCAAGCTCGTAGGGAATGAAGGCACATAACGTACATGTCTAAGCATAAGTGATGCTCCACTAGGTAGCATAATGCATACATCTCCTGCACCCTCAATATCATATGTTGTACCATCAGGCATGTGCACACATCCACGACTCTCACCTGAGAATCGACAAAACCACTCACGATGTGGAGTAACATGAAAAGTGGCTAATGCATCAAGCAACCAAGCCATATGTGTGCTATCCAATGAACAAGAGGAATCCAAAGATGAACCATAGGAGAAAGTGATATCACCATCACTGGCATAATCAACTGCCATAGACTCTCCTGAAACTACTACCTGACTTGCATCACATGCATATCTCTGACGTCGTCGTCGCATCCGCCTGAAGCAACATCGTCGAATATGGCCCTCATGACCACAATGCCAACATCGAAGTCGCCGATGTGATCTATGTCTCACATGAGTCAATGGACTCACATACATGTCATGTAGTCTCTGCCATAATGCACTACTCGTCTCCTCATACATAACAGACTCATATATAGAATCCACAAGCTGTAATCGGATAGTGGAGCTGGCCAATGCATCCATATCCATCCATATATGGTCGGGCATGTCACGAGGCCTCTGTGCATCTCTATGCACATACATATGTAACCCTGCACGAACCAATGTATGCCACATCTGAGCTTTCCATCTTGGAAAGTCAGTGCCGTCAAATCGAGAAGACACCATGCTGGCAATCCAAGACTAGCAATGTAACAAGAGACTGCAACAATACTCTATCCTGAATAGGATCACACCTGCATATCCATATGCATAACTCACATCATAAATGTCTCGATGGAGAAGGAACCATGTGAACTCTCCAAAGTGACCAAGTAGATATGAAAGAATCCTGGGAAAATTTCGACAGAGTATCCCCTGAAAACTGAGCAATCAAACAAGATAACCAATCACCAAAGAACAATGAATAATCTGTCACCACCTGTCACTGATGTAATCAAGGATAATGGAAAATACATATACCCATAAACTAATGGCAATACATGCCAATACAATGGCAATACAACTCCCACTCAAGAATAAATCCTGCAAGATGGTCCAATCTATCACAAATAACCTGTGACCAAGTCCAAGTGAATGGAGATAAACAATGATCCAAAGCTATCGCAAAAGCTTCAAGATCCACAAGAGCTCCTTTCTAGCATAAAAGCCGATGAAATTTCGGCAGCATCTCCTCTGTAAAATGGACTCTAGAACCAAAATAACCATGTGGGAATCACCATCCACATGTGCCAAGAATCACACTGGCAAATATATATCAATCAATGACCAAATGCTAATAACGGTGACAAATAAACATGTAACTGAGGCTCCAATCTGGATCATGTACCTGCAAAGAAAACAAAGATACAAGTACCAATCAAGATCCAATGTCAACTCTCACAAAAGTATGTGCAAGTAACCAAGTGGCATAAGCAAGATATAGACCAC
This sequence comes from Ceratopteris richardii, assembly GCA_020310875.1. NCBI lineage: Eukaryota > Viridiplantae > Streptophyta > Polypodiopsida > Polypodiales > Pteridaceae > Ceratopteris > Ceratopteris richardii. The sequence continues at coordinate 59,244,569 of CM035432.1, read as the reverse complement.
AATGCCACTATACATCCATGATCGAACTCATGATGACATAAACCTCAAAAAGAGTATACCACAATGTCATCTTACATGCCAAACATGTAACAAGATCATGCTCTACTCTCATATGGAGGAGCTACCACAATGATCATACATGTACAATGTCTTGAAGCTCTGAAAATAAGAGCTTGCACACCATAAATTCTCTCTCGAAGAAGTTCCAAAGCAAATTCAACCTCTAAGTGCAATTAGGGTTGTTTGGGCAAAACTGTACTGCTCTGTGTTTTGCTGTTTCAGAGGTGATAACCTCTGAATCTGAACTTTTGGTCTTCAGCAAACTTCAAGATCTAACTCTTGGCTACGTAACGACATAAAGAACACCTCAATCGGAGGTGTGTAGCTCAAGATATGCTTAAGACAAGCACCTGCTGTCAATTTCACTTTCACTTGCAACAGTACTGCTCTGTATTTTGCAGTTTCGGTGACCTTGCACTGAGAATCTGAATCTGAGTTCTTCTACAAAGTTGTAGCTATCTTTTCAAGCTACGAGCAGCAAGTTGAATCATTGCATTTCGAGCTGTAGAACTCAAGTTATGACAAAAAAACCGACCTGCTGTTCTACTCAATGTAGATTCGCCTTCTACAATTTTCTGCGTTTTTCGAATTTTCGGCACTTCAGAAATCCGAATCAGGTTCTGCGCCCTTCTGTGAAGTTGTAGCTCTCTGTGTTAGCTACGCACAGAACTTTAAAACGCGTCAATCCGAGCTTCCTAGCTCGAGTTATGACCGAAATACTGAACAGCTGTCAAGAGATGCCGACCTGCACTTCTACCTCTTCTCACCTAAGCTTCCATTGAAGCTTCTTGCACACTAGCCTTCAACATGCTCTGATACCAATGAAGGGGTTTGGAGTGCAGAAGAAGAGGAGGAAGGAGGAGATGGAGGGAGAGAGAAGAGAGGAACGACGCGCGGATATGCGTGGGAGCCTCGAAACCCACATAATGATCTCTCTTGAGGCAATGCTCTATATATGATGTATATATATGAAGATGGGGGTAAGGTCACATGACCCTTACATCCCCAACAGTACATAGTGATGTTTGTGGTCCTATGCAGATAACTTCTTTTGGAAATTATCTTTACTTCGTGACTTTCATTGATGATTTTCCAAGCATGCATGGGTATATCCATTCAAGGCAAAGTTCAAAGTGTTCATGTGCTTCAAACAATTTTTGTTTGTGGCTGAAAATTTTTCAACATCTAAAATGGGCACCCTCCGTTCTGATCTAGGGGGGGAATATATGTCTTTTGATTTTAATGCATTTCTGGCTGAACATGCAATAAAACACCAGTGTAAAGTGTCATGTACACCTCAACAGAATGGAGTTGCTAAATGAAAAAACATGTCACTCATGGAGATGGCAAGGTGTATGTTCAAGAGCTAGGCTTTAACACATAGTTTCTGGCTTGAGGCTGTCATGTTTGCAACATATGTACTAAACATGTGACCCACTAAAGCACTGCAGTCTATCACTCCATATTAGGCTTGCCATGATCTCAAGCCATCTCTTGTTCATTTGCATGTTTTTGGTTGTCTAGCATATGCATTAGTGGCTGAACAACATCGCAGAAAATTGGATGATAAAGTAGTAAAATGCATTTTTGTTGGGTACAATTCTGAAAGTAAAGGCTATTGTCTGTATCATCCACAATCTAAACGCATTCTGGTTAGCCATGATGTTGTTTCTGTGGAAGATGCTATTCAGCCATTGCTTCATGTACTAAGGAGACATGCGTTACCTCCAAAGACATGTGTGATACTTTGCTGCCTCTTTTTACAGGTGGATAGTCTAGTGTTGGTCCTAATGAGGCAACTTCTCAACCCTTGTAGGTTTCAGGTGATGATGAAGATCATTCCATTTCTGATGCAAATTTACATGATGCACTTCTTGATGACAGAGCTCATATTGAGCATGCAAAAACTCTACCAAAATGGATGGTGTACACTTTGCATGATAGCAAATTAGATGCATATCTATCATATCGTACTGGTTTATGCTCTCATAGTTCCTCATTTGCATTAGATTTCTATTCTATGGCTGCATCTAGTCTCTATGATGAGAATCAGCCTATTTCATTCGATGAAGCACAAAATTCAAAAAATTGGTTGGCTACTATGCAATCTGAATATGATGCTATAATGAAGAATGGTACTTGTTCTTTATGTGAGTTGGCTCCTGGCAAGAAGGCCATTGGTACTAAGTGGGTTTACAAGCTGAAGTGTAAGCCTGGTGGAACAATTGAGAGGTGTAAGGCTAGGCTTGCTACAAAGGGGTATTTGCAGGAAAGAGGCATTGATTTTGATGAGACCTTTGCACCTACATGTCGTATAACTACTGTTCCGAGCATCTGTGCACTTGCAGCCCATCATGGTTGGAATGTACATGAGTTGGACATTAAAAAAGCATTTTTGAATGGTGACTTGCATGAAGAAGTGTATGTTTTGCAGCCCCTTGGCTTTGTGTAGAAAGGGCATGAAAAACAGGAGTTCAAGTTAAAGAAGGCATTATATGGTTTAAAGCAAGCACCACGTGCTTGGCATGAGAAGATACATGCCTATCTGATTGCACATGGTTTTGATAACAGTCCAACTGAAAGCACTTTATATGCTAAGCGTGCTAATGATGTGCTTTTGATCATTGTTGTCTATGTTGATGACATGCTACTCATTGATCCTATTGAGAAGCATATTGCTGATTTTAAGGCTGATTTGCATGCCTCATTTGAGATGTCTAATTTGGGGCATTTGCATCATTATTTGGGCATTTAGTTTATGCATGTTGATGGTGGAATGGCTTTGTGTCAAATAGAATGTATTGACACATTATTCTAGCATTTCGGCCTTGTGCCACTCATATGGAAACAAGTTTACGACTGAGTCTTCATGATGATAGAGATGCATTTGATGTTGTTCTCTATCAACACGCTATTGGATGCTTGATTTACTTATGCATTACTCGACTAGATATTCAATTTGTTGTCTGATAGATGAGCTCGTTTATGCATCGCCCAAGAGTCAACCATTGGAAGGCGGTTAAGCGCATCTTTCGCTACTTGAGTGGTACTCGACTAGTTGGGTTTTTTTATCCCAAGGGGGAATCACCACCGCAAGATTTGCATGCTTTTTTTTACTCTGATTGGGTTGGTTGCTATGACACTCGTATGTACACTAGTGGCTTTTGCTTCATGCTTGGTAGCTCATGTATATCTTGGTTGAGCAAGAAGCAGCCTACTGTGACCACTTCCAGTTGTGAGGCTGAGTATAGGGCAGCTTTCACAACAACTCTTGAGTGTGTGTGGCTCACACACCTTATGGTTTATTTGTGTGTTGGTCAACCTTCTGCCACCACCATCTTCAGTGATAGTCAGAGTGCATTGGCAGTTGCGAGGAACCCTGTGTTCCATGCTCGCACTAAGCACATTGAGGTGCATTATCATTATGTCAAGGAGAGGTTCTCTGCTGCGAAGGTTAGCTTGGCATATGTGCCCACATAGGAGAACATTACAAACCTTTTAATGAAGGCTATGCCTAGGGAGAGGATTGAAGCTTTTCACAAAGCTTTGGGCTTACTTCCTTTTGTGGAGTGATTTCCACATAGCTTGGGACTTCCTTATACATGAGTCCCAGCTCCTTATTTACCGCCTCACTCCCAGGGGGGATTTGTTGATATATTTAGGTAGTGATGTGTGTGAACACACTAAGACCACCGGGGCTGTTTTTTCCCTCTTTAGGAGGTTTCTTTCCCCCGGCTTGTATATATGCCTATTGCCCTAATGGGCTACTTATCTTTGTACATTCTCTAGTAATACATTCAGTATTGTGTGTTGTGCTCAAAGCTTCTTCTTCTTCCTTGTGTTGTTCGTGTGCTTCTGCAGACATCTAACTCCAACAAATGATTCCTATGGATGTGGATCTTCTCTATGACTAAGAATAGATGCATTATTTTCTCTACTTTTAAGTATTATTGATAATGTTTTCGATCACATTTAGAATACTACAAAGGCTTATGAAGAATGAAATATATTGAGAAAAAAATATGAAAATCAAAATCAAAGAGAAATTGTTGACTTAGAGTATCAATGAGCACTAGACTTGAAAGTGATGAACACTCACATAGAGAATCGAGATGACCAAATGGCAGTTGGAAGTCTATAAAATTTAAGTGAGAAAGTAGCTCATTGTTTTCCTTGAATCTATCCACCAACGTTTTATGGTTTGGTAGTTTCTCTTAATACTGAAATGAGACCTCAACCTCTAAGTTTTGAAGAAGTTTATGTCTTATGCATTGACAAGGCGAAATCCAAGGAGTATCGATGATAAGGAAATGCTTCATTCATAGAAAATGCCAAAGCTGGCAAAGTAGAATCTTCAAAATATGGAGAGAAAAAGAAAAATGATAAAAATAAGTGTATCGCGGCATTTCCCTCCCTATCTCTTTTCTCTCTTTTCTCTCTCTCTCTTTTCCCCCACCACCCCCCCGGCCCCCACCGTCACCTCGACCCCCTCCAACCCCACCGTCCCCTCCTCTTTCCTCCACCACCCCCGCGGCCCCCACCATCACCACGACCCCCTCCAACTCCACTGTCCCCTCCTTTTCCCCCACCACCCCCGCAGCCCCCACCATCACCACGACCCCCTCCAACTCCACCGTCCCCTCCTTTTCCCACACCACCCCACGGCCCTCCACCACTCCACACCACCCCACGGCCCTCCACCACTCCACACCACTCCACGACCCCCCACACAACTCCACACCACCCCACAGCCCTCCAGCACTCCACACCACTCCACAACCCTCCACCACTCCACACCACCCCACAGCCCTCCACCACTCCACACCACCCCACAGCCCTCCACCACTCCACACCACCCCGCAGCCCTCCACCATCCCACACCACCCCACAGCCCTCCACCACTCCACACCACCCCACAGCCCTCCACCACTCCACACCACCCCACGGCCCTCCACCATTCCGCACCACCCCACATCCCTCCACCACTCCACACCACCCCACGGCCCTCCACCACTCCACACCACCCCACGGCCCTCCACGACTCCACACCACTCCACGACCCCCCACACAACTCCACAACCCCACAGCCCTCCACCACTCCACACCACCCCACAGCGCTCCACCACTCCACACCACCCCACGGCCCTCCACCACTCCACACCACCCCATAGCCCTCCACCACTCCACGACCCCCACACAACTCCACACCACCCCACGGCCCTCCACTACTTCACACCACCCCACAGCCCTCCACCACTCCACACCACCCCACAGCCCTCCACCACTCCACACCACCCCACGGCCCTCCACCACTCCACACCAGCCCACGGCCCTCCACCACTCCACACCACCCCACGGCCCTCCACCACTCCACACCACTCCACGACCCCCCAAACAACTCCACACCACCCCACAGCCCTCCACCACTCCACACCACCCCACAGCCCTCCACCACTCCACACCACCCCACGGCCCTCCACCACTCCACACCACCCCATAGCCCTCCACCACTCCACACTACCCCACTGCCCTCCACCACTCCACACCACCCCACGGCCCTCCACCACTCCATGCCACCCCACAGCCCTCCACCACTCCACACCACCCCACGGCCCTCCACCACTCCACACCACCCCACGGCCCTCCACCACTCCAGACCACCCCACGGCCCTCCACCACTCCACACCACCCCACAGCCCTCCACCACTCCACGACCCCCCACAAAACTCCACAACCCCCCCACAAACCCCACAAATCCCACATTTTTCCACGACCTGACATAAAACTCTCATACAGTTTTGGATGGATATTTGGAGGATCATTTCTTAACCAAACCCTATAGTGTTATATATCATTGGAAAGCTCTCGACGAGTACTTTCCAATGATGCAGTAATAACTTTGAAATCTTGGATCAATTTTTTACCACACCCCAAAAACCCCCACAACTCCCCATAACTCACCCCTGTTCCCACCCAACACACAAACCCCACAAACCCCACACAACTCCACACAACTCCACACCCCTCCATGACCCTCCACAAACCCCATAATCTCTCTCAACTCCCCACAACTCACCTCCCATACCGCCCACATAATATGAAAGATCAAAAGCTACTACAAAAATTAGGTGAAGGATGTGCTTCTCAGGGTCATTCAAACATCACGGGCGGCACAAAATGAGGATCTCAGCTTGCATTCAAAAGTGACAGTAAAGGTGTAAGTGGTAAAAGTAAATGTGGAGAAATGAGTGTTGCCACGAACCATTCATGACGACTGCCTATTTTTGAGGATCCAATTCAAGACTGGTGGCATATTTGTTTTACCCCTCCAATCTTGGGCAATCAATCGGCGCATGATCAGTGGACGTGAGGAGTCGGCAAGGCCCTCTTGGCCTATTGGAGTATATAAAAACAATGGATTTATGCTCATTTGGGGGTACAATTTTAGAGATACATTGGTTCAGCTACGCATACGTGCACAAGACCTCTCTTGCACCTTGTGGTTTCAAGCCTTTTGTAGGAGCTACTCTGTAGTGTAGATACAGAGGGAAGGCTTCTCAATGGAGGGCTATGAGCACTATAGTGTAAGAGAGTGGCTTGGATTTTTCTTTTCTGTGAGTCAGTGTTGCTGTTAAGCTCTAATCACTTGAGAAATTCTTTGCCATTTGTATTGTTCTGGGTTAATCTGCATATAATTGGCCCCTTAAGCTGATGGGAAGACTCTGTTGCATTGAGGTTATTTACTTTTAGGGTGGCATGTTAGCCCTAAGCTTGCACAATTGAGCATCACTCTGCCCAACCTTGTAATCATCTGATTCGAATCAAGAAGTATATGGTCTTCTGTAGTCATTTCTTGATTAATATTTCTAGAGTATGTACAATTCTTCTGTCTGCTCACAGAAATGTTAAAGGGTATATTTCCCTAAAGAGAACCCCCTTGAGTAGACGACGTACTGGATGTGTTGAACCTTTATTCTCTACTTTTGATAAAAGTGGATACCCCAGTACCTCCTCTACAGTTTGGCACGCACGGTGGGACCTTTGCATTTCTGTGAGAGGTATTTTTGCCCTATTACATTTGCAAGTAGGTACATGACCCATACACGGGCAGATAAGGAGTCTCTTCGTGTTCGGAGGAGCCTTAACAAGTTAGCCATAACCACGACTAGTGAGTCTACCTCCCCTCTGCCCTCTCTAAATTTATCAATTGATTTGGGTGCGACACCATTGTCGAAAGAGGGGTATAGGAGAACTCTAGACTTCTCCTCAGATACGTCCGAAGAAACACTAGTACAAATGGAGGATCTCTCTCATTTACTCTCCAGATTAAATATCAAATTCCCTACCTTCAAGGGACAAGCCTATGAGGATGCTGATGATCATGTGAGAAGATTCATCTCTTTATGCCGTGGACGAGGTTTGCAAAATAGAGAGGATGCAATGCTGGCACTCTTTCCATCCACATTGGAGGGTCTTGCAGATAAATGGTATAGTCAATATGCAGATGGCCATTTCACTACATGGGAGGCTTTGAAGGCGGCGTTCTCACAGACATTCCGACCAAGTGATTCCTCGGAAAGAGCTCTAGATCAGCTAGAGAATTTGAAGCTAAGACCAGGTGAATCCTTTCATGAACTTCACACTAGAACAGAAGCACTTGTTGCACGTCTTCCACATGCTCCAGGTGACTTTTTGGTTAAAAAGTGGATCGAAAAGGCTCTGCCTAGGTCATCTCAGCAGAAGCTTCGTGAATCTCTTAGATTGGATGCGACCCTCAATGATTTTGTTGCAGCGGCATCACGCATTGAAGAAGCAAGGCAACATTTTGAAGGGGATACACAACAAAAGTATGCTGCAGATCTGGATCCTATTGAGCAACTAAGGAGGGAACTGGAAGCATTGAAGATGCAACAAAATCAACAAGAAGAGAAGGTCTTGCCACCACTGCGTCGCACTGATGATGAAGTAGCTCAACTTCGCCGAGAGTTAGAAGATTTGAAGACCACTCAGGATATAAGGAGACAAATTTGGTGTACAATTTGTAACGACAATGGACATTCCAATGCTAATTGCCCTATTAAGGTAAGCTGTCAATTTTGTGGAAAAGATGGTCATGAAGCCAGAGATTGCTATTACCTCAAGGGTACACAGCAGAGAGGTAACCCTCAAACTTTGGATTCATACTATGCTAGTACTTCAAATACATCTAATAGAGAGGAGAATAGGCCTGCAAAGCCTAGATATAATAGACCCTTGATGTGCTATCGTTGTGGTGAATATGGCCACATGCAAAATAGATGTTCCCTCCCAGAAGATGCACCTCCTTGTCAACATTGTCCAGAGGCCAAGGATCATTATACCAAAGATTGCCCAAGAGGTCGTCCTGCTCCAATTCATATGATTGCAGTCTCTCCACATGAAGAAGGAAAAACCACTCAGACTTATGTTGTTTCATCCTCTGCAATGCCCATGATGACTAGAGCTAGGCAAGCAGCTGCAACCCAGAGAGATGAACAACAAGGATTTCAGGATAAAGAGGAAGAAAAGGAGTCTGGATGGAAGGACCAAGCACAAATTTAAGGAGCTTATAATAAGATGACTACTTCTCTAAAGGGCCAACCAACAAGTCTGCAAGAAAACACTCAGGAGGTAAACATTGAACAGATCTTGAAAGGTATTCATCACAAGGTTAGTCTATATAAACTTATAAGGATGGATTCAAAAATAAGAAGTGACTTACTGAAGATTATACACTCTGCTCACTTGGTCCAATCACCTAGTATAGATGGTTTCATGGTTGATTTTCCCCCTGCACCCTTAGCAGACTACCAAAGCTCAAGATTATCTGTTTGTATAAAGGATGAAGCTCTCACAGGTGTGATCATAGATGGAGGCTTTGGTATCAATTTAATGCCAGATTTTACAATGAAGAAGCTGAAATTGAACCCCACCAAGTTGGCACCATTCACGGTTACATTGGCAGATCAACATCGGGTTGCGCCACTGGGCATTATTGAGAAGGTACTGATGGTAGTACAGGGCTGCCATTTTGTTCTAGATTTTGTTGTTATTGCACTTCCATAGGAGACTTCTTACCCTCTACTCCTGGGGAGACCTTGGCTGAGACAAGCAAAAGCTTTGCAAGATTGGGGAAAAAATAAACTATGGATTTCGACAAATACCAATAGCCAACTGCAACTACATTTGGAAGAAGGATTCGACTCAGGAAAAACTACTGGATATACTGTGGACACTCAGGTAATGCCCTCTCTACCCCAAGAAGAGGATACATTGTTAAATTGGATGATGGGAAGTGCAGAGTGTTGCATAGTGGAGATTAATGAAATTGAGGAAGAAGTTGCAGATATGGTAATTACAGGAAAGGGCAATGAAGACCACAAGGTGTTGGAGAATGAGCAATTGCAGGAAAGCACAAGCCTTGAGGAAGCAACCCAGATAAAAGTATCAGAGGTAGAATATTTTGAACCTAAGGGCAGAGAAGATCTTCCTTTCTCAGATATACCTCAAGGATGGATGGAAGAACATGTTGCAGAATATAAATTAAACTCCACTCCTGCATATAGTGGAGATGATTTATCAAACAAGGCCAGTCCTGAAACATTGGTTCAAGAAGTAAATTTAGGGGATGAAGAGAACCCTCAAGTAGTCCATTTGGCATCCTAGTTGTGGCATTATCCTAATTTACTACAGAAGGTAACTTCTTTGCTCTTTACTTACAAAAGTGTCTTCGCATGGTCCTACAAAGATCTAACAGGAATACCAGAAGAGCTTGGATTACATCAGATACCCTTGGTTGAGGGAGCTGCACCTGTAAGAAGTAGGCCATATCGACTCAATCCGAAGTATGCAGAGGCGGTAAAAGCAGAGATTACAAAACTAGAAGAGGCAGGTATAATTGTGCCAGTAGAACATTCCAGGTGGCTTTCTTCTATGGTTATTGTGCCGAAGAAAAATAGTGGAAAAATAAGGGTATGTGTTGATTTCCGTGCTTTGAATAAAGTGACTATTCAAGATGGATTTCCTCAGCCCTTCACAGAGCAAGTACTTGAAGAGGTAGCTGGTCACACTTTGTATAGTTTCTTGGATGGTTTTAGTGGCTACAATCAGATAGTGCTCCATCCTGATGATAGGGACAAAACAGCCTTTGTCACTCCCTGGGGCACTTATGTCTATACTCGAATGGCTTTTGGTTTGAAGAATGCACCGGCTTCATTTAATAGAACGATGTATCTGATATTGGGCAAATGGTTAACAACCTTTCTATGCATTTTCATGGATGACTTTTCAGTATTTTCAGGTACAGATAGAAGGGCAGCAGTTCAAGATTTCCATGACCATTTGGAAAATCTAAAAGAAATTTTTGAGCAATGTCTCAAAACAGGTTTGAAATTGAATCCTGATAAATGTCACTTTTTGGTCACTAAGGGCACTCTTCTTGGTCACATAGTATCTGCTGAAGGCATAACTGTTGACCCTGCAAAGGTTACAGCTATTCTTTCCATGCCAATTCCACAAAGCCCAAAGGAAGTGCAAAGTTTCTTGGGCCATGCAGGGTATCACAGAAGATTCATTAGGATGTATTCGGAAATTGCTAAGCCCTTGTCAAGGCTTACCAACAAAAAGATCCCTTTCTCATGGAGTGCTGAAGCTGACAAAGCATTTTGTGAACTAAAGTTGAGGCTATGTACTGCTCCACTTTTAAGTGTTCCTAATTGGTCATTGGAATTTCATGTGCATACAGATGCTAGTCTTCATGCTGTTGGTGCAGTTCTAGCTCAACCATCATCTCACAAAGTGGATAGACCTATCTCTTATGCAAGCAGACTACTCAACCAAGCTGAAAGAAATTACAGTACAACGGAAAGAGAAGGTTTGGCTATCGTATTTGCTCTTCACAAGTTCCGACATTATCTCCTTGGTGTACATTTCATTGTTATTTCTGATCATCAGCCCTTGAAGTATTTGATAAACAAGCCTAGAGTAGCTGGAAGGATTTGGAGATGGTTACTCCTATTTCAAGAATTTAATTTTGATATTCATATTAAGCTAGGAAAAGAGCACTACATGGCAGATCAAGTGTCCAGGACGGCAATGAGCGAAAAGGCAACAGGTATTAATGATGAATTGGTGGATAGCAATCTTTTTCTAGTAGCAATCCGGACTGGTTGGTATGATGAAATTCTCCATGTTCTGACTACTGGAAAGATCCGAGAACACTTGACACCTGTAGAAAAGAGAAGATTGCTCCTGAAAACCAAAGCATATTCTCTTATAAATGGAAATTTATATAAATACTGTCAAGATGATATATTGAGAAGGTGTGTCTATCCAGAGGAGGTAAATCTTCTGCTAGAGGCTGCACACAATGAAGGACATCTAAAGGGGGAAGAATTGGCTCATAGAATCATCCACAAAGGTTTATGGTGGCCTCATATTTTCAAGGATGCAATCAAGTTTTCTAAAGAATGCCACATCTGCCAGAGGTGTGCTCCCGCGCCAACCAGATTTAATTTCCAACCATTGGTCATATCTACAGGATGGCTCCCATTTGAACGATGGGGTCTTGATTTCATAGGACCAATTAGTCCAACTGGTCAACCTGGAGGAAAAAAGTATATTTTGATGGCCACATGCTATGCCACTAAATGGATAGAGGCTAAAGCTACTGTGGACTGCACGGCTTTAACAGTGGCTAAATTTGTGTATAAACGTATTTTCTCAAGATTTGGTTGCCCACTGGAAATAACTAGTGATAGGGGCACACATTTTGTAAATCAATTACTCCAGTTTATATTTGACAGGTACAAAATCTTCCATAAAAAATCTTGTGCCTACTACCCAAGGGCAAATGGCCAAGCAGAAAGCTCCAATAAGATTTTGATTGGATTGCTTCGCAAATTATCTTTCCATCATCAAAGCTCCTGACCACTAGCACTGATCGATGCAATCTGGGCTTTCAGAACCACGAAAAGGGTAACTACAGGCGAGACTCCATTTCGGTTAGTATATGGGAAAGAGGCATTGGCACCATTCGAGTTCATTATCAAAAAGGAAATAGAAATCAAAACCATTGGAATTGAACCTCCCATTCAGAGATTGGTGGCATTAGAAGAATACAGAGAAGGAGCAATGCAAAAACTTCAGGTAACACAAGAAGAGCGCAAAAGACTGCATGACAGGTATCTGAGGTCCAATGAAGTACAGGAAGGATCCATGGTTTTAGTGCATCAGGTCCCAGCAATTCCAACCAAACTGGCACCCAAATGGATAGGACCTTACACGGTGATAAAGGTATTACCTCATGGAGCAGTACATCTGCAGGATTTGCAGGGTAAGAGGATACCCCTGGTCAATATTTCTAGGGTGAAGAAGTACCTGAATTAAGGTAAATTGGAAGCATATCATTCACGGTACCTACTATATTTCATTTGGTGATTGCACTTATTATGAAAAAAAAAAGTATGAAAAAGAAAAAGGTAAAAAAAAAAAAAGGTAATAAAAAAAAAGGTGAAAAAAATAAATATATATATATATATTATTATTATTTTTTATTTTTATTTTTCCAGGGTGAAGGATTATCTGAGTCAAGTCAAGAAAGAAGAACTTCCTTCACTATCTTGTTTTCGGCTTCGGGAATTGCACCGGGACGGTGCAAAGACTTGATGTGGGGGTCTGTATCGCGGCATTTCCCTCCCTATCTCTTTTCTCTCTTTTCTCTCTCTCTCTTTTCCCCCACCACCCCCCCGGCCCCCACCGTCACCTCGACCCCCTCCAACCCCACCGTCCCCTCCTCTTTCCTCCACCACCCCCGCGGCCCCCACCATCACCACGACCCCCTCCAACTCCACTGTCCCCTCCTTTTCCCCCACCACCCCCGCAGCCCCCACCATCACCACGACCCCCTCCAACTCCACCGTCCCCTCCTTTTCCCACACCACCCCACGGCTCTCCACCACTCCACACCACCCCACGGCCCTCCACCACTCCACACCACTCCACCACCCCCCACACAACTCCACACCACCCCACAGCCCTCCACCACTCCACACCACTCCACAATCCTCCACCACTCCACACCACCCCACAGCCCTCCACCACTCCACACCACCCCACGGCCCTCCACCACTCCACACCACCCCACGACTCTCCACCACTCCACGGCCCTCCACCACTCCACACCACCCCACAGCCCTCCACCACTCCACGACCCCCGACACAACTCCACACCACCCCACAGCCCTCCACCACTCCACACCACCCCACAGCCCTCCACCACTCCACACCACCCCACGGCCCTCCACCACTCCACACCACCCCACAGCCCTCCACCACTCCACACCACCCCACAGCCCTCCACCACTCTACACCACCCCACGGCCCTCCACCACTCCACACCACACCACGGCCCTCCACCACTCCACACCACCCCACGGCCCTCCACCACTCCACACCACTCCACGACCCCCCAAACAACTCCACACCACCCCACGGCCCTCCACCACTCCACGACCCCCCAGACAACTCCACACCACCCCACAGCCCTCCACCACTCCACACCACCCCACAGCCCTCCACCACTCCACACCACCCCACCGCCCTGCACCACTCCACACCACCCCACAGCCCTCCACAACTCCACACCACCCCAAAGCCCTCCACCACTCCACACCACCCCACAGCCCTCCACCACTCCACACCACCCCACAGCCCTCCACCATCCCACACCACCCCACAGCCCTCCACCACTCCACACCACCCCACGGCCCTCCACCACTCCACACCACCCCACGGCCCTCCACCATTCCGCACCACCCCACATCCCTCCACCACTCCACACCACCCCACGGCCCTCCACCACTCCACACCACCCCACGGCCCTCCACCACTCCACACCACTCCACGACCCCCCACACAACTCCACAACCCCACAGCCCTCCACCACTCCACACCACCCCACAGCCCTCCACCACTCCACACCACCCCACGGCCCTCCACCACTCCACACCACCCCACGGCCCTCCACCATTCCGCACCACCCCACATCCCTCCACCACTCCACACCACCCCACGGCCCTCCACCACTCCACACCACCCCACGGCCCTCCACCACTCCACACCACTCCACGACCCCCCACACAACTCCACAACCCCACAGCCCTCCACCACTCCACACCACCCCAAAGTCCTCCACCACTCCGCACCACCCCACAGCCCTCCACCACTCCACACCACCCCACAGCCCTCCACCATCCCACACCACCCCACAGCCCTCCACCACTCCACACCACCCCACGGCCCTCCACCACTCCACACCACCCCACGGCCCTCCACCATTCCGCACCACCCCACATCCCTCCACCACTCCACACCACCCCACGGCCCTCCACCACTCCACACCACCCCACGGCCCTCCACCACTCCACACCACTCCACGACCCCCCACACAACTCCACAACCCCACAGCCCTCCACCACTCCACACCACCCCACAGCCCTCCACCACTCCACACCACCCCACGGCCCTCCACCACTCCACACCACCCCACAGCCCTCCACCACTCCACGACCCCCACACAACTCCACACCACCCCACGGCCCTCCACCACTTCACACCACCCCACAGCCCTCCACCACTCCACACCACCCCACGGCCCTCCACCACTCCACACCACCCCACGGCCCTCCACCACTCCACACCACCCCACGGCCCTCCACCACTCCACACCACCCCACGGCCCTCCACCACTCCACACCACTCCACGACCCCCCAAACAACTCCACACCACCCCACAGCCCTCCACCACTCCACACCACCCCACAGCCCTCCACCACTCCACACCACCCCACGGCCCTCCACCACTCCACACCACCCCATAGCCCTCCACCACTCCACACCACCCCACTGCCCTCCACCACTCCACACCACCCCACGGCCCTCCACCACTCCATGCCACCCCACAGCCCTCCACCACTCCACACCACCCCACGGCCCTCCACCACTCCACACCACCCCACGGCCCTCCACCACTCCACACCACCCCACAGCCCTCCACCACTCCACGACCCCCCACAAAACTCCACAACCCCCCCACAAACCCCACAAATCCCACATTTTTCCACGACCTCACATAAAACTCTCATACAGTTTGGATGGATATTTGGAGGATCATCTCTTAACCAAACCCTACAGTGTTATATATCGTTGGAAAGCTCTCGACGAGTACTTTCCAATGATGCGGTAATAACTTTGAAATCTTGGATCAATTTTTTACCACACCCCAAAAACCCCCACAACTCCCCATAACTCACCCCTATTCCCACCCAACACACAAACCCCACAAACCCCACACAACTCCACACAACTCCACACCCCTCCATGACCCTCCACAAACCCCATAATCTCTCTCAACTCCCCACAACTCACCTCCCATACCGCCCACATAATATGAAGGATCAAAAGCTACTACAAAAATTAGGTGCAGGATGTGCTTCTCAGGGTCATTCAAACATCACGGGCGGCACAAAATGAGGATCTCAGCTTGCATTCAAAAGTGACAGTAAAGGTGTAAGTGGTAAAAGTAAACGTGGAGAAATGAGTGTTGCCACGAACCATTCATGACGACTGCCTATTTTTGAGGATCCAATTCAAGACTGGTGGCATATTTGTTTTACCCCTCCAATCTTGGGCAATCAATCGGCGCATGATCAGTGGACATGAGGAATCGACAAGGCCCTCTTGGCCTATTGGAGTCTATAAAAACAATGGATTTATGCTCATTTGGGGGTACAATTTTAGAGATACATTGGTTCAGCTACGCATATGTGCACAAGACCTCTCTTGCACCTTGTGGTTTCAAACCTTTTGTAGGAGCTACTCTGTAGTGTAGATACAGAGGGAAGGCTTCTCAGTGGAGGGCTATGAGCACTATAGTGTAAGAGAGTGGCTTGGATTTTTCTTTTCTGTGAGTCAGTGTTGTTGTTAAGCTCTATTCACTTGAGAAATTCTTTGCCATTTGTATTGTTCTGGGTTAATCTGCATATAATTGGCCCCTTAAGCTGATGGGAAGACTCTGTTGCATTGAGGTTATTTACTTTTAGGGTGGCATGTTAGCCCTAAGCTTGCACAATTGAGCATCACTCTGCCCAACCTTGTAATCATCTGATTCGAATCAAGAAGTATATGGTCTTCTGTAGTAATTTGTTGATTAATATTTCTAGAGTATGTACAATTCTTCTGTCTGCTCATAGAAATGTTAAAGGGTATATTTCCCTAAAGAGAACCCCCTTGAGTAGGCGACGTACTGGATCTGTTTAACCTTTATTCTCTACTTTTGATAAAAGTGGATACCCCAGTACCTCCTCTACAGTTTGGCACGCACAGTGGGACCTTTGCATTTCTGTGAGAGGTATTTTTGCCCTATTACATTTGCAAGTAGGTACATGACCCATACACGGGCAGATAAGGAGTCTCTTCGTGTTCGGAGGAGCCTTAACAAGTTAGCCATAACCACGACTAGTGAGTCTACCTCCCCTCTGCCCTCCCTAAATTTATCAATTGATTTGGGTGCGACACCATTGTCGAAAGAGGGGTATAGGAGAACTCTAGACTTCTCCTCAGATACATCCGAAGAAACACTAGTACAAATGGAGGATCTCTCTCATTTACTCTCCAGATTAAATATCAAATTCCCTACCTTCAAGGGACAAGCCTATGAGGATGCTGATGATCATGTGAGAAGATTCATCTCTTTATGCCGTGGACGAGGTTTGCAAAATAGAGAGGATGCAATGCTGGCACTCTTTCCATCCACATTGGAGGGTCTTGCAGATAAATGGTATAGTCAATATGCAGATGGCCATTTCACTACATGGGAGGCTTTGAAGGCGGCGTTCTCACAGACATTCCGACCAAGTGATTCCTCGGAAAGAGCTCTAGATCAGCTAGAGAATTTGAAGCTAAGACCAGGTGAATCCTTTCATGAACTTCACACTAGAACAAAAGCACTTGTTGCACGTCTGCCACATGCTCCAGGTGACTTTTTGGTTAAAAAGTGGATCGACAAGGCTCTGCCTAGGTCATATAGCAGAAGCTTCGTGAATCTCTTAGATTGGATGCGACCCTCAATGATTTTGTTGCAGCGGCATCACGCATTGAAGAAGCAAGGCAACATTTTGAAGGGGATACACAACAAAAGTATGCTGCAGATCTGGATCCTATTGAGCAACTAAGGAGGGAACTGGAAGCATTGAAGATGCAACAAAATCAACAAGAAGATAAGGTCTTGCCACCACTGCGTCGCACTGATGATGAAGTAGCTCAACTTCGCCGAGAGTTAGAAGATTTGAAGACCACTCAGGATATAAGGAGACAAATTTGGTGTACAATCTGTAACAACAATGGACATTCCAATGCTAATTGCCCTATTAAGGTAAGCTGTCAATTTTGTGGAAAAGATGGTCATGAAGCCAGAGATTGCTATTACCTCAAGGGTACACAGCAGAGAGGTAACCCTCAAACTTTGGATTCATACTATGCTAGTACTTCAAATACATCTAATAGAGAGGAGAATAGGCCTGCAAAGCCTAGATATAATAGACCCTTGATGTGCTATCGTTGTGGTGAATATGGCCACATGCTAAATAGGTGTTCCCTCCCAGAAGATGCACCTCCTTGTCAACAGTGTCCAGAGGCCAAGGATCATTATACCAAAGATTGCCCAAGAGGTCGTCTTGCTCCAATTCATATGATTGCAGTCTCTCCACATGAACAAGGAAAAACCACTCAGACTTATGCTGTTTCATCCTCTGCAATGCCCATGATGACTAGAGCTAGGCAAGCAGCTGCAACCCAGAGAGATGAACAACAAGGATTTCAGGATAAAGAGGAAGAAAAGGAGTCTGGATGGAAGGACCAAGCACAAATTGAAGGAGCTTATCAAAAGAAATCTTATTTCAGTAGCTTTTATAACTTATCAAGGTCATGGAATATTTTAAAAAAAGACATGAGCTAAGATTTTTCATACTTTCAATAACGTTTCTGGGATTGGAATAAGGAGGAATGAATAGTTTGAGTTGTGTGCTCTTATAACCACTCCAAACATGGCCATATTCAGGCTATGGCATAAGAGATTCATCCATAAGGAGATTCATTGCAGGGGCATGCGTTCACATCTAACAACAATCGTAGACATGAACAAACCATCTTACTCTTTAATCATGTCAAGCAAGAGATGAAGGCATTTCCACAAGAAGAGAGCAAGTTATCCTCTAGAGTGTTTGCATGCATACTTGTGCAAAAAAATTCAAATACGGGCCTTGATCTGATCTTCCCACTTCATTTTAAACATCAATCACTATAGTAGGAAGATGGTGGTGTACTTCTTTTTCAATAAGGCTAAAGTCCTTTGTAACTTTTAAAAATGGACTCATCTTATAGATTTTGTGAGAGGAAAGATGATGAAAAACTTTAGGATAGATTGTGGTGGCATGAAATGAGTTTGAAATTTTTTGTTAGAGGAAAGGAGTAAAGCATGAACTCATAGTGGCACGTAGCCCTTAACAAAAGTTGTTTCATAATTTCATAATCAAGAATCATGTAGGTGGAAAGATACATGTTCAAGGAAAAGGGTTTGCCAAATAAATTTTCCAAAACGGCCATTAATTACATTTTCTACATCTTGAATAAAACTCACACACAAAGGACATTATGGAAAGACTCCACTAGAAGCATAAAATTGTGGAAATCCATCTCTTTCCTCTTATCCTTAGTGTCCATGTGAAACACCTGTTGATATATTTAGGTAGTGATGTGTGTGAACACACTAGGACCACCGGGGCACTTTTCTCCCTCTTTAGGAGGTTTCTTTCCCCCAGCTTGTATATACGCCTATTGCCCTAATGGGCTACTTATCTTTGTACATTCTCTAGTAATACATTCTGTATTGTGTGTTGTGCTCCAAGCTTCTTCTTCTTCCTTGTGTTGTTCGAGTGCTTCCGCAGACGTCTAACTCCAACAATTGGTATCAGAGCAAGTCGTCGCTTCATCTAGGGCTTCGTCAATATAAGCGTCTCGAAGTCTGCTACAGGTTTAGGAGAACTCGTTTGGGTAGTTCCGTTCAACTTTTTGAGATATAGTCAATTTTCTACATCAAAGTATTTTAGTCACTGGCCATGGCTGAAAGCAGTGATGTATTTTGTATGTTGGCTGTTGAGGATAAGTTGGATGGTACCAACTACCCATTATGCGCTTATATGATGCGACATGTATTGGTTGCAAAAGGATTGTGGAACATTGTGCAGGGTGTTGAAAGACGTCTTGTTACACCTGTAACAACAGGTACTGCGTGCGAATATAGGTGCTAGAGCTGATGAAGATGGTGTCGAAGATGATATTGTGCAAATTCCTGTTCGTGTTGCACCTTCTGCTGAGCAGATTCGTTGGGATGGAAGAGATGCCCAGGCACATGCATTGATAGCTTTTTCTATCAAACGTGCCATTATTCCTCATATTCGCTCTTGCAGAACAGCTAAGGAGCTTGGGATACACTTACCACATTGTACCAAGCTAGGAATGAGGCTCGTGTTGCTTACCTCCCAAAACAATTGGAGAGTGAGCACATGAATGAAGGTGATTCTATGGATAGTTTCCTAACAAAGATCAAAGACTTGAAGGAACAATTGATTTCTGCTGATGAGGTTATACTAGATAGCTCACTTTAGTTGGTCAACTTGATGACCTTGGTTATAAGGTAGTCTTCTATGCTCAGTCCTTTCGTATATCAAAGGGCCATATGGTTATTGCAAAAGGAAACAAAGTTGGCTCACTTTATCCTTTATTTGTATCACAAAAAAAACACTTGTTCGCTGTTACTGAACAACCTATAGCTTGTATTTGGCATGGTCATTTGGGCCATATATCTCGTAGAGGAATGGAAAATCTTTCTTGTTCTTGCTACTTTACTGTGTTATCTTTCTCTGAGTTTCCATTTTATGAGTATTGTCAATATGGAAAGCAAACCAGAAATGTGCATAGAATGCACATTGACTCTTCAATTCAGCCTTTAGATATCGTCCATACAGATGTGTGTGGTCATATGCACACTAGGTCCTTAGATGGTTCTCTTTACTTTGTCACTTTCATAGATGATGCTACTAGAAAAGTGTGGGTATATCCTATCAAATAAAAGGATGAGGTATTCCCTACTTTCAAAAAACGGCTTGCTTCAATTGAGACTAAAAAAGGAAGTAAGATTAAGGCTTTATGTTCATATAATGGGGGTGAGTATACCTCACATGAATTCAACCTTTTTTGTCAGTCTAGAGGGATTTGTAGAGAGTTTAATCTCCTTATACCCCAATACAGAATGGTATAGCTGAATGGATGAATATAACTATTCAAGATAGAGTAGTTTCTATGTTGCATCATGCGAACCTCTCACAAGGCTTTTGGGTAGAAGCAGTATCATCTAGAATTCATGTGATTAACCTTTCACCTAGTGGCACAAGAGTTATGGACACGGAAGCCACCATATTATGATCATCTTCGAGTTTTTAGGCGTGAAGCATATGTTCATATACCCAAGAATCTTAGACAAAAGTTGGACCATAAGTCAAAGAAATGCATTTTTCTTGGATATGGTCGAGAAGGAAAATTTGGATATCGCTTATGGGGTCATGAAACACGGTCAGTGATCAGACGTAGTAATGTCATTTTCAATGAGTCCAAGATGCATAAACAACCCATTCAGGAGGTTCAGGTGAGAAGAGTGATGTTTGAGGATACTAGTCCTCTAGTTAGCATGCATAAAAATGTTCAAGAGAATGTCCATTCAGATCAATCTACACATATTCGTGTTCAGCAACCATTGAGATGTTCTACACGTGTCTCACATCCACCTGATAGATATGGTCGAGGTTTAGATTTTGTTATGCTAATAGATGTCGGTGAGCCTTCTTGCTACAAAGAGGCTATACAAATAGAGGATTATGTCAAGTGGGAGCATGCCATGAAGAGTGAGTTGGATTCTGTTCACAAGAATGGTACTTGGGATTTAGTACCTTTGCGGAAGGGCACGAAAGCTTTACAATGTAAATGGGTATATAAGGTGAAATTCACACTAGATATTGCTTCTCCAAATTATAAAGCATGACTTGTTGCAAAGGGTTTTAAGCAACAACATGGTGTTGATTTCGAGGAAATCTTGTCTCAAGTGGTCAAGATGACTACCCTACGCATGTTGCTTGGATTCGTTGCAATGGAGGACTCAGAGCTACTCCAAATAGATGTGAAAAGTGCTTTCTTGCATGGAGATCCTACAGATGAGATCTATATGGAACAACAAGAGGGTTACGTAATTCCTAGTAAGGAAAATCTAGTTTGTATGCTCAAGAAGAGCTTGAATGGACTTAAACAGTCCCCTAGACAATGGTACCAAAAGTTTGATGCTTTTATGAAGTCTCAAGGCTATTCTCAAAGCAATGATGCTCATTGTCTCTACACCAAGAGATGCTCAGATGGTAGCTTGATATGTTTCATACTTATTGTCGATGATATGTTGATTGCTTAGAAGTCCTCTTATGACTTGTCAATTCTCAACAAGGAGTTGAGTAAGACATTTGATATGAAGGATTTGGGGGATGCCAAACATATTCTTAGCATGCACATTACTCATGATAAGAGTAAAAGATGCATATACTTGTCTCAATGTGAGTACATATCCAAAAGTAATTGACAAATTCAATATGCACAATGGAAAGGCATTGAATACACCTTTACCCACATATGTGAAATCGAACAAGGATGATTTCCCCAAATCGGATGAGCAGAAGGAATTCATGACCAAAACTCCCTATCAGTCTACTGTTGGTAGCCTCATGTATGCTATGGTGGCTACAAAACCAGACATTGCATTTGGAGTGGGAGTTGTGAGGAGACATATATCTAATCCTGACAAGAAACATTGGGAAGCGGTCAAGAAGATTTTGAGATATCTGAGTGGCACTAAGGATAAGTGTGTATGCTTAGATAGAGGGAAAGCATCCATTATTGGTTACACAGATTCTGACTATGCTAGTTGTGTAGATAATCGTAAGTCTACATCAGGGTACATTTTTCATTTTGTGGGAGGTACTATCTCTTGGAGATCTCGTTTTCAAGAATGTACAACTATTTCCACCACAAAAGAAGAGTATGTTGTAGCAAGTGAGACATGTAAGAAAGCATTGTGGCTTTCTTGTCTTGCTTATGATATGGGTTTACCTCATCAGTAACCTTGTTTGTTGAGTGACAGTCACAATGCCATTGCTTTGGCTACGATCTATCATGCAAAGAACAAGCACGTTGAGGTGAGGTATCACTTCATAATAGATTTCTTAGCCATTGAGCACATTATTCTTGAGATAATGGTGCAGATGCTTTGACTAAAGCTCTACCACATGATAGATTTTGACATTGTTGCCACTTGATGGGGGTTACTTGATTCATGATCTTACACAATCACTTATATACTATGTAACATGCCCATCAGGTGGGAGGTATAGTTTGTATACTTAAACTCACGTATTCCTTATCATTCTTTATTTTTTTCTCCAATGATTACTTTGACCATATTGGCCTTTAGTGGGAGAATGTTACCGCTAGTCTCCATGTGAAAGGCCAAATTGCCACCGAAAACTTCTCTGTATCTATTCGTGAACAAAACATGTAGTGGCCTGCTTAGTCATAGACTATAAGATCGACTGCATTTGTAAGACCCAAGAATTCTGTCTTTGTGCTCCCTGTGTATTGTGTTTTCTATGTATTCTGTAGTTTCTATGGAGAGTATCGTGTGTGACCTTAGGAGGTCCTTTTTATACTCCGAGGATATTTTTGTGGAGCTTTGGAGAAGGAGAGCACATCATGGTGCATCACCATCAAAATTCTTCACTGTTGTTGGCTACACATGAGAGAGGACCTCAACAGTCAAGGAAGATAGAGGTTCCTCCTACTTCCTAAGAGATCACCCATCCCTGTAATGTTCCCCCAAAAGCTTGCTTAACCATGGCAATCTCTTGCTACCAAGCTACTCTCTTACGGTGTTTGAAGAAGGGGAAAGACTAAGATTAACATTACCTCGAACATGTTTTGGTCTCTCAAAGATTCCTTCTTTGCTTTCGAAGACTATGTCTAAAACATTCGTGGGGTGATTTTTGGAGCCATTTTGGAGTACTTTCATGCATATGTCTCTTCAGACAGGTTCAAGAACATCAAGAAGAGTTTTCTTTGTACTTATCCAAAATTAAGTATCCACCTTTGGGGCCATGTTTTCAGCCAGACTCCTAAAACTACCATTATCATTCTATTCAATTATTTACCATCATGCATCGGAAATCTTAGGCACATGAAGTGGACTAGGGTCTAGTGCCAGTGTTTCGAGGAGAAGCTATAACTTGCAGAGCAAAGACCATTTTGAGATCTGGAAATTTGATGGCACAAAATTTTCTCTATGGAAGAATCAGATTAAAGATGTGATGATTCAAAGGAGGCAATGGAAGCTCATACATGGAATCTCAAAGAAGCTTGTTGACATGGATGAAGATGATTGGGATGAGTTAGATGAAATGGCCAAGTAGATTGTGTGTGGAGGAGCTTTGGAAGAAGTTATGCAAAACATATGAAAAAGAGACGACATCAGATAAAGTGTATCTAATGAGAAAGTTATATGAACGTCACGTGGACACAGATAGTTTCATTGCTTATCTAAATGCGTTTGATGCTATATTCTCCGAGTTACGGGCTTAGGAAATTCATATGGATAATGAAATGCAAGTAATCTTCTTGTTGTGCACCTTGCCATCATCATGGGATATGTTTTGCATTACTATTAGCAATAGTGTACCTCGTGGTAAGTGGTGTATGATGACATATGTGGATCACTCTTGAGTGAGGAAATTCATAGAAAATCTATGGTTGGCACTTAGGGTGGAGATGAATATAATGTTTGTGACTCTTACCAAGCAGAGAATCAGCAATGTGATAGGCTCAAGAACAAGGAAGACAATGGTCAATGGAAGAAGAGTAGAACTAAATCAAGGAAGAGAAATATGGAATGCAATTAATTTCATAAGAAAGGACACATCAAGAAAGAGTGTAATGCATTAAAGAATGCTAAAGGTAAAGGACAAAATGTTGATGGGATGTTATTACTTGCACCATCTACTTCGACTATGAAGATTGAAGAAATGAATGATATTTGTGATGATGCTGATGTGTTTACATTTGATAGTACTATGCCAACTAAGGATTTTATGGTTGATTCTCTTTCCCAGACATGGGTCCTAGATTCTGGTGCATCTTTCCATGTGACAACACACAAAAAATGGCTCTCGAATTATGCAGCAAAGTCTCTTGGTACCGTGAGACTTGGTGACTCTTACTAGTGAGATGTTGTGTGGATTGGAGATGTGGTTGTGTTGTTCATGGATGGTTCAAAATTTAATATGCATAATGTAGGCCATGTACCTTAGTCATCAGCTAATTTGATGTCAATTGGTCAAGTTGATGACCTTGGTTACAAGGGGGTCTTCTATGCTCAGTCATTTCATATATCAAAGGGCAATAGGGTTATTGCAAAAGGAAGCAAAGTTGGCTCACTTTATCGTTTATTTGTATCACAGAAAGAACACTTGTTAGCTATTACCGAAGAGCCTATGGCTTGTATTTGGCATGGTCGTTTGGCCCATATACATCATGGTGGAATGGAAATTCTTTCTCATTCTGGCTCCTCACCTGTGTTATCTTTCTCTAATTTTTTATTTTGTGAGCGTTGTCGATATGAAAAACAAACTAGAAATATGCATCGAATGCACATTTCATATTTTCTATATGTGTGTGAACTATACACACACACACACATATATATGTGTGTGTGTGTGTATATATATATATATATATGTGTGTGTGTGTGTGTGTGTAATGAGTGTGTTTTATATCTTTGACAAAAAAGTTGGGAAAAACAAAAACAAATAATGAATGTTGGTCTAGAAAAGTGATATAATTATGATTAATATGAAGAAATCCAATTATGATGCATATGAAATAGTTTAGAGGTGACTATTGCAAAAGCATGGCTTCTATAGATAACACTTAATTAAGGAATAAGTTGGTGATTCTGAAGAATGAAATAAGTAACGAATTATCAATAAACAAAATGAGAAGTCATAGAAGTTGTTTGTAAATATGTCCGTTCCTAGATCAAATAATAATTAAATCAAACAGAAAGTAGTTCAATTTAAGTTCTCTTTAGAATATGTCATGAAATCTGTTTTGAAATGATGTAGGGAAAAGAAAATCAATGGTACCTAGAAACAAAGGTATGATGAGCACTAATAAAAAAAAAATTCCTTCAAATTCAAAGCCACTAGTCTAGATAAATAAAGACTAGGTGGAAAGTTTTTAATCATCACATTAGCTTCAGAGATGAATGTATGGTTTCAATTGGGTTTCGCTTGGTTGAATTTTTTTAATATATTGAATAATAGAAAGGTAGAATGAGCTCTTATAGATTGATAGATGATATTTTTTTGTTGTTTGAACATTAGATAACATTAAGATTGTAATGCATATCAAAGACGTTAGCGGATGAGCAAAGATAACATGGGAGAAGTTCCTAGTAAAGGATAATCATGAAAGGTGTTAGTTCATATACAGCCGACGTGTACACTTTCAAATGTACAACTCCTTGATTATTTTTGTATGTCTTTCCTTAGACTCTCCTTGTAGATCTAATCATGGCCATAATGATAGCCTTCATTTACCACCAAAGTATATCTATGCATGTGTGTTTTGTCAGTGAAACGTGATGGGCTGGAAGGTTGGTGGAAACACCTTGATCGGGCTATCAAGGTGACATGCTAGTTATAGTTGCCTCATAGGCCCAACTTGTATGCTCCTACATGCCTATGTGGCTGGATAGGATGATGGACGAACTCTGTCTAGGTAATTAGAGCCATGAGTTGCCATGCATTTCGTGTAGGGTTAGCCTTGTGCTCTGCAAATGTTGGATTGGTAGATAGATGGAGGAAACTTGACTCGTTGGAGAGGCCCTCGATTCACTTACAAATTTAACATAGCCCATCTTGTGTAAATAATGTACATAAAAAATAATTAACGAAAAGAAGCTGAATTAACATGAAGAAATTATAAGACATGAAATAAAAATAGATGATATGGATTATGGGTAGGGAGACACTAGTAAGGCATAAGGTTGAAGTCTAACGATGCCCCGTATCTCTACTTGAACTCTATGATCAAGTCTAGGAATTTCATTTAAATTAAAAAAATTTAAATGGGAAAACGAATTCTGTATATTTATGTACATGTTTGTGCTTCTGACACATGCACGTAAGGGGGTGGATATGGGCCTGATGTATACGCGGAATATGTAAATAAAAACAAAAAAAAAGGCTTATTATGGTGATCTCTAACGCTTGCCCATATCATTTAGTGTACGAATGAATTCAAAAACAAGTTTACTTCGATGTGTTGAACCAATCTATCTCAATCATTTTGACAATTTGCATTTGAGAGAATCCATGCCATTGATTATTGCTAGCTTCATTTTGTGACGTCTATCTATAATACTCTTCGTACTTGAATTTAAGTGACTGTTCCATTGCTTCTTGCTATCTCCATGCAAAATTTATGTATATCTGCATCAGTGTGATGTGTACAAATATGTGTAATTTGTGTTTTTAAGACTTTGTGCATTAGAGTGATATACATTTAATGTATGCATTCATGATGCGTAAAAGTATATCATATATGTGATTGTATATATATGTATGTGTGTTCATGTGTATATATATATGAATATATTTCTATGTATGAAAATTTATGTGTACATGTGTTTCTTATGTTTGTGCGAATTTCCATTCTACTTAAATGCATGCATGTGAGCATGTATATTTATATATACATACATACACACACAACCATTTTATATATGGAGAATCATGTGAGGTGCACTAACGGAATCCGAACAGTGCATCGGTGGCTTTAGGAGCTGAAGGGCACAAGGGTTATGTAGGACGGATCAGACGGGGAGCCTCGAAAAATTTTAGGAAGGTAAAAGAAGTTGTGAGGAGAAACATAGCGCACTAAAAATAGAGGAGGTCGCTTAGAGGAAGATTCTAAGATGGCGAGGTGACGATATTGATTTCACTCCGGGTCTCTGCTGTGAAAATCGTACACCCCCATGATGCAGTTACTCATCTTTAGGCTACTTTATGAATTAGCAACCGGACATTGGTTTTCGAACCCGTAATACGTCAGTCTTTTATGAGGGCGTTGCTTTGTGCACAGTGGATGCTTAACTCTTTATCGTCAGAGCTCATCGTTGCAATAAACGTGTGGCTCCATAAAACTACACTTTAGAAAGCAAAGGCAAGACGAAGGAAACGAAAGAGAAACTTAAGAGGATTTTTTTTTCATCACATAGCACGGACTATGGAAGGATAATTGTCTTCAAACATATTGTGACAAGCGGGCCAGGAGGGAAAATGAACGTGCAAGAAGGCTTGAAGTATAAGTAAGTGTTAATTTTTTCTTGGATCAAGGAATTTTGTTGTTGCAAGGATTCAAAGAATTCAAGTGGGAGCCACTTTGTGTATATAATATGGGATACCTTTCAGAGGAAAATTTTTGAAGAGGTCCTCCCTTAGATTAAACACTAGCAACAAAAAGGAAACTTCATAACGTGAGACCTTCTCTAAATGTGGTTGAGATAAGTTCTTGGCAAAGAATGGTTATAATCATTGATGTTTCTGAGCATGCCTCTATGCTTCAATAACCAAACTATGCATTTATTTAAACACACAAAATGATTGATTTTCTTTAATAAATACAACTTCTCACCATGCACCTTGAGAATTCAGAAACTCAGCAGAGATGGAAAAGATCATACATGTAGACGAACACATGAAAGTGGGCCATTCTTCTATTGCAAAACACATATGTGTATATGTGTGTGTATATGACTGGAAATATATACATATATATATATATATATATATATATATATATATATATATATATATATATATATATATATATATATATATATATATATATATAGCATAATGCCTAAGCGAATTCCGTATGATCAAGGAGATTATGTATGCACATGGATTAGGATCTTTCAAAACAACAAAAGAAGAGGTTACATTTCCTAGAAGAGGTTATATGGCTTCCTAGAATAGGAAAAGAGTATTTACATCTTTGAATGCCTTATTCGAAATTGGGTATAGGAGATACGATATTAAGTACATACAACATTGTTTTACGTTTTGTAGATGAATCTTAGGTGCTTTCAAGATATTTCTGACTCCTCACTAAACTCCTTTCGTTTGCTCAATCATTTGATTGGTAAGTGTTCTACCTTGCCACAAAGGTGTGTTTCCTTTTGCTTAACAAATCTTTGGCAGCATAATTAGTCCTTCAACATATATGACACATTTTGATTGTTTCTAATAGCATATTTGTAGGAGGATCATAAATTGCAGGTGTGGTGTCATCAACACCGACCCGAGCTTCACCGGAATCCAACCGAGAAAGGAAATCTGCTAATGCATGTGCAGTTCTAGGTCGATGAATTACTTCGTAATCAAATTCTTGTAAAAGTAGAACCCAATGCGCTAAACGACCACCTAAATGCTGCTACCGAACCAGATATACTAGCGCAGCATGATCTACATGAAAGACGAATTTTTGGCCTAACAAATAATGCCGAAATTTCTTTACAGAATATACTAAACCAAGGCATTCTCTTTCAGTTACAGAATAATTCTTTTTAGCAGGAGCAAGCCTTCTACTTGCATAATAAACAGGCGGAAACCACTTATCAATTTGTTGCATTAAGACACTCCCAATGGCGATATCTGATGCGTCTACAAAAACATGAAATGGACGTTCCCAATCAGGAGGTTGTAGAATTGGAACCTGCGTTAATAAGTTTTTTAGACGATCAAATGCTGTTTGACATTCCTGAGTCCAAACAAACTGTCAAGGAGTACTGGTTATTAATCTATTGAGGGGTATTGCCAAATGAGCAAGCCACGGTAAATGTCGACCATGCCATCTGACTTGAACCATGAATCTCATCACTTCTTTCGGTGTAGTAGGCACAGGTGCTTCTAACACAACTGCAATTTTATCTGGATCAACTTGTATGCCTTGTGTAGACACAATATGGCCAAGCAGCTTACCACATGAAATCGCAAACACAGACTTGTTTGGGTTCATGCATAGTTTGTATTCACGACACTTCTCAAAGCAACACCGTAAATGATACAGGTGTGCTACCATCTTACCAAATAAAGAGAAATCATCTAGATATACTTGCATGAAAGAAGTAAGATAGGGGGAGAACATTTCCTGCATACATTGCTGCAAGGTACTACGAGCATTTCTTAATCCAAACCACATGACTGTACAAGCAAAAACACCCCAATTCGTAATAAATGCTATTTTTGGTATATCTTGCTCAGCCATTCGAACCTGGTTATAACCACTATAACCATCAAGAAATGAATACATTTCATGCCCAGCCACTCTGTCCAGCATTGTATCAAGAAATGGAAGTGGAAATGGATCAGGTACGGTGGCTGCATTCAATTTTTGGTAATCGATACATATTCCAAGCTGCTTGTTTTTCTTTGGTACAATTACAATTGGGGAGATCCATTCAGCATGCTCAATAGGTACAATGAATCCTACCTTTAATAGGTGATCAAGTTCTACTTTGACCTGTGCGGCATAGTTAGGATTCATACGGTAGCTGGGTTGTTTAATCGGCTTTGCTTCAGGCTTGACTATGACCCTATGTTGATAGATTCGAGGATCTAGACCTTTCATATCACGATAATCCCATGCAAAAACATCAGAGAACTCACGAATAAGTTGTATCAAATCTACTTGAAATGCTTCAGACAATCCTTCCTTTATCTTGACAGGTCGTGGATTTACTTCATCTCCTAAATTATATGTGATCAACTGATCTTCGGGAACACAGAATTGATTAGGTTTTTCTGAACCATCAACTGACTGCAAAAGTTGTTGTATATCAACCTCATCCTTGACAACAGTATCTTCTGTCTCTACTTGTTCGGTTACATGTACCATCGTACAAACTGTCGGATTCCAGTTATCTACAACGGATTGTAGATCAATAGTCCCTAAGGAGATTAAATCTATGTTATTCTTCAAAAATTCTTCTTCTTCGTCATCGGATAAACCATCTAACATGTGAGCTGGTTCTGCCACATAAGGTCTAGCATGTAGTTCACAGGGCTGAATAGCATCTAACTTTACAACATATTTTCTGTTATTGTCTTTGAAAGTGAGTTCCTATGCCGACCAGTCTTGTATAACCTTAGCTTGTTTCAACCAAGGACGGCCGAAAAGAAGATTATAATCAAGACTAGATTCCAGTAGTTCTAAAACTACGAAAGTCATCTTAAAAGTTGTACACTGCAAAGTGATTGGGACATTCCGTACAAGTCCTACTGGGTGGACTCTGGATTGGTCGGCCATTCTAACAAACTGGACAGGCTCAATTTCGGTCAATCCTAACTTTTTACAAAGTGCTGCAGTAGCTATGTTTACACCGGAACCACCATCAACTAATACTTGAGTAATTTTATGATTTTTGTACCATAGTGTAATTAAAGGAACCGAGTGATCCACTGTAGAGTCAGTTTTCGGTTGTAGTGTCACTGTTGCTGGAATGCAGGAAGACGCAGAACTGAACTGCTGCTGGAATTGTTGCCGAACTCCTGGTACTAATGCCAGTAACTGTCCAAGAGGAAGAGTAATGGACGCCTTAGATAAAATTTCCCATGCCTGATCTACTTGGCTTGTATTTTTTACGGATTCTGAAGATGATGCATCTGTTACCGGAGTAGAATGTTTTTCCTGCGAACCTTCATTTGCCAATGGAACTTGTGTCACTGGATTCTGTGGTGGTCCATTGACTAGCTTTGTCATACATTCTCTGTTGTTCACGTATGCCTGGTTCAAACACTTCAGCTGCTGGTTGCAGTGGCTTACCAGATCGGGTCTGGACTACTCCAGCTTATGTTTCTAATGGTGTGATATGAACCATATTTGTCATTGGGTTCTGACGCTCTTTTTTCCTCTGATCATATTCGGCTGCATTTTTACAAAATCTTCTGATGTGACCAAACTCACCGCAAAAATGACAGCGAGGTGGTGGCAAGGCACTACCTTCTTGTGATGTTCCTGTCTGCCAGTGATTTCCATTATAGTTGGTATTCCTTTGTCCTGTATAGTTTTTGTATCCTTGCTGCTGATTATTTCTCATTTGAGGTGGTACATAGTGGGTGACAGGCTATCCTGATTCTTGTATAATTGCATTTACTGTTGCTGTTCCTTGCACTTTGGGGTTATAGGCATAGTTTTCGGTGGAATGTCCATTGGTATTGCAGATAGCGCAATATAACTGATTAAGGGCACAAGTGGCACTGGTATGCCCTGAATTCTTGCACGTGGTGCAGTACATCTGTCTAGCCGGATCTTCTGCAATATTCTTACTAGCTTTTAACCATTCCAGGTCTTCGGTAAAACCTCCAACCTTATTCTCGAGCTGCAAAGCCATTGCAATAACCGCACTTAGCGTCATAGCTCCCACACAACAAATGATCACAATCTGTCGGAGCTGCGGAGTTAAACCACTAATAAACCATTGAGTGATGACATCGTCGGGCAGGTTTGTATGGGCCGACGGTAGTTGTCTCAAATGAGTTGTGAATAGGGTGGCATATTCCTGCACTGTTTGATTCAGCTTCTGTCTATTGTTCTGCAGGTAATCAAAAATTTTGGCACGGTTCTTTTTTAGCCGAAATCTTTGCAGAAATGCATCTCTTACTGCTTCATAGGTGCCGAAATGGTTGATATCATATTCTGTAAGCCACCTCGCTGCTTCATTAACTAAGATTGACTGGAATACTATGGCCTTGTATGCCGGATGAGGTGGATGATTAAGTACTGCATAACTAATTTCAAAGGTTCATACATGAGCATCAGGATCATCACCTGGAAATCCACCGAATTCGGTGTAGGTAAGTCCTGTTGGAACCGGATGAGGTGGAAGTAGCTCTTACTGCTGCTGCTGTTGTTGTTGTTGTTGTTGCCCACTCATGGTTGCTGTTGTATTGTTACTATCTCCTGAGTTCCGAGGTTGAATTTCTTGACCGTCGGAATCTGTATCGTCAGCCTGTGCACTCTCCGGCTTGATAATATCGTTCAATCTCTTTCGGATTTCAGCTTCGAATAAGCTACCTTCCTCCTTGATATCAAATGTAGGGAAGCTTACTCTAAATAGTGGTGACCGGAATGAAGATTCACTAGGAAATGGTAAACTATCACCGGGAGACTGTGAACTCTCTGTAACTAGGACCGAAATATCACCGGAATTTGTCAAAATTTCCCCAAAACAAGGTACTTTTTCACCTTCAATGATTTCTTTGGCCAACACACTTCTATCCTCAGACAAATTCAAATCTTGACCAGATGGTGTTAAGTTAACTGCATACTGCGTCCTGGTAGACTTTGGAGTTACTATATCTTCAACAGACTGTGCCGAAATTGCACCGGAATCTGCCAAAATTGCAGTAAGTTCCACAGGAATGCTACGGGAATCACTATTAGCGTTCTTCACTTCCTTGACAACTGGGTTAAACTTGTCTACGCTTCTAGCTCCTGGGGGCGTCCTTAGCAAATTACGTATCACCCAAGACTGTTGGTTTCTCCTATACTTCGGGTACGTCTCACCGGAATGAGTAACCGACATATATCACGTTTGCAATACTTTGCGTACTATTATTCCTTTTTGTCGATTCACAATCTATGACCACTTTCTCACAATCAATTTACAACACTCTGGTGCCACTTTCCCACAGATGACGCTAGTGTTAAACGCGGGTCTTGCCGTCAGAGACGCGTTTAAACATCTCCATTCGGGTTCTTGGGAGTGGAAGGGGTCTGTTAAATAGAGGCCCTATACTTGATTTTCCCAAATCAACTCACTCACATAGTAGTCTGTTCAATAACTTTACTAATCCAACCTACTAACCAAAAAATCGGACTTCGTCTGATTCATCTACTCACAGAATGTCGATTCATACACAGATTAAGACTTCCTCAGTGACCAATGCACAATACAAAGATGACCGTAACACAAACTCACAGTAATAAACTTAGCGAAACCGTGATTCAGTACTTAACTTAAGATAACCTTACTATAACTTAATCTTTACCGGACAGGTACAGATAATCAACAACACAGAAAGACAAAGAATAACTCAGAGTTTTTCAAACACACCACGGAAACTACACAGACTACATCAACCAGATGGACAGTCTGGCGACTCCTCTAGGCATCACTGAAAGTGTCTTTTCATTGCTTTATAAATGAATACAACATCTACGCAATGACCTTTTGGTTCGTGCCGAATATGAAAAAGAGTCAGGCTTTACAATTGCCAATCGGCGGCTTACAGTGAGCTACAGTGGGTTGTGGGGGCTGCGGGCAGGAGTAGGAGGGGGTGGCAGGGGCTACAGGTGGGTGGGACACTAGGCGAGGGGTGGGAGCTACGGGGAGGGAGAGAGAGAGAGAGAGAGAGAGAGAGAGAGAGAGAGAGAGAGAGAGAGAGAGAGAGAGAGAGAGAGAGAGAGAGAGAGAGAGATAGAGGGGAGGGAGGGAGGGATGGGCCGAGGCAGGAAGGGAGAGAGAGAGAGAGAGAGAGAGAGAGAGAGAGAGAGAGAGAGAGAGAGAGAGAGAGAGAGAGAGAGGAGCAGGACTACTGAGAGAGAGAGAGAGACAGACTACAGAGAGAGAGAGAGAGAGAGCGAGAGAGAGAGAGAGAGAGACTAGATCCGCATGTGCACTAGAGACCCCCACATCAAGTCTTTGCACTGTCCTAGTGCAACTCCTCCTTTATTTTCTTATTTAAATAAGATTGCCAACACTCAACAAAATTGGAAATGTACAGGGAATGAATTTCTTCCAACTTGACTTAATCCAGGTAATTCTTTACTCTCAAGATATTGACCAGGGGTATGCTCTTACCCTGCAAATCCTCTAGATGCACTGCTCCATGTGGTAATACATTTATCACCTTGTATGGTCCTATCCATTTGGGTGCCAATTTGGTTGCAACTGATGGGATTTGATGCACCAAAACCAAGGTTCCTTCCTGTATTTCATTAGACCTACGATACGTGTCGTGTAGTCTTTTGCGCTCTTCTTGTGTTTCTTGAAGCTTTTGCATTGCTCCTTCTTTGTATTCTTCTAATGCCACTAGTCTCCTAATGGGAGGTTCAGTTCCAATGGTTCTGGCTCCAATTTCTCTTTTGATAATAAATTCAAATGGTGCCAATGCCTCTTTTCCATATACTAAGCGAAATGGACTCTCGCTAGTGGTTCCCCTCTTTGTATTTCTCAAAGCCCGAATTTCACCGATCAATGCTTGTGGCTAGAAGCTTTGATGATCAAAAGATAATTTGTGAAGCAACCCAATCAAAATCTTATTGGAGGTTTCTGCTTGGCCATTCACCCTTGGATACATAGTAGGCACAATATTTTTTATGAAAGACCTTGTAACTTTCAAATATAAATTGGAGCAATTCATTTACAAAATATGTGCCCCTATGACTAGTGATTTCCAGTGGGCAACCAAATCTTGAGAAAATCCGTTTATACAAAAACTTAGCTACTGTTAAAGGTGTGCAGTCCACAGTAGTTGTAGCCTCTATCCATTTAGTTGCTTAACATGTGGCCATCAAAATATACTTCTTACCCCTAGGTTGACCAGTTGGACTAATTGGTCCTATGAAATCAAGACCCCATCATTCGAATGGGAGCCATCCTATAGATATGACTAATGGTTGGAAATTCAATCTGGTTGGCCTAGGACCACATCTCTGGCAGATGTCTCATTCTTTGGCAAAATTGATCGCATCCTAGTAGATAAGAGACCACCATAGTCCTTTGTGGATGATTATGTGGGCCAAATCTTCCCCTTTTAGATTCCCTTCACTATGTGCTGCCTCAAGCAAAAGGTTTACCTCCTCTGGATAAACACACTCTCAACATATCATCTTGAAAATATCTATATAAATTCCCATTTATAAGTGATTATGCTTTGGTTTTAAGGAGTAATCTTCTCCTTTCTATAGGTTTCAAGTGTTCTAGGAGTTTTCCAATACTGAGAAAATAGAGAATTCCATCATACCAATTAGCCTGAGTTGCTACTAGGAAGAGATTACTATCCACCAATTCATCATTAATACCTGTTGCCTTCTCGCTCATTATGATCCTGTATACTTGATCTACCATGTAGTGCTCCCTTCTTCGTTTAATATGAATATCAAAGTTGAATTCTTGAAACAGGAGTAACCATCACCAAAGCCTTCCATCCACTCTAGGCTTATTTATCAAGTACTTCAAGGCCTGATGGTCAGATATGACTATAAAATGTACACCGAGAAGGTAATGCCGAAACTTTTGAAGAGCAAATACAATAGCCAAACCTTCCCTTTTGGTCGTATTGTAGCTCCTTCCTGCCCTGCTTAGTAGCATGCTCGCATAGGAGATAGGTCTATCGATCATGTGCGATGATGGTTGAGCCAAAACTACACCAACAACATGAAGACTCACATCTGTCTGCACATGAAACTCCAATGACCAGTTAGGAACACTTAAAAGTGGAGCCGTACATAACCTCAATTTTAGTCCACAAAATGCTTTCTCAGCTTCAAGACTCCAAGAGAAGGGGACCTTTTTATGAGTAAGCCTTGACAAGGGCTTAGCTATTACTGAATACATTCGTATAAATCTTCTATGGTATCCTGCATGGCCCAAAAGACTTTTCACTTCCTTTGGGGTTTGTGGAATAGGCATGGAAAGAATAGCAGTAACCTTCACTGGATCAACCATTATCCCTTCAGGAGATACTATGTGACTAAGAAGAGTGCCCTTAGTGACCAAAAAGTGACATTTAGCAAGATTTAACTTCAAACCTGTTCTAAGACATTACTCAAAGATTTCCTTTAGATTTTCCAAATGATCATGCAAATCTTGAACTACTACTCTTCCATCTATTCGTGAAAACACTGAAAATTCATCCATGAAAATGTGTACCAAGGTTGTTAACCACTTGCCCAATATCATATACATTGTTCTATTAACTGAAGCTGGTGCATTTTTCAAGCCAAAAGCCATGTGGGTGTAGACATAAGTGGCCCTTGGAGTAATGAAAGTTGTTTTGTCCCTATCATCAGGATGGATCACTATCTAATTGTGCCCACTAAAACCATCCAGGAAGCTATACAAAATGTGTCCAGCTACGTCCTCAAGTACTTGCTCTATGAAGGGCTGAGGAAATCCATCTTGAATAGTTACATTACTCAAGGCATGAAAATCAACACAAAATCTTATTTTTTCACTATTTTTCTTCCGTACAATAACCATAGAAGAAAGCCACCTGGAATGTTCTACGGGAACAATTATACCTGCTTCTTCTAGTTTTGTAATTTCTAACTTTACTGCCTCTGCATACTTTGGATTGAGTGGATACGGCCTACTTCTTACAGGCACGACTCCCTCAACTACTGGTATTTGGTGTAATCCAAGCTCCTCTGGTATCCATGTTAGATCTTTGTAGGACCATGCGAAGACATTTTTATAAGCAAAAAGTAAAGAAGTTACCATTTGTAGTAAAGGGGGATAATGGCATAGCCAAGAGGCCAAGTGGACTACTTGAGGGTTCGCTTCATTTCCTAGATTTACTTCTTGAACAAGTGTTTCAGGACTGGTCTTACGTGAGAAATCATCTCCACTATATGCATGAGTGGATTTTAGCTTATACTCTACAATATGCTCTCTAGTCCACCCTCGAAGTATATTCGAAAAGGGGAGATCTTCTTTGCATTCAGGTTCATATCCTTCCTTCCTTGATACTTCTATATTTGTTGCCCCTTCTAAGTTTGTATTCCAGTGCAAACTCTCATTATCTAACTCCTTGTGAACTTCATGGCCTTTTTGTGCAGCTCCTTCATCTGTAACTTCTTCCTCTATTTTATTGATTTCCA
The DNA here is from genome assembly GCA_020310875.1 of Ceratopteris richardii. NCBI lineage: Eukaryota > Viridiplantae > Streptophyta > Polypodiopsida > Polypodiales > Pteridaceae > Ceratopteris > Ceratopteris richardii. Next base: position 59,207,342 of record CM035432.1, on the reverse strand, counting down.
TCGTGCAACACTCTATACTTTCCATCATCCAATTCAATAATGTATCTTCTTCTTGGGGTAAAGAGGGCATTACCTGAGTGTCCACAGTATACTTAGTAATTTTCCCTGAGTTCAATCCTTCTTCCAAATGTAGTTGGAGTTGGCTATTGGTGTTTGTTGAAATCCACAATTTATTTATCCCCCAATCTTGCAAAGCTTTTGCTTGCCTTAGCCAAGGCCTCCCAAGAGTAAAGAGTAAAAAGTCTCCTGTGGAAGTCCAATAACAACAAAATTTAGAACAAAGTGACAACCTTGTACTATCATCAGTACGTTTTCAATAATGCCAAGTGGTGCAACCCGATCTTGATCTGTTAGTATAACTGTGAATGGTGCCACCTTTGTGGGGTTCAAATTCAGTTTCCTCATTGTGAAATCTGGCAACAAATTGAAGTGAGAGCCTCCATCTATGATCACACCTGTGAGAGCTTCATCCTTTATAAAAACAGATAACCTTGAGCTTTGGTAGTCTACTAGGGGTGGAGGGGGAAAATCAACCATGAACCCATCTATCCTAGGTGGTTGGCTTAAGTGAGAAGAGTGTATAATATTTAATAAGTCACTCCTTATTTTTGAATCCATCTTTATGAGTTCATACAAACTAACCTTGTGATGAATACCTTTCAAGATCTACTCAACGTTTACCACACGTGTGTCTTCTCACTGACTTGTTGGTTGGTCCCTTAGTGAAGTAGCTATCCTTTCATAAGCTCCTTCAATATCTGCTTGGCCCTTCCACCCAGCCTTCTTTTCCTCCTCTCTATCCTGAAGTCCTTGTTGTTCCTATCTACAGATTGCTGCCGCTTGTCTAGCTCTAGTCGACATGGGCATTGAAGAAGATGAAACAACATAAGACAGAGTGTTCATACCTTCTACTTGTCGGGAGACTACAACCATGTGAATTGGAGCACGGTAGCTTCTTGGGAAGTCTTTGGTATAGTGATCTGTAGCGTCTAGACAATGCTGACAAGGAGGTGTGTCTTCTCGAAGAGAACACCTATTTTGCATCTGGCCATACTCACCACAGTGATAACACATCAATGGCCTATTATATCTAGGCTTCGTTGGAAGATTCTCCTCTCTATTAGGTGCATTTGAAGTACTACCATAATATGAATCTAGAGCTTGAGGGTTAGTTCGTTGGTGTACCCTTGAGGTAGTAACAGTCTCTAGCTTCATGGCCATCCTTTCCAAAAAATTAACAACTTACCCTGTTAGGACAATTAGCATTGGAATGTCCACACTTGTTATGTATTATACACCAAACGTGCCTTCTTATATTGTGAGTGGTCCGCAAATTTTCTAATTTGCCATGAAGTTGGCCTACTCCATTATAAGTGCGATGCGACTGTGGTGGCAAGACCTTCTCTTCTTGGTGATTTTGCTGCATTCTCAATGCCTTCAATTCTTTCCTCACTGCCCAATAGGGTCTAGTTCTGCTGCATAATTTGGTTGTGTATCCCCATCAAAATATTTCCTAGCTTATTATTAAGGCTTGCATCCAATCTAAGAGACTGACGGAGCTTTTGCTGAGATGACGTGGGCAAAGCTTTTTCTATCCTTTTTTTAACCAAGAAATCACGTGGAGCATGTAGCAGACGTGCAACAAGTGCTTTTGTCCTAGTTTGAAGTTCATGAAAGGATTCACCTGATCGTAGCCTTAGGTTCTCTATCTGGTCTAGAGCTCTTTTTGAGAGTCACTTGGTCGAAATGTCTTTGAGAACGCCGTCTTCAAAGCCTCCCATGTAGCAAAATGGCCATTAGCATATTGATTGTACCATTTGTCAGCAAGGCCTTCCAATGTGGATGGGAAGAGTACCAGCACTGCATCCTCTCTATTCTGCAGTCCTCGTCCACGGCATAGGGAGATGAATCTCCTCACATGATCATCAACGTCCTCATAAGTTTGTCCCTTAAAGGTAGGGAACTTGATATTGAGTCTAGAAAGTAAGTGAGAGAGATCATCCATTGGCACTGGTGTTTCCTCTGATGTATCTGAGGAGAAATCTAATGTTCTCCTATGCTTTTCCTTTGACAATGGTGTTGCACCCAAATCAATAGTTAAATTCGAAGGGGATAGAGGGGATCTAGGTTCACTATTCGAAGGTAAAGCTAATTTTTTAAGGCTCCTGTGTACATGAAGAGGCACCTTATCTGCTCGATTATGGGTCATGTACCTAGTTAAAAGATCCAATAGGGAAAAAATAATGGAAAAAGGATTATTTACTATGCTTAGAGCCTCTCACAGAAACGCAAAGGTCCCACTGAGCATGCCAAACTATAGAGGAGGTAATGGGGTAACCACTTTTAACAAGAGTAGGAAATATGCACTTCCACTACTTTGCCTACTCAAGGGAGGTTCTCGTTAGGGAAGTATACCCTTTAACATTTCTATGAGCAGCCATGGTCGCAATAAATGCACAGTATTGTAGATATTCTTAGAGAAGATGGATGAAAAATGACAAGAATGGAAGACTAAACCACTCCTTAGTTCAAACAGATGATTACATGATAAGCAAAAGAAATGCTTTTAGAAATTGATCCTTTGGGCTAACGTTCCATTCCAGACCTAAACAAAATCAAAACAAGAGATCCATCCAATACATACAATGAACCCAACTATTGAAGACTTGCACTGATCAATACAAAGTTATGAAGACTTTCTCTAAGGAAAAGAGCACTAAAATACCATTGACTCAGACTAAATGACAAAACCAAGCCACTTCTTCACACTATAGTGCTATTAGCCCTCCACTAGGAAGCCCAGGCTCTGTGTCCTCACCATAGAGTGACTTCCTGCAGTAGACTTGTAGCCACTGAGTGCAAAGGGAGGACCAAAAGAGATGCTGGAAATAAGATACGTATATCCCCATTGAGTACTGGTCCATTGCTTTTATAAACTTCCATAGGCCAAGAGGGCCTTGTCGGTTTCCTACATTCACTAAACATGCGCCGATTGATTGCCCCAAAATTGGAGGGGTAGACCAAATATGATAATGGCCTCTAGTTTTGAATTAGATCCTCAAAAATAGGGAGTCGTCATGAATGGTTGGTGGTAACAGTCATTTATCTTGTTACCCTTTTACTGTCACTTTTGAATGCAAGATGAGATATCTCTCTTAACCACACAAATCACTTCGATTGGACATCTTGGTTCATTTATGAGCTCCTAAGAAAAGATTGTAGGATCCACATTATGTGCCGCCCGTGATATTTTAATGACCTTAGAAGCACATCCTTCACATAATTCTTGTAGTAGCTTTTGACCATCTGGTCATGAAAGAAATCTTCTTCTAATGTCACAGAAGCTCCAACATCATCTTTTGCCTATCTTACATATTTAATGGTGGAAGGTGGTGGGTGGTGTAAGTGGTGTGGGTGGAGTTGGGGTGCTGTGGGTGGAGTCGTGTGGAGGGTGGGTGGCGTTGAGGATGGGTGGAGGGTGGGTGGAGTGGAGGGTGGGTGGAGTTGGGGGAGGGTGGAGTGGAGGATGGGTGGATTTGGGGGTGGGTGGAGTGGAAGGTGGGTGGAGAGGAGTGGAGGGTGGGTGGAGCAGAGGGTGGGTGGAGTGAAGGGTGGGTGGAGCGGAGTGTGGATGGAGCAGAGGGTGGGTGGAGTTGGGGGAGGGTGGAGTGGTGGGTGGGTGGAGTTGGGGTGCCGTGGGTGGAGTGGAGTGGAGGGTGGGTGGAGTTGGGGGTGGGTGGAGTTCTGGGTGGGTGGAGTGGAGGGTGGGTGGAGTTGGGGGAGGGTGGAGTGGAGGATGGGTGGATTTGGGGGTGGGTGGAGTGGAAAGTGGGTGCAGAGGAGTGGAGGGTGGGTGGAGTTGAGGGTGGGTGGAATGGAGGGTCGGTGGAGCAGAGGGTGGGTGGAGCGAAGGGTGCACTACAAGAAATAGGGGGGCATAGCGACACCGCGAAACTGGAAAAAAAAACAGGGACTGTCGCTTATGCGACGCTAAAGTCGCGTAAGCCACGGTCCTGTTTTCGAAATTTTGATTTTTAGGCGAGGTACGTCACAGACTAAAGTTTGCGTCGCTTATGCGACGCTAATCTTTGCGTCCCAAATAGAAGTCACTTGCTAGCGATGGTGTGGGCGACGTGGGCAAACTGGAGAGCTTCGCATATGCATCGTCCTTTCAAGAGCGTCGCGTAAGCGACGCTCTAGAATGTTAAAAAAAAATTTCGATTTCTCCTCGCATATTTGTGCCGAGATCTGGACGAAAGCAAGAGAAGGAGAGAGAGAGAGAGAGAGAGAGAGAGAGAGAGAGAGAGAGAGAGAGAGAGAGAGAGAGAGAGAGAGAGAGAGAGAGAGAGAGAGAGAGAGAGAGCGAGAGAGAGAGAGACCAGGTATGTGCACACACACTTACACACACATACATTTGAATACACACACACATATACACACATAGACACACACACACACATACACATATACACACACACATACACACACATATACACACACACACATAATGTTGC